>NQII01001884.1:204941-332615 GCA_002778355.1 Clitarchus hookeri | reverse complement strand
TGAGCCATGGAGGAAGCTTGTAATGTCGCTGTCTTGAAAATCAAAGACTGGAAATCACAGTTTCGTTTACTCGCTCTGCAGAAGTGCAAGACTTAAATAAAGGCACCATAAAAAAAAAGATAACAAAAGTGTCAAATAATTTCCTCCGAGATTTATTTAAGTTAGCGCAGTTCACATTCTTAAAAAAAAAAAGAGAGACAAACAGTTTGCGATACGAATCAGGCGGATTACGAGAACAGTGTTGCAGAGTTCATTGCCAATTCACATCATTAGAACTCGCATCACGAGAAACTTACAAAGGCAGCAGGTAACTTTCTCTCCTGGCACCCTGGCGACTTCCCACACTGGCGGAAGTCATTTTGTAGAGAAATGTTCGGCCGAAAAACAAGGTTGAAAGAAAGAAGGTCGTGGGTGCTTGCCAGTGTGGGCAAAATCTGTCGCGCTCGAAGTGGCTTCCTCGCAGGCTGGTCGTAATATTTGTATTTTTTTCTTTTATTATGGTGCCTTTATTTAAGTCTCATGCTTCTGCCGAGTGAGTAAATCAAGCTGTGATTTCCAGTCTTTGATTTTTAAGACTGCGACATTACAAGACATAGAATACATTGGTTACTAAGTTGTTTAACTCAAGACCATACACTAGTGGATAGTTATATCCTTATAATCATTCAACTGTGAACTTAAACATGCATTTTTTAAGTATGTATACTCACAGCAGAATAGCTGGGCCATGAAGCAAGTATTGTGGTTGGACTCTATGACGAAGGCATCACCGCTGGGGCGTACGCTGAAGTGAGCTTGTGCTGTATTGTGCACAAATGGTAGGTGCGACAGGAATTCTGTGTATTGTGCAGAATAACGCCAATGGTCATAGTTCCCACTCTCAGAGAGGATGTCAAAGTCAAGTCTGTAAGAGTGATGACATGTAAGTTTTTGAGTCTTACTATGCAACGATTACATGGTGAATTATTCACATGGTTTTCCTTTTTCAGAAGTTGTTGGTATACACAAGACAATATTCGTGGCAACCAACTCAACTGTAACACAAAAGTGCAGTGGGGTGCCTCCAATGTGATGACCATTACCCCAGCATGTATCATCAGCACAAAAAAAAAAAAAGAAATGTACACATATCTACATATACATACCACAATAACAACTGTTTCAGTTTTTAAAAGACTGGGGATAGTTCCATGAAAACTAAGAGAACTATAGTTACTGATAAGTTTATGTTCAGGGGACTTTTCACATATATTTACTACGTACATAATTACCACTTTAAAAGAATATTACTTGCCATGCAAACATATTAGCAACAAATAAGGCTAAACTGTGAAAACTTTCTAAGTTTAATAAAAGTTGTAACCTAACGACGCAGATTAATTGGAGATATGAGGGTTGCACTATGATTGAAACCAGGCACCAATCCCTACTCCCAACAATGGTAAAAGATAATGAAATGTTCAAACAGCTCATGCCAGAAATATGGCTAGGACCCTTATTGCATGTCTTAAAGTTGGTAAAGAAGGTTGCACACACTGATTTTGTCACTCAAAGGGTAACAATGGTAACATTATCAGCAATAAGTAATTGTATATTGCAGTTAACTGGTATCCTTAAGTATTTTGCACTGTACATGCATGGCTCATTTTCAGGCTCTGCTTCACATCTTGTGCAGAAATAAATTTCTGTGTCAAAATTTCAGATTTAGAGTAATTAACTATTTCTGACTATAGAAAATTTACATTTTAAAAGTTGTTTTATATTTTTTTAAGTTAATTTTATTACCGTAAAGTGGGGTGAAATTGATTAGCAGTGGTAAGATTGAAATGTTGTATCAATATTAATGTCGATGGTGCCTTACCCAAACATGTTCAGAAAACTGTCATGTTATCAATCTCACCCCTGTAATCATTTTCACCCCACCTATACACCTGGACTTCATGTGATCAATATCACCTCTGCTGATCAATTTCACCCCACTTTATGGTACGTTATGTTATATGGTAGTTGTAAAAATGCAGGAACATACTTATTCTAAATTAGGTAAGGTATAAAATATCAGAAACCGCTTGAGATAAAACAGCAACGTTCTGGATACGGTTTGGTCAATAAAAGACTTTATACCCCACCACATTAGGTTGGTAATTATCCCCCCCTCTCCCCTTGATCAAAAAATTGGGGTTGCTAGATTCTGATCGCATGGCATTTTGTAACCGTATGGTTGTGTCATAGTTTGATGATTGTTTATGAAAAAGCTTATGTAAATCAACAAAAAAGGTTGCCTTAGTACCACATCCTCCAACCAATCGTTATCCCAAAAACAGCGACAAAACTACTATCAGAGGAAGAGGAGTGCCCTTACACAATGCCTGTGCGGGTATGCAACACGTCTGGCACCTGTTGTGTGCAAGGTGGGGTTAGTGCAAAATGTACATGAAGTGCGTGCCCTTACTTTTTATTTACATATTACACAATTACAAAAAAGGCTCAATGCAATGGCCCCCACGTTGTACACAGATTTCGCAATGACGTACCAGGTATTGTTGGATGTCCGAAGACACTTTGAATGTCAGAAATGTTGCCAGCTGCTGTGACGATCCACACATGATTGTAGATCTGAGTCACTGGTTTCTGCAATTCATAGGCCCTACTACAAGGCAAGGAAGCTATGCATAAAATTAAAGATGGAATTGCAAAATAACTAAGCAGACCCTTAGTTGAAAAGATAAATGCATCATTAGCATTCAATTTTAATTAAAGGCAAACCAAAAGCAAATGGGATGAAGCGAGAAAATGTATCACCTGAAGTGCAAGCTGATATCCTTTTATTAACCTTGGTATATGCCAAATGCACCATGAGAAGATGCACTCCCCACCCACCCATCGATCTCTGACTAATGCAAAAACAACTACATCTGGTGGGGAGTAGGGAGGGAGTGGTCTTCACTCTATAGCAGAAAGGTGTGATTATGGGACGCTGAAACAAGAATTGATTCGTGACAAAATAGTGGTTGGGACGCCTGACGTAAAAACCAGTGAACAACTTCAGCTACTACCAGAACTTACCTTAGAACAGGCAATTCTAGCAGCAAAATGAGCAGAACTGCAAAGCAGCCAGTCAACACTGCTCCACCAGGAACATCGTCGTCATCCGAAAGTGCATCGCGTGCAGACCACAAAAACATTCCTGAACTCACTGTCTACTTCATACTGCAAATCGGTGTCTCAAGGAGATAAAAACCCAGCGGAAAAGTGTCAGTTTTGTGGGTTATGAGTGCATGAATGATCTAAGTGCCCAGCTAGAAATGGCAAGTGTTTTGGGTGTAACAAGCTAGACCACTGGGCATCAGTTTGTAGAGCAAATAAATCTTAGGGACCATGGTAGAGTGCTCAATGTTTCAGGAGGTGTGGAACCGAGACAGGATGACAGTGACTTCTTTATAGGTAGTTTATTTATCCATTCAATAGGTACAAGTANAGAGGTGTGGAACCGAGACAGGATGACAGTGACTTCTTTATAGGTAGTTTATTTATCCATTCAATAGGTACAAGTAAGTGGACAACTCCAGTTTATGTTGGAAATTTTAAATCTAGTTTCCAATTCTTGATTGACACAGGTGCTGATATTACTTGCATTCCTCCAGAGATTGTGCCTTTGGAGCTGGTTTCCCAGTTAAAGCACTGTAACAAAATTATTTCAGGGCCAGATGGACATGCCTTATCTGTAAGAGACTGTCTGGAACTAGAGNGTTAAAGCACTGTAACAAAATTATTTCAGGGCCAGATGGACATGCCTTATCTGTAAGAGACTGTCTGGAACTAGAGTTTCGTGCTAGAGGTAAGACCTGTATAGTGGAGGTGTATGTTATATCCGGCCTGACGATACCCATATTAGGAAGGCAGTGCTTTAAAAACGTGGGCATAGTCTGCTTCCAAGGTCAGTGCAAAATATCACTTGATGATAGTTCTGAAGTTCAGCACATAGGAGCATTCATTAAAGTTGAGGTACCATTAGAGTTCCCAGGTTTAACTACAGGTTCGGGGAAGATGAAGGGGCAGGTAAAAATTGTATTAAAAGAAAACCCCAAACCATATGTGCAGTCAGTTCCTAGAGTTGTAGCTATACCTTTACTTAGCAAACTCAAAACAGAATTGAAGAGGTTAATCCAGTTGGACATCATTGAGCAAGTGACAGAGCCCATGGAATGGGTTGCACCTATTGTAGTTGTCCCTAAAGGTGAGGCAGTGCGTATCTGTGGAGACTACTCTGAATTAAACAACCATATCAGACGCCCACATTTCCCTGTAACAAGTATAGAAACCAAACTGGCTCAGCTTAAGGGTGTCAAATATTTTTCCAAGCTAGATGCCAACTCAAGTTTTTAGCAGATAGAACTTGATAACAAAAGCCAGTTGCTTACTACATTTATCACCCCTTTTGGGCAGTATTTATTTAAAAGGCTACAGTTTGGGATCGCTTGTGCATCAGAATATTTTTCTCACAGGATCTCGCAGGTTCTAGAGAGCATCTTAGGTGGTGTATTTCATGTAGATGACATTTTGATTTTTTCCCCAACCATTGCAGAGCATGACAATATACTTAGAAAGGTATTGCATAAACTAGAGGATGAGGGCATTACACTCAATGAGAGCAAAAGTGTATTTGGAGTTACGCAGGTCAAGTATTTATGTTTTCTGCTGAATTCAGAAGGCACTTGGATAGATCCCGAGAGAGTCGAAGGCCTCACGACTTTCCACATCCTTCAGANCAAATGCCTCACGACTTTCCACATCCTTCAGATAAAAGTGAACTCCAGCAGTTCCTAGGTTTGGTCAACTTTTCATCACAATTTATCCCAGGAAAATCAGAAATATTAATACCTTTAATTGCACTGTTCAGGAAAGAGGTTAAGTTTAGTTTGAGTGGACAGATGCTCACAGTTCTGCCTTTCAAAAAATTTAAACCATGCTGTCTGAAGCGCCTACCCTTGCTTTTTTTTAACCCAGGTCAACCAAGTAACTTTAAGTGCGGATGCAAGTTCATTAGGCCCAGGCTGTTGTCTTGTGCAGCAGTTAGGGAATTACAGAAGGGTGATAGCATATGGCTCAAATACTCTTTCGGCTACTGAAAAATGGTACTCTATGATAGAGAAAGAAACCTTAGCTTTGGCATGGGGAGCAGAAAAGTTTCAGCAATATTTGATACGCATACCAGTCATCTTAGAAGACCATAAGCCCTTGCAGCAGATCTTGCACACCAAACTTCTTGATGAGCTGTCTCCTCGTTTGCAAAGATTTCGGATTCGCTTAATGAGATACGACTATTCTGTTCCATATGTACCAGGTAAAGCGTTGGTGGTTGCTGACTCCATGTCCCGTTATCCAGTGTATGTGAGACTAGGGAACAAGAGGAGGAATTAACGCAGGAAGCCGAGGCATTTGTACAGCAGGTCATTTCTGTGTACCCAGTCACATCAGTTTCTGTCAGTTATTCAACAAGAGAAGGATCCAGTTTGTATCAAACTCAAACAGTGTGCAACAACAGGGTGGCCTAAACGGAGAGACCTGTCAGAACAAATGCATTTGTATTATCAGTTTAGACACGAGATCACTTTTGAAGAAAGGTTTCTGTTAAAAGTTTTGCACTTCATCATATCTTCCTCTTTGCAGCTTAAGTGTTACCAGTTTATCCTTTCCGGGCACCAAGGCATCACAAAGTGTAGGGAAAGAGCGAAGTTATCAGTGTGGTGGTTGGGGTTATTACCACCGCTAGAGAATTTGATACGCAACTGTCCCCAATGTGTGGAAGAACGGATTAACCCAAGAGAGCCATACCAGAAGGAGCCTTTCCCATCTCGAGCTTGGCAAAAAGTGGGAGCTGATTTTTTTTTAATGTAAGCAGTGGTACATGGTTGTCACTGATTAGTACTCAAAATTCTTTGAAATTGTTGCAGTGTCTTCTTTAGCAGATGAGGCTGTCATCGGACATTTGAAAGACACATTCTCTAGGTTTGGCATTCCAGAAATAGTGCAAGCGGATAGTGGTACTCTGTTTGTCAACAAGGTTCAGAGAATTCTCCTCTTTGTACAATTTCATAGTTATTACATCCTCGCCACATCATCGTCAGTCTAACTGTTCTCTTACCCCATCTCGAATCATCTCCTTAATCTGTTAATTATTCATTCTCAAATGATATGGGTCATAATTGCGAGGGGCGGACCAGATAGGTTCAGCTTTAGTGACAGTTATCAAATGTTCTGCCACACTTCTCTTAAGGGGGTCAGCCACTGCGAATATATCCCGTCATTCA
Organism: Clitarchus hookeri; assembly: GCA_002778355.1. Lineage (NCBI taxonomy): Eukaryota > Metazoa > Arthropoda > Insecta > Phasmatodea > Phasmatidae > Clitarchus > Clitarchus hookeri. The sequence continues at coordinate 326,304 of NQII01001884.1, read as the reverse complement.
GTTAACACTCGCTGCATTGCATCTCTATGTTCCACTGGCACTGTGTGGTCGAACATGTCAAGTTGTACGGAATGTTCGTTGTTTTTGCGGCGATGTCCTAGGTTCTACATCGTTCGCCGCTTGGTCAGATCGAAGTGGATATGATCCACAGCAATCTCAATGATAGTATTATGCTGTTGAAGCCAGGTTACCGCTAGAATAAGGTCTTCGCGTATCTCGTCTGAGAAAAGAGCAGTGATCACTGGTACTGTTCAAAGTGGCCAATTATATGGTTTGTTTACCTTTGGTTATTAGCTGTTGACCCACTAGTTCGGCATGCACAAAATTGTGTGATGCGGCCATGTCGATCAGGGCGACTGTGTTCTACTCGTCTATGTGTATAGGTATTCTGATCACTGGTGGTGCTAACTTGGCCTAAATAATGACAAATTTGGTTTATGCTCAAAGTCTCTGGAGTTCCAGTCGCAAAAATGGCGGAGAGAGCGGCCCTAGTTTGCCCTACTCTGATTTGTTTCTTCCCTGCGGCTTGTCTACACGGTTCGGTCACACCGGGTGCAAGTGGTACTGCTCATCCTTGCAGATACAGTAACGGGGAACGCTCGTCGGACCCTTGTTATTGTTTATGTTACGGGGTTGGGAAGAGTCACTTTCCCCTGTGGCAGCGGTTCCGCTTGGTCACGACTGACAAGTCGATTTTGGGATCAGGGGTTAACCAGTTCCTTTGGTGATTTTGGTCGGTTTCATCATCTTCTCCTTGGATGCACGTGTTGCTGCTGGGTTATCCTGTGCGTCCGTCCACCCATACTTACTGCGTGCGGTGAGGTTGGCCATCCTGCATTTCTCCGCATCCCGCGCTACACTCACAGCAATCCTCGGAAATCTCTGGGTTCCATGTAACACCATGCAGCATAAGGCCAGTCGGTACTTGGGTCGCACAGTCTCCACAATTGCCTCGAGCACGTCTTTGTCTGGGAGGTGTAGGTAATGCTGGTCGGCTAGGCTAAGTTTACGACTCACGAATATAGCGAGGTCTTCTGTGATGGCTTGTTACTCTGTAAACAACACTATCTGCTGTTTCAATGTGGTATACATATTTGCATATGTGGTAGTGAATTTGCGCACAAACTGCACCCATGCCATGTCGTACTCAGAGGCGGACCCTCAACAAGCTCTCGCCTAGCAGCTAGTTACCAATGATACTCACCCACTCCTCTTCACTAACACTGTACTGTTGTAGGTGGGTGGTACGTTCTTTGAGGAACATGCATGCGTCTTCAGTTATTGGCCGGAAAAGTTCGGGAGCGTCTGGAATTTCGCAGGTGTCACATAGTTCTGAATTGTTCGGGTTGGCCTATACTTGGACTTGGTGTTACTAACTGAGCTATGCCTTCTCCTATCATTTCCCGCCATGGAGGAATGGGTTGTACAGTTTCAGTTCCTTGTACAGGGCAGCTAGGCAGTCCTGGGACATGTTGCGAGAATAGCTCGTACTTACCTTGTGTTTGCATGGGTTCCGATACGCACTTGCATTGGGCCACATGCGTTTGTTAACATGACACAAATGAATGTCTCCTTGAGGATATTATGCCACTCTTCCGCAAATACGCATGCAGGGTGAAAACTCGTGGTGCACCATCTACAGTCTATACACGTCCTTTCGGGATTGACACAATACTCAGCCTGACACTGAACCCTGTTTGGTGGTTGGTTGTGGGTACTCACCAGTTGCTGGTAGAAGTTCATGCTTCGGTGGCTCAGGTTGGAATGTTGTCCACTGTTGTTCCATGCATTGCACGCACTGGAATTGATGTTGTCGGATTGTAGTCCACTCTGTATTGTAGAGGCAGCTGGTGTGTATCAATTGTTGACATGTCGCACAACGCATGGAGTCTGTGCAGACGCCCGCACCCGTGGATCGTGTGCAGCGGTAGCAGACTGCTGTGGAAGTGAGCAGGGGCAGGAAATATGTGTAGTAGTCAGTCAGTGGGCACCTGCATATCCCTGCGCATATGTTGTACTTGTTGAAGGAATCGAGCTTCCGGGGTTTTCCACACTGATCACACATTTGCCTGGTGTATGGTACAGATGGATTGTATGACATTTTTCAAAAGTTCTGTGAATTGTACACGACGTGGGAGACTCGATTGCATGCAGTAGACACGGTCGCCATGACGCAGCACGGTTGCCCAGTCTTCAGTTGTTGCGGACCATCTTCCCAGAAGGCAACAGCTTTTACCTTTCTCTGGCTCCTCGCGCATGTGGAGCGTTATCGACCAGTCCAGTTCTTTACCGTGGCGCGGTCACCCTAGGTCATGCACACAAGGTACAGGTTGGCGGTGACGTCAGTGTCTATTGTCCCGCACTGGCCTGACCTACGCCACAAAATGGCAGCGCGGATAGAGTTTTCCCTGGTCAAGCTGCACAAATGGCGATTTTTAGATCCAAACTGTTCTTTTGTTGCCATTCTCTATGTTTTTGCTCGAAACTGTCACATTTTTTTCTAAATTATCAAACCCCATTTGAATTTATTTCTGTATGGTTTCGCTACCCATTTGCATTTTTTTCTGTATAGTTTCAATTTTTTCTAACAACTCAAATGCTTGCTCTATATTAGGCATGATGACCAGAGATGAAACAAATTTTTCTACAAGTTACACTGTGAGCTAATCAAATATGATAACCTTAAATTTTCTTTTTGCTTCTCATGTTATTTTTGTTCTATGCAGGCCTAGAACACAATTTACCAATAATAGGTACTTACAAATTTTTTTTCACATATGTAAAAAAAAAAAAAATTTCTTTACTTGCAGTTTACGAAAAGTTGCTCCCACGATGTCCCTCGGTGTGTAAAACTGCGTACAGCATCTGCACACGTATCTCAGATGTTATGTATAAGGCATTTGGCATCTCTCAGGGTACCATATCTCCGCTCTCCCGTATTCTCGATGTGTAGCAAGTTATCTTTCTCGGGCGTAGTTCTTCCCTCTGCCAAAGTTTGCAGCTTTCGAAGACCATAGTTCTCATGTTCTTTCTCCAGCCTCACGTTGGGCGCCAGTTGTAATATTCCAGTAGAATTAGAAGGCCGAAATTCTTTTCTTTTTTATTGACTCCTTTTTCTTCAACAAATTGAACAAAGAATTCTTTTGTCTCCTCAAAACAAAAAAAAATAAACCTCATTTGTTTTCCATTATCAATAATTAAACTTTAGAACATCTTGCAGCAATTGTAATATTTACGCAAACATATTATCAATCATTTTTATGAATTTTTTTTTTCTTTATCACCCACACGTGTCTGTTCTCAGTGGTGGTGACTACATTTCTTACAGGAAAAAATCTAAATTAAAACTTTCACACTTATGTTGTTATTTACACTCTGATTGGCTGTTGTCTGACCACGCGACACTACACATCCAATCAGCACACTTTTCTTTAATTTCACGTGATTTACAAATTTCAATACTTACTACCCTCTAAGGACCAAATGAACAATAACCTCTAAACTTTTATCTGAAAATTAAGCAATGCAGTACTTGATACCCTCTAAAAGGCAAAATGAATAATAACAATAGCCGAAACCTCTAAATTAACTCTACATCAATAAACTCATGGCATAACCAAAATTACTTTGCACTTTGCTTAAATCATATATTAAATCTTAATTTGAAAATTACCTAAATTAATTGTCACCACAACTAAATAATCTGAAACCAAAGACAAATATAATACCTGGAAAACCCCAACCTTACAAGACATTAATAAAAAACTTGAGTTTGATGGTTCGAACAATGTCAACAACTGTAATGTTAGTGTGCCATGCAGACAGAATACAGACTACAGTACCATGAACTAATAAAAAATTAGAAGCACTGGCTTAGCTCAACCAATGGGACTCAGCAGATAGCAAGTCGGTAGAAAAGTATGCAAACATCATCATGTTTTACAGAGGATAGCATAATCATTAATTACCCTTCCTCCCTCCCTAGACACCAACCACTTTTGAATATGCACATGTATAGGCTATTCACAGTAAAGTGAGCAATTTTGAAAGCCCTCTCATTTGGAATAATAGTCAATAAATATATCTTACTTTAGCCTTAGACGTTAACTTCCGAGTGTGGTGGAAATATACACACTGTGTTTATTACTTACATAGTGACATTTATTTAAAAAGGTGGTTAAAGGTTAAAAAATGGCTGAATGGAAAAAGTAACTAGGGCCTCAAAAGTGCTCACTTTACTGTGAACAGCCTATATAGGTTACTACAATGAGGGAGAGGAAAAGTATACTCTCATATTGAGTGAGGGTTAAGAGGGGCGTGGTTCCCTGGTTTCACTGTTACAGGGAGGTAGAGGACACCACATACAATTTTTTTGCAAATGAGAGCATGTTAGCATTCCAAACTGTGGCAGTCTTTCAAAGCTCAAAGCAGGGAAAGCTTAACAATACAAAAATTTTTTTTTGCTTTTTTGTTCTGGCAACCAGCAGGTCAAACAAAAAAATGCTGTGGTATTGAAATTAAAATGGAATTTCACCAATAAATTAAAGACCACACCACAAGAAAAGACAATTTTAACAATAAATTAATTCCATCATTTCAACAAGACCAGAGAAATGTATCATACAGTTGTAAGAAAAAAACCTAATCCAACTCAGAAAAATGACATATCACAATCTGCTGCTTGATGGTGCTAATTTCTTAGATGACCAGTTTTTAAACCATGAAACTACATTTCAATCATTAACTAAAGATTAAATGGCTTGAGTTTTGTCTTCCATGTCCTTTACAATGTATCATGGACTCTTACAAGAACAGCCAAACTATGTGTTCAAATAGTGACATGCCATTTCTGTACTTTTATTTTTACAATGAACCCAAGCGTTTACTGAAAAATATTATATTGTGCATAACCTGACTGTATTGTGGTTGTATTACAACTTGGTTAGGACATGTTTACTTAAACAATGTGCAAACCTGCGTTGAAATCACATGGTTTTGATAGCACTCATAGAAAAGCAGCTATAGAACACTGCGACACATGAGACTTATTGTACAACTGGCATGCACTCTATCACTATTACCTCTACTTTTTTTTGAGATACATACTACATGTAACTAAAAACTTACATGGTGGGGTTGAGTTTCTTCATGTTGCTGAAGTCTGCAACAAACTCCCACAAGTCTACTGCTTTTGTGTTCTGGACGATTGCCTCAAATGTAACAGACTGCTTCCTTGCACAAAGCAAGAAATACAAAACCGCAGCTGTGATTGCAATATACAAAATTCGCTTCTTTGCCCACCGAATGGTCCGCATACTGAATGTTGCAAACAACCAAGTTTCTGGGGGAAAAAAAAAATACTGTATCTGTTATGACAGGAACACCACTTTTATCTTTCAGTATGAAAACTAGCAGTTATCTAAAGAAACTGAAATGGTAATAAGGCTGCTGACTTTTCAGAATTTAAATGAGCTTTTGGTAAGAGACAATGTCTTGCATTCTGATTTACATATGGTAATAATTTAGGTAAAAAATTATTGAATGCTGTGTACCGTGCTCATGGCTAGAATCATCTCCAGAGCATAAGAGGACTTTATTATTATGACAATTAAAAATAATTTGTCCATAGTACTGGTACATAAACAAAACCTAACACCTGTCAGAGTTTGGCGTGGTTCCTCTTAAGGTTTTTTTTTACACACCTTTGAACTTTTAAAATGTATGTGAATCTTGAAGGATCCCAATACATGTGCACACTTGTATCAAGTATGTTAGGTAATAAAATGTTCTCTGGACTGGGCATATAATGAATTTATGTATGTTTCAATGCTGTATTTGTTAATCAAAATGTGTGGAAAACATCTGAAATAGATTTGGTACTTGTTCATGAGGAAAGTGCACAGCAGGCCAATATTACTTTGATATGCAATCTGCGGTGCTCTACACCTCCACACATAGTTGTGCACTTTGACTTTCTACTCATGTTAAAGCATTATCTTTATTTTTGGTGAATTGTGTTGATTGTAATATTGTAGTGAAACTAAAGACATTAAATGTAACTAGGCAATGAGTCATTGGCATCTGTGCCAAATTACATTTGTTTTGGCAAAAAGTGAATAAACAATAAAAGACAGTGGAACTGACAAAATTCTTATTATGCTCAATTCCGTACTGTTGGTCTTCTTTCCCTTTCAGGTTCACACTTTGTCAATTTGTTGCATCCTCTTTGTTCAAGGTGGCTGAGTGGTTAGCCTGCTCGCCTCCCACCAAGACGAACCGGGTTCAATCCCTGGCTGGGTCACTCCCGGATTTTCGCATTTGGGAATTGTGCCAGACAATGGTCGGCTGGTTTCCTCTGTGATCTCCCGTTTCCCCCGCCCTTGCATTATGGCGCTGCTCCATACCTCAATCACCCCTCATCGTCTCTCAAGACCTCGCTGTTAAGAGCTGCCCAAATCTCTTCACTCACTCTTTGCTCAATCAGTCTCTGCTGTGTGTGTGTGTGCACATGCACATTCATGTATACATGCATGGGGGCATGCCTGGGTTGGGAGGAGGTTCCTTCTCTCATAGTGGACACCCATCATGTAACAGTGCACAAAAGTTAATATTTTTTTTTTATCATACAACTATTTGTGCGTACAAATACACAATCGTACGAAGCACAGCGGCTGCCACTTTCAAACCAACCAAATGTATTAGCACAAGTCGTAAAACAGGCAGTGGTGTGGAAAAGCTGCAGCAGTCGATGAAACAAATAATTGTTTATTGCGAGCAACAGGAGCGGCAGAGTGATGGATTTGGAGTTTCTCTTAGTACTACAGACTAGTAGCTTCTTTAATGACGCTGACATAGCAAACCCCCTTTTTAATAAAATTGTGTGCGTGAAAAGTTTTTCGCACCAATAGGAAGTAATTTTGCATGAAATTCTTAAATTCAATCAAGGTGTCACTTCAGAGTAACAGCAATTCAGCATTAGTTTCTGTAGTGAACAAATTAATTACCCTTGGAAAACAAATAACACTGCAAAAATCATACAAGAACGACGACAAAGACAAAACAATTTTCATACTCTTTGTATGAAAATACACTGAAAATAAGGATAACTATCTACTTTCAAACTACACAAAATACACAGGAAAATAATTTAAGAATAAATGTGTTTTATTTAAATAGATGGAAAATACTAATGGTGCTAGTAAAAAATTAAGAATGAAATCATAAAAATATTTGCAACTGAAATCAAAATAATTAATTTAAAATAAATGCTGTTGTCAAAGAAAATAGTGAATTGTTCTGAACGGAATTGACTAAATCACCTCGCTTGAAACATATCTGACAAAATAAGTAAATTACATGAAAATTGATTAGCTTCTACTTTACTTCCATAAATTAACTTAACTTTGAGTTATTTCAAAAAGTTTTTGCATGGCTACAAGCATGAAATTAATAACTGCTGGTTACTGATTAGTTCGAGAAACTTAAGCCCATCAAGTTCATCGCAAATAAAATAGATAATATATGAGGAGTTTGGCCGCTTTGTTTACGTCGGACGCCATGATCTTTAGTCCTGTAATGCTGTAGTAACGTAAACAAATGTGAATTGGCCGTCACATTATTGGTTGTGGATGTGTAGACGTTACAGTATGTTAGTTGCAGTTTAGATGCGAGAGAGTGCGGTTCATGGTGTGTGTTGTGCGCGCGTGAGTTGTGACGTCTGAATCCGACCATGCGAAGGCTTGTGATTTAAGAATGGACAGTGCAAGTACGAGTGCTTCGGTGTGTGACAGTCGTCTATGTGGTGGGTGTTTCTTGGACGTTTTAGTAGATCATGGTGTTTTGCCAAGTGAGGTATTGTGCAGGTCATGCACGATGGTAGTTGAATTGGCCGAGGTCAGTGGAATTGTACCCGCCGCCTACCTAGGTGAGTTAATTCATATACTTCCGGTATGTTTTACTTTTACTTTAAAACCCTAAAACCCTAGATTAGATTAATATTGTAGGTTAGATTAAAACCCTACAATCCTAGGTTAGATAAAAAACCTATAATACTACGTTAGATTAAAACCCTACAAGCCTAGGTTGGATTAAAAATGTAAAATAGTGATTCACTAATCGTGGGGTTAGGTTAGGTTAGGTTAGGTTAAGTTAGGTGGGCACATATTACAAAATTGGGTGGACAAATGTTAAATTTAGGTGTTTTTGTATTTTTGTGGGTGTGTTTTTAGTGATTTTACCCCACAATTTCCCTGATCTTCATAGCCCATCCCACTGTCGTTTTTGTGGTTTGTAAGCATAATACGTTAATGCCGCTAGTAAATTTGTGTTCTGTGTAATTAGTAGAGTCGAAACATACTACTTTTTAGGATTTTGTTTCCCGGAAAAGTTGCTGTTTTACATTTACCGTCCTCTCCAGGCATTTCACCTTTTGTGCTACAACCCTATTAGATTTGCAATAGACTTTAGATTACCGAAACCTTTTTATTGTCTTTATTACCTAAGAGAGTTTGCTTCCCCTCTCCCGCGAACTGTTCGTCCCAGGAGATTAATTTCATTTTAATTTTTCTGTCAGCCACATACTGTGTGATAGCAGTGTGGGGTACAAACAGGTCTTAGTGCTGGATCCAGGTCAGCCATGTATGTACGTGTCTCACTCTGCCAAATAAATATGTGTGAAGATACATACATTTACTGTAGGGTAACTTGTGTTATTTGCTTAGCCACTTCAAGTATATCTGGGGGATTGGGACCACTCCCATTATTCCATCAGGTATGACACCTGTCTAAGCCTTACATCTAACCATGGGTGTGCAAGGTGGCCCACTTAACAGCCTTACTCCAATTTAGCAGAGCTGGGAAGGGCTCACTTCTCATACATAGGCACTCTGGATTATCTACTGCAACTTCATCTGCTACTTTGACGAGTNAGCTGGGAAGGGCTCACTTCTCATACATAGGCACTCTGGATTATCTACTGCAACTTCATCTGCTACTTTGACGAGTGGACACTTCAGAAGGGCTACAAGACCATCAGCCTACGAGCTATCTACTATCATGTTCTGTAGCTAAGGGCAGTCTGGGCAAGCAATATACAAACTCCTTCCTCCCTGCCTAAAACCTCAGTAGAATTCTTTCCTGAATGTAACCTGTAACCTTAAAAAGCAGTTGCTAACAGTCAGATAAACCTTTTAGATTTTTAATTATGATTTTTGCTGTGTTAAACTTAACTGAGTGTATGACTTGCTTGGTGGTAAACACTGCATTTTATCACATATTTGCAGATTTTCTTAATTATTGGAGGAAACTGTTGAAGTAATTAAATTGTTACATTTTTAATCTATCAAATGTATAATTAGATATTACCAAAGTAATTAAATTCTTACATTTTTAATTAGGTGTTTAATTACATTTTGTCATAGAGACTAAAATTAACCCACAAATGTTTCACTAAAAAATTCTAGGTTAGTTTGGACCTGGTAAAAATCTATGGGCTAAATAGACATTTTAAGCACTGACACTTTTTCAACTTGGACAGAGCCTAGTGCTACAAATAAATGTACGTCGTACATTGATACTGGTGATTTTGACTTGTGTGAATGTTCTGTTATCATTTTAGTTAGTAATAATTCACCTATAGCAATCTTTATACAGGCACGTCCACAGTACGTCATGCAAGTACACTTAATGTAATTTTATGTAGTATTTCAATGTTGTCAGGTAGTCTGTTTTAAAGTTACTTTTTTTTCCCCTCTGTAAAATGGACATGCCTCCTACAAAGGATATATATTTTTTTTTTTATGCTTTTTAATATGGACAGAAATCAACATGAGAATCACTGTTAATCTTTACTGAATCAATTTTAGCAGTTGTATTTAAAATTCTAATGCTTAATTTCTGCCACAAAAAATTATGAAGCACTGGATAGTGTTGGCATTTTCTGGTTCAGGATGTACAGAAAATAAAACTTGTGTGCAGGATGCTTATATATAATGCTTTTGTACATAATTCCAGCAGTGTGGCTGAAAAGTGTTCTGTAGCCTGTACATCATAATACCTACATTGAATACCTGCAATACAAAATAAGGGTAGGAAAATTACCAGTAGCAGTTTAAATACATTAACACTACAGTGTCATAAATTGTGTATAAACACACGGAACCATTAACTTGTTAATTTTCAATATACAAATTGTGGCCACAACTAGTGTTCAGTGGAGCGAACATGTGGAAATGCTTTTAAAAATATAATATAGAATGGTGTATGGTGAAACTAAAAACTCGTAAATAGAATGCGTCTGCAGTGGCCCTACAAGTAAATCAACAATCAACGATGCCCAATTTGAAAAACGATTAACACATACATTTTAAACAGTGGTGTTAACTGTAAAGACAAGAACAGACTTCTTTAATAAAATAATATTCATTCCATAAACATTCAACCGCAAGAATACCTTCTGAATATCTTGTTTGTTACTTATCCTCTTATAAATCAAGTTTATTAAATGCCGCACTTAATTTAATTTGTTTATTTTTACAAAATATAAACAACCCGCCTTTTCCGGTCGCAGGTGCGCTTGCGCATCAGAAAAAATATATATAGAATCACAGATTGTGTGAATATATTATCAATCTACGGCATGCCGGGTAATCCAGANGCATCAGAAAAAATATATATAGAATCACAGATTGTGTGAATATATTATCAATCTACGGCATGCCGGGTAATCCAGAGACCCTTTCACACGATCAAATCTTTATTGAACTAAAATGTGTATCAAACTTTTTAATAAAACCAGTTTAAAAAAATTCCAAAATTAAAATTTTAGAATTATTTACGACTCATGCACGACACGAAAATTATTGGTTTAACCCCCCCCTCCCCCCTCCGAAGGCAAAACAACCAGCCGCAGGGACGTCTCGGCAGACAACACCGACCCCATCGATACATCGGCAAAAAATCACCAAAAAAAAAGGGAAGAGCATTTGGGTTCAGGCAAAGTGTTTCTTAATTTTTTGTACATGTTATTTTTTTTATATGGATCATTATAATGTAAAAACTTTAAATGTGTGCACACAACACTATTATTATGATATTGCATTTCGCAGTTTATGATTGATTTAGCAACTGTTTAGTTTAACCGAATAGTATGAGACCAGATTATCCGATGTAACCTGGAAAATTGGATGATTTTTGATTAATTACCAAATATTTAATTATTTGTGGTTACTGCTTGTGTAATCATTTTGTAAAACTGGTGATATTTGAGGTTTGTTCACGTAGTATGCTATTTCTGCTACTTCTGCCCTTGAGAGCATATGAGATTTTCTCAAAGACATAGAATGAGTAACAAAGAGCATCTGCTCTCGACCTGTCGATGCAAATGACGAAAAGCAAAAAATTTGTGTTTTTTGGCGCGAAGACAAGATGTTATTTTATGAAAATGTGTCGTCTGAAGACGAAGAAGACAATGAATAAGTTTAACATACTCACACAGCCATAATTAACAATGATAGTGACTTNTGTCGTCTGAAGACGAAGAAGACAATGAATAAGTTTAACATACTCACACAGCCATAATTAACAATGATAGTGACTTGCACTGGTAACAACTTTTACTTTTATTACCAAAGAAATAACCGGTGATTGTAAATAATAGCTACTTTTCCGGAAACAAAAGAAAAATCATTAAAAGTGGTATAANCCAAAGAAATAACCGGTGATTGTAAATAATAGCTACTTTTCCGGAAACAAAAGAAAAATCATTAAAAGTGGTATAATTCCACTCTTCTAATTACACAGAGCACAAATTTACTAGCGGCACTAACATATCAATACAAAACACAAATACGATAGTAGGCAGGGCTAAGAAGATCAGGGAAATAGTAGGGTAAAATATGTACGTAATCATTATATTTTCGTGTGTAAATACATTAAATGCAAAAAGACCTAACCGAACACTGGTACGACATGTATTTGATCAAAAATGCGTTGAAACTTTTACAGTATTGTTCCATGTTTGTGCTGGGTGTATCTTTTTTTTTTGTTCCATTTCAATCTTAGAATGAAGATTCACACAGTGTGGTTCTATCTCTAATATACTGCCACCATCGAAGTTCAAAACTGGCTTTTGTCAAGGGCAATTGACAAAGTTCTGTATCTCATCCACAGTATCTAGGCTTGTCACTAAATTATCCACATAGAAGTTCTTTCTAAATTGTTGAATAATTTTAGATATCATCTGAGCTCTTCTCACAACGACTCATATGAAAGTTCATTGGAAGAAAGGCCTGCTGGTAATGCCAAACACCACTCCTGCATGATGGAAAACTCTCAGTTAATTCCTTCTCCACCAAAAAAAAAAANCCTGCTGGTAATGCCAAACACCACTCCTGCATGATGGAAAACTCTCAGTTAATTCCTTCTCCACCAAAAAAAAAAAACTTCAGATAGCAGAGGTTATCTAAATAAAGTCCAATTTGTAAAAAAAAAGCATTTTCATATCTGCNAAAAAAAAAAACTTCAGATAGCAGAGGTTATCTAAATAAAGTCCAATTTGTAAAAAAAAAGCATTTTCATATCTGCAGTTATCCCAATCCTTCTTTCTTTAAATATGTATAGTTTGTCAGGTATGAGTTAAATTAAATTTTGGCAGACTCATCACATACTGGTCGCAATCTTATTGCGTCTTGATTCTTTGACAACTGGCCTATGCGGTAAGTTATGTCCAACATTTACATCCTTTGCTTTTTCTCCTTCATTCAACCAACTCTCCATATTAAGATTACAATAATTTAAAAGATACCTATTAAATTTTATCAAGGCCAGTTTGTGGTTGGTGGGCAGACCTCCCACATTTTCTTTCCAAGGTAGCTGGAATTCGTATCTTGTAACATCAAAACTAACATTATTCTAGAAATGTTCTACTACTGCCTGATTTAATCGTTCTTTAGTTTGTTTTTCTGCTTGGTCACTGATTCTAAAAGCCTCTAGTTTCCATAGATCAGTAATATCTGTTCGCATGATATGGTCGAACAGGTGGCAATGTTAAAGCTCAGGGTGAAGTGACCTTCCGTTATCTCTTACACTTTCCTTTTGCCCATCACCATCCATCAGAAAAAAGATTTTCTATTACTACAAGACCCGATACTGCATCTCCCTCCTACCAGTTCCAAACAGCCCCTGGCCCCTCTGCCACTCCCCCTAATCCATGCACAAATGTGCTCCGCCAACCACAATCGCAGACAAACATCCTACAGATCGGTAGTCCGCGAAACAAGGAGGTACACTTCCCTCGTCCGAGACCTGCACAATATCCATGCAACAGGCTTTCATTTAGCCACCTCTAAGCAGTGCCCGAAAGTGGTCGAAATAGTTCAGCGCCGGCAAGCAGCTGCCGAGCGCAAAACCAAACAATGGGCACAAACACGCTTGGTAGCTCCTGCATCCCCTCCCTCCGGCCTCGACATTTCCAGGTACCCTAAGATAATGAATGCATGGGCACTGTCTCCCTCTTTGTCATATGCCAACGCAAGCAGGGCTCCAAGCAGTCCTACACACTCCCCACACCACCACCAGTTGAAACACGCATCCCATACACACGCGTCCGCTCCATCCCTCCCCCTGACCAATCCACACCATAAAAACCTAGGCATCAATGGGTGAAATGAGTAACACCATGTGGGATTGCCAGGACTTCCTGCAGGAAGCCAATTTTTTCGCGATTATATCACACTTCCGATCCTACATGGATGCAGTGAAACAGACACAAGACCAAAATACAAGCTCAAGCTGATAAGCACAAGGCACTACAACAACAAATATCCAAGTCAGCTTCAGTGCTGGCTAGAAACCTAGCTAACTACCAGAAAATTTCTGATGTAAAAAATCTGCCACAAAACCTCTCGTATAACCTTAGGATAAAAACAACCAGCTACAGCGCCACTCTACCCCCAGTCCCGCAGTAAACACACACACGGCACCCTGCCAGTTCCACAACCAATCATTCCACACCCCAGAGTGTGCCAGGAGTACTTGGAGAAGCACTCCAAGACAAGAACTCGCTAATGCGGTTCTTGTCGGAATCCAATTTCATAGACGCAATGGCACACTTCCGCCCCTACACTGCAAAAAGCCAAACTTTGACAAACCCACTAGAAAAATCCTGGTTATTTCTGGAAGCAATTAGCTCATTTTCTGAATTAAATTAATTCTATCTTCTCCTTACAAAGTTGTACCGGGTAATTCCTGTCAATTAAAAAAAAACATACTCTGACGAGCGAAATAAACGCAAATATCTAACCGACACTCACTGATCGCAACACTCTCGGATGTAATTCAAAAACCCTTGCCGCATTCTGNTCGGATGTAATTCAAAAACCCTTGCCGCATTCTGCAAGCAAGACTGTCCCATTTAATGAGTTGAAGCTCTCAAGCTGAATGCTAATAATAAACCCTCGAAAAAAAAAAATTAAGCCAAATATAGGGAAAAGATTCTTCCTTACTATATATATATTTAAAGAATCAATTTCAACTTCTTTTCGACCCGAATTAAAAGCTTTTAATTTTACCGAAACAAATTCTCAACTTTAGAATGTGCAACATGTAAAAAGACGATAGTGCTGTTACCTCTCGGGTGGTAAGTGAAGGCTTTCCCTACGGCGTGACCTCTCGGCCAATCAGAGACTTCCGACCACCTGAAATAGAAGTTACAATTCCCACCTTGTTTTTCAAGCTTTCCTTCGCAAAATCACCGACTTTTTCAAAGAATTATTGAACAAATAACTCAACAAACTCTTTTAAAACATTAAATGAACGCCCTCGGCATCTTTTCACGAATTAAAATCGTTTAAAACCAAGTTTCTTTTAAACAACTTTCACTCGCTCGTCACAGTAGCACACATCCACGAGGAAATAAGTGTAAAATAACCAAATCAATTCCTCAACAGACGAAATAACATGCTAGTAAACATTCAAATTATTTCTAAATAAAACAGCACCTTTAAATCACTCGTTAAACCACTTTTTAATGTCACTTTTTAAATACCAGTTACTTGTAGTTACCGATTATGAAATAACTTATTTTTTTCATTCCGCATTTTCCCAGACCACGCCCTCTCGATGCACGATAACTTTAAAACTTATAACAACATAACTAATATAGTTCTTTATATAATACAAGATCCACCTTCTGATATTTAATCAATTAAATCTTGTTGTAATTGTAGAATACGCCTCTTTTGTTTCTCTTTTCATACCGCAGAGTGCGTTAGTGTATAAGACGTAATCAAGATGGCGACACTGGCAGTTATCAGTGTGTGTGTACCTACGTATGTGCGAAGACGTGTGTTGGAATAAAGAACTGTCATATACGTGATTATTAAGTATTTTATTTAAAATTATAACAGGTTATGGGCCCAGATACGCTAGGCAGATTGAAAAGTGTATGTGACAGTTTGGAAAAGTGAGTTTTGCGTCTAGTGACGCTTACACAGAATTCCATAAGTGCGGTAACCGTTTTTTCGATTTTTTTTTTTACGATGGAAACCTCAAGGATTACGATCGACAAACTTGAGGGGCAATCCAATTGGGTTGATTGGAAGTTCCAAGTCAGAATCCAGCTTCAGGTAAATGGAGCAATGGGCGCAGTAGAAGATACGTTAGGTTATCCGCAAAAACCGAATGAAACGGACGAAAAGGCTACAAAAGAATACAAGAAGCAAGCTGCAGTGCTTGACAAGGTGGAATTCATGGCGCAAAACATCATAGTCACATCAGTAACCAGTCAGGTTCGTCAATTAATTAATATGTGTAAGAGCTCTAAGGAAATGTGGGACAAATTACACAGTATTTACGAACAGAGGACTGAGCAGAGGCAGGACCGTCTGTTCAATCAATTCTTTAGTATCAAAGAAAACGACCCTTCAGATGGCGTAGCCAAACACGTTGAGAAACTTGAAAAGCTGTGGTCGGAACTTCAAGATGAAACATGGAGGGAAGATAAAGTCAAATTACCTGATTCTCTTTTTCTTAACAGAGTTTTGAATACTTTACCAACTGAATATTCTGAGTTTATTAACGCCTGGGAAAGTGTTCCTAAGGAAAATAGGACTCTCAAACTGTTGCAAGAAAGGCTATGTGTAGTTGAAATGAGAATGAGGGAAAGGGACCCTGTTTATCAGTCAAATAATTCTGGTTCGTCGGTGGCTTATTATGTGAAGCAAAAGGCTTTTAATAGGAATAAGGCAAATGTTGAATGTTTTAAATGTGGAAAATCTGGACACATGAAAAGGGATTGTTATCAAAAACAAGGTCCAAATAAGTTCAACAAGTTTGATAAAAACAAAAGTGAAGATAAAGTGTCAGTAAATGTGCTAACATGTTCATTTTGCAAACGGAAAGGGCATGTGCAAAAGGATTGTTGGTTTGCAAAATCCAAAAAAAATGAAAACCAAGAAAATGCCTTTGTTGTACATGAAAATGACTCAAATGTCAATGAATGGATAATTGACAGTGGAGCCACAGCATACATGTGTAAAGACAAACACTTATTTCATAATTTACAAGTGACGGGAACCAATCATGTGCAAGTTGGTGATGGTTCAGAGCTATTGGTTGCTGGGATTGGAGAGATCAAAGGCCAGACATTTGATGGTGAAGACTGGATTAATACTTCAATTTCAAATGTACTGTATGTCCCCAAATTGAAATTTAATTTGTTCTCTACTGTTGTTGCTCTTGAAAAAGGATATGTGTATCAAGCAGATAAAAATGCCTGCTATTTTCTGTTGAATGGACAATGCCAAGCAGTTGGTGAAAAACAAGACAAATTATTTCATTTGAAGTTTAGACACGTGAGTAATGTTGCTAATACTTGTGTAGAAAATTTTACACTTTACCAATGGCACTGTATACTAGGACATCAAAATGTATCCTATGTGAAACGTATACTGAACCGTAGCAAGATAAAGTATAAAGAAGATAATTTCTTCTGTGATGCTTGCAAACTTGGTAAACATTCAAGGTTACCATTCAAATCTAGTTTGACAAGGGCTGAGAACATTGGAGACATTGTTCATGTTGATGTTTGTGGACCGATGGAACAAACGTCAATTGGTGGTTCAAAATATTTTCTATTGTTGAAAGATGATTACTCAAAATACAGAACAGTTTATTTTATGAAATCAAAAATGGAAGCAAAAGTTAAAATAATTGAATTTCTAAACAAATTTGAAAATATTACAAGAAAAACTGTAAAAATACTGAGAAGTGATAATGGACTTGAAGAAGTAAATCAAGATGTCCAAGCTGTGACCAAATCAATGGGCATTATTCATCAAAAGACTTGCCCATACACACCTGAACAAAATGGTAAAGCTGAAAGAGAGATGAGAACATTGGTAGAAGGTGCAAGAACTATTTTACAAGCAAAAAATCTAGAGAAAAAGTTTTGGGCTGAAGCTGTCCATTACATGGCTTACACATTGAATAATACAACGTTAACAGATGATAACAAAACTCCTGCAGAAATTTGGTTCAACAAAGATATGAATATTGATCTTCATAAATTTCACCCTTTTGGCTGTGATGTTTATGTGCACATTCCAAAACAAAAGAGAAGAAAATGGGATAGCAAGAGCAAAAAATGTATTTTTGTTGGATATGGTGAAGATGTGAAAGGATACCGGGTTTGGTGCGGTGACAAAATAGAAGTTTCAAGAGATGTCATTTTCAAACCTGAGTTGAAAGATCAAGCTGAAGAAGTTTTGTGTCCAATTGAAACTTTAAATGGTGATCATGTCATATGTGATGGTACTGTGAGTTGTGAGGAAGAAATCTCCAATAGTTCTAATGGTGTTTCAATCAATGAAACTGGAATTCAAACTGGTCCAAAGCCAACTGATGACAATCTAGTGACAAATGAAGATGTGGTGAGACATTATAATCTCAGGGATAGAGGACGTATTCAGAACCCGAAGTACAATAGTGATGATTATGCATTGTTTATGTGTGACGCTGGAGAACCATTAACATTTGAGAATGCAATGAGTTCAAAAGAGGCAGTTCAATGGAAAGAAGCTATCAATACTGAGCTGAATTCATTAAAAGAAAATGAAACATGGAAGGAAGTAAAAAACCAAATAATGTAAATGTAATCAGTAGCAAATGGGTATTTAAAAAAAAAATTGATGGTGAAAATTGTATTTATAAAGCTAGATTAGTTGCTCGGGGCTTTGAACAAAAAGAAAATTTTGATTTTCAAGATTTGTATGCACCTGTAGGAACAATTCTGTTCATAAGTATTTACCTACCTATTGAGTTTTTGTACTGAACATAATATGTATCTGTGTTGTATGTAAAAGTAAACAGTCTGTGCCAATTTGTATTGTGCGGGTTTGTTATAATAACGATGTCGTATTCAGGGGGAGTGTTGTAATTGTAGAATACGCCTCTGTTGTTTCTCTTTTCATACCGCAGAGTGCGTTAGTGTATAAGACGTAATCAAGATGGCGACACTGGCAGTTATCAGTGTGTGTGTACCTACGTATGTGCGAAGACGTGTGTTGGAATAAAGAACTGTCATATATGTGGTTATTAAGTATTTTATTTAAAATTATAACAAATCTGCTTCCATAAAAATTTCCACAGTTGTGTCAGAATAATTTGCTATATTCTGTACCATATAAAAAGGCCACTTTTTGACAGCTCGGCGAAAGTAGCGCCACTGTTTACATATGACTATGTATCCTTCCGCCATCAGCTGGTCCGTAAAGTCGGGGCTGTATTTTTTATGAACACACTGTCAGCTAATCCACTTCTCATTGTACTGTAATGCTAAGCAAATTTTAAGATATTTTAACACTGACATCTGTCTAAAAAAATAAGTAAGTTATAAAAGTAAAAATTATAAAATGTTGCAAGTAATTAAATATTTGCTAACTCTTCTTTAATTTGTCTGAGATAGTGAATTTGGGTTAACATTTGCGAGACGGTCTGTTGTATCTATTATCACACTTTGGACGTTATAGCTAATATATTCGAGTTGAAAATGTGACATGGAATAACGTTAGAATTACTTCAAAACTATTCACACCTGTCTAACTTTCTACGGAAACAAGGAGGTAGGTTTCGAGAGAACAATATGGCGTATAATTTACGTAGACGAACGATTACCGGCCGAATATAAATTACTTGTACTCCAAATCGTTGTCCATGAAATATATGTTACTTTAAAAATTATACAGAGCTCGCGGGAAAATAAAACCATTTGTATATGCCTGTAAATACGTTATTCTAAACAACAAAACTATAATATTATTTCTGGGTGTAATTCGGGAGGCTAACAGATAGCGTGGAAGGGCGTGTTGTAACAGATTACGCGCCTGTCCCTCGCAAGATGGCAGCACATGGTTGGAGAGTCAGGAAACTTGAAGAAGGTTTCGATTTTTTCCTTACATTTGGATACGGATCGTTTCATTGTGCATCTCATTTTTAACACCTACACATTACTATTTTATCAAGAAGTTTTGTTTCTAAAACTAAATACTGCTGTTTTATGACCACTTAAAATAAAATTTATTTTTATCTACGAACTCTTTCTTACCCGCGTATTTTCTGCTTGTCTGATGTGCGCTGGTACTGCTCTCAGAATAGCCAACGTAATATTAATTTCTGTTCGTTCGTGAATCAGCTGATACAGGATTTTGGAAATGGCGCGTTGTTTGTTTTGAATACGTTACTTTCCCACACTCACTGACTGTCAGAATGTGGCCTTCTTATATGAAATGAACCATAGCTGAAACTTGTTTCCGAAACTCTTCAACCATGATGTGATCAACGGTCACCGATGGGATGATGTTTTGATCGAGAGCTTCAAAAGAACATGCATAATCATGGCTTAAACTCACAACTTGAACCTGGAAACATTTATGTTTCGTTATATCTGTCAAGCAACCTCCAGTTTTGCAATAAAGTGTTCCATTATTATCTCTCTTCAGAAGCATTAAAAACACCAAAATTAATATAATTAAATTACTTACCTGGAAGTGTGTTCGATCTTCCTTGTAACACACGTTTCCTCGGAGTCAATAAATATCAAAGTCATATTTCCGAATGTTATGACCTGAGGTCATGCAGAATATAAATTTATGACGTAATGCAGTCACCAGTTTATTTTCTGTAAGGTTCTTTCTAGGCGTACTAAAACAGCTGGTTGAGCTGAGCCCGGCCGAGATCCATTTACAAGATGGCGTCTTCCATACGGACGATCTTAAAATTTGGAAGTAAGCGCACTAAAGTTACTTGTCGGTCATTAAAAATAGCATTTAAGTTTTATGTTATTAGATAACACTGAATATCTTGTTACAAATGTTACTAGTTTAGAGGTAATGCATGAATTCGAAATTATGTAAAACTGGCTGATACCAGAATTTATTATACTGCATTAGTTTGACTGCAGAGTTTTTTTTCATGATTTTCTTTAATACGTTGTTGCTGACACTATAATTTCGAGGGTGTGGGGGTTGATGCATTCACGCGTACTAAGTAATTTTTATGTTGAAAATGCTTAAGTTTTTGCATGTGTGATTTGTGGTGTATGCAATGGGTTGTTTTTGTTCGAAGGCCCAAAGCTTGCAAATGTGCGCACGAACTATACATCAACCCGGGCCAACCTGAAGTTGACCAGTGCCAGCCGGGTCATATGCCAAGGCTTCACAGGCAAGCAAGGCACCTTTCATTGCAAGCAGGCGATAGAATATGGTACCAAAGTTGTGGGAGGAGTGTCCCCTGGAAAGGGTGGCAGAACACACCTCAACTTGCCTGTCTTCAACTCTGTTAAGGAGGTAAGAATTAATGTGTGTGTTATCTAACGATTTCCAATTTTTTATATGGCACTACCACGAAGTTGTGGAAATGTTTGCGTTAGTAATGCACATAGTGTATATTCTGCAAAATCTAAGGTCTTCAAATAGCCAAATTAAACATTTTCATGAATATTTGAGCTTTATTATTTATAATAGGCGTATCTTTGTAGGCAAAGGAAGGAACAAATCCAGATGCGACCGTCATCTTTGTCCCCCCACCAGGGGCTGCAGCTGCGATATTGGAGGCAGTTGATGCAGAAGTGCCGCTCATTGTTTGTGTCACAGAGGGCATCCCGCAACAGGACATGGTGCGGGTCAAGCACCGCCTCCTGAAGCAGTCCAAATCTCGTCTGGTGGGGCCCAACTGCCCGGGTGTCATTGCACCAGAGCAGGTAGGAATGTGTACGCTTCACTTCCAAAAATACTAATTGTGACCTTGTTACCTTGCTGTGTCATTTCACAAGACGTAATTATAAATATTAGAGACTTTTCTGAAAAATTGTATGTATCTACAGTACTAATCGTGCTGAATCATTGTGTAAGTGCATTCCTCTGTAATATTTGCAGTAACATATTATGAATTTTAATGGGGAGGGCTATGAATGTCTGGGAAATTTTGGGGTAAAAGTTGTAGGCTATAAAATACCACAAGTGCTGAAAGGAATAGAAAAAAGTTATACTTCACAGATAACTCCAGAGAACTGAATTCAAGCAAAGTTTAGGCCACGTCTGGACTGCAAGGGATAATAATTGTGCATTATTTCCCTATAGAACTGCTGGAAGCCTGCAACATGAAAACAGTCTATTGTGTATAAATAAATAATTGGCATTAACACTACCGTATAGGTACTGAAAATTAATTTATGGACACAATCTAGGAACATAGCATGCATGCCACTTAATTTTTAGTACTACTGGGACTGTTGGTGACCATCTTGTAGAACAAGTTAAATGTATGCATCATGTTACTGACATTTAAATATTTCTACCTGATTCAGTGGTGACATGCATAACCATAAATTGTGATTACCTCAACTGTTTGATTTATTGCAAAAAATTTAGGAGGGAAAAATGTTTAAATATTTAACTGGATGTAGTATTTTCCCGACTTTGAACACATGCTGTCAGTAATTTTGTTTCAGATGGCAAGTTCTGAATTGCCTGTGGTGGTCATCTGTGAGGAGTTGATCATGTTAATGAGCAATCTCACTGAGAGAAGTGGTAATTGCTGTGTTACAGTGCAAGATTGGCATAATGCCAGGCCATATCCACCAGCGAGGATGTGTGGGAGTGGTATCCCGTTCGGGAACGCTTACATATGAGGCTGTACATCAGACCACACAGGTGCGTTTGATTTTCCTAGCATTAAGCAGCATTTTGTTCCCTTTTATCACCAGTTTAAATCACACCAGTGCTCATTAATATTGTTCCAAATTAATTTTGCTCCAAATTTGATTATTTGGTTGTACTTCTGTCAGGTTTTTGTATGTACTTTGTTCTTAATACAACATAATTAATCTTAAATTCCATAATGTTCTTTTATGTTAAAAAAAATTTAAAGGTTCATAGGTTGGTTAACTTTAAAGTGTGTATAACAAAAGTATTCCTCTTAATTTTTATGCAGATAATTTTTTGCTCTTATATGAAAATATTTTAACGGTAATTATTCAGAGTGGCGGTTTTTTTGTAACCCCCCCCCCCCCTCGGAAAAGTGGTATATTTCCACTCCACTAATTACGTAGAACACGAATGTACTAGGGGCATTACGTATGCCTAATTTCGTAATATACGCCCACCTAACCTAACTTAACCTAACCCCACAATGAGTGAATCACTATTTTACATTTTTAATCTAACCTAGGATTGTAGAGTTGTAAACTAACCTAAGATTTTAGGGTGTTAATCTAACCTAGGATTTTAGCGTTTTAAAGTCACAGTAAAAAACACCGGAACTATATGAATCAACTCATCTAGGTAGTCGGCGGGTACAATTCCACTGTCCTCGACCCATTCTACTGTGGTGCATCTTACCTCAATCGACAAAACACCATGATCTACTAAAACATTGAGGTAGCACCCACCACATAGGCACGAATATTACGCACATAAGCACTCGTTCTTGCACTCTCCAATCTTAATCACAAGCCTTTGCATGGTCTGATTTGGATGTCACAACTCACCCGCAAAAACCCATCTGCACTGGGTCGCGTCTCAATCTCCACGTAAAATCCGTGACGATGACGTCTACAGACCCTACAGCCAATAAGGTGATGGTACGATGTGCATCTGTTCACATTACTAATGCATTACTTTGCCAAAAATCATGGCGTCTGAAGTAAATAAAGCGGCAAATTGCTCATACTTTTAACTATTTTATTTAATACGTTCTACTTATTTTAACATTACGCCCTCCTGAATATTAACAAGGTAAGCTGTGCAGAATCCATTAATGCTATTTCTGTTGGTCTAGGACGTTTCCTTCAGAAAAGCAGCTACTCTGGATAATTACCATTTTAACAGTATGGCATTTATTGACAAGTTTACCAATCTGAGGTATTTGGATATTTATATATATATATATATATATACAGAACTGTAAAACAGATAAAAATATAGGAAAGTTAAAAATGTTTAAAATTAATTTAGTAAACTTCAAGTAGTGTNACAGAACTGTAAAACAGATAAAAATATAGGAAAGTTAAAAATGTTTAAAATTAATTTAGTAAACTTCAAGTAGTGTGCATAGTTAACTGTGTAATAATTTTTTGGTTTTGTGAACTGTAAAACTGATTACTCAATTTTAACTAAAAACAAGTTAACTTATTTTGTAAAGAATACTAGTTCAACATAATTTTCATCACTGAAATATCAGGTAGAAGAAAAAAGAATAAGCTCTGAAGTGCATCAAATACAATTTTGGTGTGTATCTCAAAATTTGCTGTATTCAGCTTTGTTGTGTGTTGGTGTGCNTCTGAAGTGCATCAAATACAATTTTGGTGTGTATCTCAAAATTTGCTGTATTCAGCTTTGTTGTGTGTTGGTGTGCGTCTTGTTTTTGGACTCTCAAACAATAAAGATATCAGCAACTCGGATCTCCAATGTAAAATCACATCAGCTAGGTTTTAACCACAAGTTTTTCTGGGAAAACGCTTACTTGATATTTGGTTAGCTTATTTTGGTGATATTTGGTTAGCTTATTGTGGCTTACTATTTGTTTACTCTTAATAGCAGCATGAAAAAAGAAAAGTATGCACATTATCGGTATTGCTTTTACTTATCTTGTCCTGTGGATTATTATGGGCAGTGCAGTGTACGCATATACAATTTATTAAAATTATATTTTGACAATAAAGGAAAGTAAAGCCAATGACATAATAGATATTACGGTGCCATACCGTCAGCACACACATACTTATGTTGAGCGTATCACATTTTTACAGGGTTATGAACTGCCAGGTGAAAATTCACACAAATGACAAATGTTTCCATGTAAGGAACCAGGTATCAGCCATGCTGAATGATTCTCCACTTATATGTAACTTATGTAAGAAAGGTAACTCATAAATATTTGGCTCATAAAAAGTTGGTTTTGGTTTAAATTATAGCATGTGTGTGCGTGNATATATATATATATATATACATATATATATATATATATGTATATACATATATATGTCTATATATAAAGAAACTGCAATGGTGGACTACTGAATCTCTTACCAACCCAAGAGATATATATAATGTATGTATGGTATATATGCATTATATATATATAATGTATGTATATGTTGTAAATGGGGTATGAGGTATTAGTAATTTGGGCTTCAAATTCTCTCCCAGAAGAAAGAGATTCTGTTGTAACTCAGTTCTATGTGGTGTTGTGACAATATGTTTGGTTCATCTGTTGTGTGAGTCTAACTATCACCAGAAGGTTGTGACAAAATTCCAAACTGAGTGTATAGGGATTCCATCATGCCAGTGCAACATGAGCTTTTTTAAATCAGAACACTCATCCAATAGAATAGGTATCGTATGCATTCTAAAACACCCNGCCAGTGCAACATGAGCTTTTTTAAATCAGAACACTCATCCAATAGAATAGGTATCGTATGCATTCTAAAACACCCCATAAGTCACTTTTCAAATCGCTTAATAAAATGTGCAGTCCTGTAATGTCCTGACTACACTAGCCCAAGTGTAGTAATGGAAAATGTCTGGATTGTGGCGTTCATCAATTACATTTGCATTTTTTTTCATCCTTTCCATGACTTGTAATTTTTTTTAATGCAATTGCATTTGAAAGCAGCATTGTGGGGATGCACGGGAAGTCGGGCTCGATAGTGATGTAGTGTAAAAACCAGTGTGCAAATTCAACCTGTGGTCTGAAATAGTTCCTTTCATTGCAAGTATTCTTCAAGGGTGATAAGGTTGCTGTTACAGTTTGTTTAGGAAACTATGCAATTGGTTAATTCTGGTGCATTGTGTGAGAAATTGAGTTTGTACCTGTTGATGGTGCCCTGGAATTGCACTCCCAAAACTCTCTCCCTGTACGTCATAGGTGTTTATTGGAAGTATATCTATCGTGTGCAGTTGCTGTGAACATTTCAGCAAATTCTTAATTGAAGGATTGTGACTGATGCATCTGCATACAGCAATTTAAAATCATTGAGATGGAGGGACCACAGTTTCACTGCAGGGCAATCTACTGTGCGTATTGGGGAAAGAGTGGTAGGGAAGGATCCATGTTTGTTTGCATTGTGTGTTCAAGGGTTTTTGTACCCACCTACCCTTGCAGCGCCAACTTTGTTTTACACCGTTGCTATAAGTATACACAGCGATAAAACCAAAATAACTTGCTTACTTTTGTTTATATATATTTCTTAATGCTATGTATTAAAAAATTTACTGAATGTGTGTTTTAATATGCATGTACTGTTACCTGTACATAGCATTTTAGATAATTATAACAATAACACCAAAATCTTAACATTTTAGAACAAAATAGTTAAAAATAAAATCTTGTTCCTATCTATTAGGCATTGCAGACCTACAAGTATAACACTATGACCGAGCAACAGTTTTCTAAAAGTTAAATATTGGTTTGTGTGTGTGGATAGTACCTTTTAACTTTAATCAAATCTTGTTGCTTTACTGTGAAGTACGTAAATTTGATTTTTAGCAGAGTAAACAATACATTAAAAACTGAAAAATTTTAAAGTGTTGTGATGGTTTGTGTCAGTGCCTAAATGCATTTTAATACTACTATATATTTAAAGTTCATTTTTCAGTGAAGGTTTGAAATTGCATTTAAAAGAGGGGCCTTTTAAGAGTTTATCTGAAAGAAAACTTATTAGGGTTGTGCGAATGTAACTTTTTTCTCACAAAACAAAAATGAAAGATATGTTATGAGTTTTTGTAAAACTAAAATGAAAATTAAAAAATAATGACTTAAAAACTCAGCCTTAACGAAAGATTAATGAATTTCATAACATTTTAGCAAATTATTCATTATAACAAATTTGTTGCAAAATCAAACCAAAAAATTGTAGGATATGGAGTATTTACCATTGGGATTCTTGCCTACATTAAAATTTTCATTTTATATAATTATTTCAGTTATAAAATAATGAAAACAAGATGATTTTAAAGGCAAAAATTTTCTTTACTTGTGCACTAAATGAGCATTCATTAAACACCCAAAAATTCATCTAAATGTTGTAATTAATCGTTTTCGTTTTGGTATATCGAATATTTGCACAATCCTAACATTTATTACAAATTTTTATGCACATTTCTGTTGTTAATTAAGTTTTAATAGTATTGTTCCATACTACAGCAACATTTTTAATAAGAATTTGTACTTTATACACTGGGAAAAACAGGCACAGGAAATCCCAATTTGAAAACTGTTGGGAATCTAGTCCCACNCAATTTGTACTTTATACACTGGGAAAAACAGGCACAGGAAATCCCAATTTGAAAACTGTTGGGAATCTAGTCCCACAAAAGTCTTGTTTGCAGGGATCCCTGGAGTGGGAGAAGATAGTGTCTAACCACTGAGCCAGTAGTGAGTCAAAACATGTAGAATAGAATCCATTAATGAATTCCAATTACCGCACTGGATTGCACTCAGTGTGCACTTGCAGTGAGTGCAGTCGTTTTCCATGTTCCAATTTCAGTTGAACTGAAACAAGTGCGCACTTACAGTATTTCTCCAGTCAGTGCGACAGTTTGAGGGCAAATATGGTCGACAAACAAGTACTAGCTTCAGGCAATCACCTGATAATTACACTTTTGTAGTTTCTAGGGTGCACTGAGTTTGAACTCAATGCAGTTAATCAAAAGGTGCCATGCCACATGTTTCAAGTAAAAACTGTGCCTGATTTTGATAGCAGAATTTTTTTTCTCAAGCACTGTGTTAACAGATAAGATGATACAGCCTTTGCACTTTGCTCTCTTCTTGGACTTTAGCTTCTGTCTCTAAGAACCACATATTAGGTTCGTGTCTTTCAACTACGCAGGCTAGCAAAACTCCAAAACAGTAGTGTCTTTCAACCGGATGTGACAGTACTGTAATCATCTTAAACCATAAAAATTGAATCTTCTACGTAGTCATGTCATGCATTCAGCAACAAATAACATGTTGAGTATTTTTCATGCATTCTTGTGCTTTTATGAGCATTGTGTGCACACACACATCAGTCCATGCACTCACAGTACGTCGACCCTGCACGTCGGGAAGAGATCAGTATGTGTACAAAGTTCTCAGTGGCCAAGATTGCTGGGGGTCACTGCTTGTGTGGCAGATAGGCCAAACTCGTGGTTCAAGCCAGACCCTGGCATGACTCAAAATTTACAGCGCTGTCTGAAGTTTGAAGATTTTAAACCAAACTTAAGTGTTTGTTCATTCTCTTAGTAATGTTCAGAAAATTACTATGGGTTTGGAAATTAATATTTGTGTTCATGGTAAAGTGAGCACTTTTTGAGGCTCTTAATTACTTTTTCCTTTCAGCCATTTTTTATCCTTTAACCACCCTTTTAATTAAATATTGACATTTAAGTAATAAACACAGTGTGTATATTCCACCACCCTCGGAAGTTAACGTCCAAGGCTAAAATATAATATATTTATCGACTATTATTCCTAATGAGACTGCTTTCAAAAGTGCTCAATTTATAGTGAATATCCTATATAGCATGAATTTTATTTATTAAGGATGGAGCTATGGTATCCCAGATTTGTCGATTCAGTATTATTATAAATCTTATCAGTTAAAGTAAACTTTCCATGACCACAAATTGTTACTTATTTTTATTATTTTTGTATTACTGCAAATTAAATTAAAGGTTTACTGTGTGAGAGTAACGAGTGGACATGCCAAAGACTGTTAGGAACCCCTGGGCTTAGGAAAGGTTTCGCCAATTTCAATTCGGAAATTGTACGGACAGATATTTAAAATTATTATTGCAGCAAAAGGTTGGAAAATTCTAAACAAAATGTAAATTATTCAGCACATCCCTTAGGAGCACAACTTGGTGATACAGTGTCTTCTGTCTTCTACACACTAGAAGAAATATTGTGGGGAGTGTTTTTACGATCTCTTTAACACATTCCATACTCTCCAGTACTAAAACTTATGACTGGGTTCCCATGATTAACTAATCAAATTATAGGTGGTTCACAGTAGAATGAGCACTTTTGAAAGCCCTGCTTAATTTATATTTTAGGCCAGTTTGTAATTTTCCACCATGTGTAAATAAACATTGCCATGTACTTTCAATGTTTTAAACACAACATTTATAATTAGTCACCTGCACCTGCCTGATACAAGCGAGTGAAAAATGTAATTAATAGTATAGTATTACAGATACCTGCAAGTTAATTTACTTTTCATATTGGTTCATATGCATTGGTTGTTTATTTTTATACAACACATTTTTTCTATATTCTACTCTCCTGAGACACCCAAAAGTAGAATACTTTTTCTGGTTATGCTGTTAGCTTGAATACTAATAGCAATGTAAGGGTGAGCATTTTCCCTCATCGTAAACACACGTCCCTGGAAATTTTTGTAATGTGGACTGAATTTTCTCCAGTCGTAGGTGCAAGATGCTCGTAGATAAAAGCATGCATCTAGCGTGACATTATGTAAAGTGACTTTAAAAATATTTGCAAATAACATCCACTCAAATGCTGTAAACTGATACTTGATTTAGGTACAATGTTCCCAGCGGAACCGGGCCTGGTGTCACCTTCTGCCCTCCCGGGGGCCGATCCCTTAATACGGTATTGCTGGGAGCACTAACTTTTTAACCATTTACTTTAAAATCCACAAAAACAAAAGTTAAATCGACCTTTTGCTCTTTTTGGTTCTGCCGGAAACCTCAATTAAAACTAATTAAAAACTGCCATGCAGCTGAAGGTTTAAAATCTATGTCTATTCTATAAAATGCACTCTGTGCCACATCCTTCTGTCACTCATAATAAAATGCATGGCAGTATTTTTTCTCCTTGTGCAGCCTCTGGGACCCGGGAGAGAAGACAGATGCGGTAACCACACTTCTGTTCAGTCCCACTAAGACTGCCAGAACCCAGAGGCGAGTCACTCCACACAGCTGACTATAACCATCTGTCTCAATTTAAAAACTAGATCTAATATCTGGGCCTCGTCAGGCGCCCAACATTCCATTCCTGAGTCATCGCCTTATTATTTACCCTGGGGCCATTTTTCCTTATCCAGTTCATGAAGGCTACAAGTTTGTTATGCTTCTCCCTATCCGTACCTGCCTCCTTACTGATCCGGCCTGGTTTTGGTGCAAGTCCTCGGTTGCCGCAGCTCTCGTCACCACTGGTGATCTCGCTGAGACTGCATGATGCTTCGTGGTGTGCGCAGGGAGGGCAGGAGTTGGTACCTCGAATTTAAAGGAAGTCGTCCCCTTTCTCACTCAATCCCAACAAGTTGGTATGGGTGGGGTGGTGAAGTGGGACCTTCTGAGTTTTTTCAAGGGGGGAACCTAGGGGGATATCCCACGACGGGAGCCACGAGGTCCCAGAATAGTCCGTTGCAGGCTGTCAAGGCCTCAATAATCTGTCCATATTCCTGTCATTGGCGGGCTGCCTCGTCCCTCAAGGCCCGGCGTTTTGGAGAGGTTGCTGTGTTGTCGGATTCCTGTGGGAGAACGAGTTAAAGCCCTGTTTCCTCAAAGTTCTGGTACGCCCTCATGAGGGCTACCGGTTAAGTGGATAAGTTGCCTTCGTTGTTTGTGGTTGGTGGTCGGGGTGTTGCTGTCTTGGCTGGGGACCAAGTTTCTAGGTGTCGGGACTTCCTTAGCCGTTGCCTACTCACCCTCTTACTTCTAGGCTTAGGAAGTCCGTGAAAGGTAGGGTTTCCAGGAGCTGAGGCGCGTGGAAGCGGTGAACGTGTCAGTGTGTCACCACAGTCCAGCAGGAAGGTGGTTGGGGGTGCGGGGCTGCGAGCATGTCAGCCATTTTCCCTCACGGTCCAGAGATGGAAGTTAGAAAAAGGGGGCTAGTGCACGCGGGGGTGGCGAGCCCCAGTGCCCTCAATACAGTCCAGTAGGGGTGGTAAGGGGTGGGGGTGGCAAGGTTTGGTTGCTTCTCAGGGAAAGAATACACGGAAGATTCTAAGTAACTCCCTTTTTATTGCACTTCTATCCCTCCCAGCCAAGACACCTAACCCCTTTCTCCACATACTGCTCCCATGAGGTGACAGACCGCCGGCTGTCCCTACACTCGGGTGAGGACCAACTTGTACTACGCCCCAGGTTTAAACTTTCTTTACTCTGCCCGCACGGTCTCTCTCACACAGTCAGTAAGTCCAAACTCACGCATCCTTACAGCTTGCTGGAGCCCCTGCAGGGGTGCCACCCTGCTGCATGCCGCCGGTTCTGGCTTTGTTCCCGGCCACGCTGGCCACCTTTCGTCACACACTTTATGAGCTGGCGAGGCGAGGGAGGGTTGTTGTCCATCCTAGGACTCAGTGTGACCGACCCAGTCACAACAAATTCCATAGCTATTTTAAGTCAGATCAGGTGTTCATACCATGACAATAATATGGAGGAGTTTTCGAGGGCATACAAAGCTGTAGCGCCAATTGCAGCATGCCTAGGCCTCATCATGGCTCCATATTTTAGGTGCTCACATCTGTTCATCAAAAACCACTATTCTGATTTAGATACAGTATACTTTCCCTATGTAATATCAAATACAATAAATAACTGAATACACATTCGGAAACTATAAGCATGTGATATAGTATTGTTTGTGCCATTGCGCAGGTGGACTGTATTTTAATGAGTATTAAAACAAAACCAACAATGTGCACCATAACACAACTCCCCGGTCCACCATGTTGATGTGACTTCTAGTTGTTGGTTTCACGAACTCTGAATACTTGGACATCTGTGCAGGAAATTCAAATAAAATGTTTGAAGCAGTCCAAAGTCACACAAATATATACATACATTGCACCAGTTGTTCAACTATATAATCCTATGTACACATTCCCCAACATCTTGCCTACCTTGAAATACCCATATTTCAACATCATTGAGATGGAAGAGGGCACAGTTTTACTACAGGGAGTTCCTTGCTGGGTGTGAAACTCTGCCACACGCACCACACCATTAGCACCAGGAAACACCTTCACTACTCTACCGAGCCGCCATTGCCTTGGAGGTGGATTGTAATCTTAACTAGGACAAGAATTCCCTCTTCCAGGGTGTCTTCTTGTTTTGTCAACTTCTCTCGTGTTTGAAGCTGACAGATATTTCACGTGCCACTGCTTGCAAAAGGACTGGGTAATTTGCTGCTCCAGACCCCACAGAACATACTACACTTTATTCGCAAGACAGAGTAGTTAGTGTAATGTAATATTAAAATGTTTGGGTGTGTAGTCCCTAATTTTTTGCTATAGGCCTTCAAAGATTGAACTTTGTTCACACCGGTGCTCCAAAGTCGCATGTTCACAGGGTTATAAAATAAAAGCTAAGCTACGTAGAGTAATATGACCTACCACACTTTATTTGCAAGACTAACTAGTGTAAATTAATATTAAAAGGTCCGGGAGACTAGTCTGCAATTATTTGCTATAAGCCATCAAACTTTGGATTTCGTTCATACGGGTGCGCTCCAAAGTCGCATGTTGAGAGGCTTATAAAATAAAAACTAAGCTGGGTAGGTTAATAGAATCTACCACTCTTTATTCTCAAGACAAAGTTGTGTAAATTAATATTAAAAAGTCCAGAGGATTCTTCCCCAATTATTTGCTGAAAGCCTTCAAACATCGGACTTTGCTCACACGGTGCTGTTTCTTATAACAAAAAAAGGGGGCCAGTGTGGTAGGTCCTATTATTAGTTAACAGCAACATGTTTGCCAGAAAGCAGTATGCATGTAGTGTACAGCGTAAAGTTACGTAACTAAATATTTTATGTTACCTTTCATAGTTGATTTTTTAATAGTTAAAGGTTTTACATTAATTGTTTTTTTTTTATAATTAGCTCTATTAAAAACAAAATTCAACTATAAAAGCAGCGGGAGACTTATATGCAATTGATGAAGAGATTAGGAAGATCTGTGATGCTGACTGCTACGTGTTGTAACGCAATTTTTAGTGTTGTGTCCTCCAATCTGCTAAAGATTTACGAAGGTCTATTTAACATGCTCAAGTGGTTTTCAAAATAATTTTTTATATTTTTTTTTTCTTGTCTTTGAAAAATTTGAGATTAGTTTTTATTGTTCTCCTCTGCATAATGTGAAGCCAGTAAGAAGTAATGTGAAAATTCATTAAATTATTTTTCAACCAAGGATTATTAATTAATTCTAGAATAAAGCTAAAGATAAATATTTCTTGAAATGAGTTAATGTTGTGAATATTGTCTTGTGTTACGTAGGAAGGATTTGTGTCTTACAAGAGTTTGGTTTTATGTATAGGAAAGTCAGGGAAATTTGTTTTGAAGTTCTGGAAAACAGGGAAAAGTCAGGGAATTTTTTTAGTGTGTACCTGTAGCAACCCTGAAGATGGCGAGTAATGGGCTTAAAGATTTCTTCATCTTTAAGGCTGTGCAAAAGTTTACCTCTCCTGGTGAGCAAATACTTTGAGCAAACAGACTGAATCACTTGATGCAGGTNTCTGAGATGGAGTTAAAATTGCATCAATACTTGCATTGGGGGAGGAGGCAGCAAATGTGACTGGCTTATCTGGAATAGTGTTAAAATTGTGCCAAGGCTTGTATTTGTGGCGGGGGTACAAATGTGTTTAGCTTGTTATCTAGGATATGGTGGCAACTGTTGCAACCCCCTCACTTCGGTGCCATAGAAGGCTGGTTGTTATCTATGATAAGGTTTGCATTTTGTCGCCACACTTTCTTTCATTTTACTTGTTTTTGACATGTGGACCACACAAATACTGTTCCGGTGGTGGTGGTAGCATGTTGCGCGCAGACCGCCTGTTAGACAGCCCAGTTCTATAGCATCATTTAGAACATATTTTTATTTTATTATTTTGGTGCCACCATGTGTGTCAGGTTAATCAAAGTTGGCAAATACAATTAAAATCCTCACATTTTTAGATTTCCCAGCATTCAAACCTGCACTCTAGTGATCCAAAGACACCTTAGTAGTTGTAGCCATGGTCACCATCAAATTTATCTCTGAAAAGGGTATTATTGAGGTTGATAGCATTTAGTAAATTGATTTTAATGTACGGGTTAGGACATTAAATTTTTTTTTTTTATACATGTGCAGAAGTAATTTTGTATAAAGCAATGCTAGCACTTTGCTGATTATTGTTTATATATTTATATGTTTACATGACACTGTAATAGGAATACATTTAGGGTGAAAATAAATTTGTTTGCACAAAGTAAATAACTTTTGTAATTATATTAGTGATATGTGTTGTGCAGTTTCAGTCTGTCAAAGTTTGATATATCATAATAACTTGTGTAGAAAATAGAAAACTGTATTCACACTTGTTTTAATATTTTTTTCTCTTCTCTGTAGGTTGGTCTAGGGCAGACAATGTGTTTTGGCATTGGTGGAGACCCGTTCAATGGCACAGACTTTATTGATACGCTTGACTTCTTCCTGAAAGACCCAGAAACAAAGGGTATCATCTTGATCGGGGAGATTGGTGGCGTGGCAGAAGAGCAGGCCTCAGAGTACCTACTGAAGCACAACTCGGCAAGTGTTGATAATACACATACGGCTGCTTGGAAAGAACACTGTAGCTGTTAATTATGTGGTACAGTTTTCAGTGTAACATAAGTTTGTGCAGGGTAACATAGTTACTGGTTAAGGGCCGGTTTCACCAACAAACTTTAAGTATGTTATTCTCAAATAGTACAAAATCTCATAGCTCAACATACAGTCAATTGGTTGGGGATTTGCATTTAAAACTCCATTACAGTAATAGGTTTTTCAAATCTGCTACGAAAACCTCTTTGCTGCAAATGTTACATGGCAAAATGAAAATAGGTCTACCTTTGTAATGTAAGAACCAATAAATTTACCAATAACAAAAAATAGTCTGTCAAAATGAGAAGTTAAATTTCACCATGTAAAGGTCATTGTAAGGTACAGTAGAGCCTCACTGAGTCGACCTCTCACAGTTTGCAGGAATAGGGTCGTTAGTGATGGGTAGTTGTAATAGATGTTTTGGGTAATTTTGGACTGATTTTGACCCACCATCAACCTCTATATGTCGAAATGTGTAACTTTTTATATGAAGTCCATGTTCAATACTCTCTATTGCAAAAATTACAATTTTTTTCAAATTAAATGTTTTATGTTTCTTCCCCGGACGCCATCTTCACACTTACCAGTCCTGCCAACCGCAGCATTACAAATTCTCTACTATATACACTACACTTCTCCCTCCTAAATTTAGTATTTACAGTAGTTGTACTAACCCAAACCAACACAGATAAAAAAAACACTTCCTGTCTACCACTCCCACCGTATTGGGGGACGCCTCAACCTTCCACTGCGCCTTTGAGTTCCCAGTCCAGGTGAATATGTGATTTCCCCACCAAATCCACGAAAGTCTTCTTCCCTCTCACTGTCGTATTCTGTAACCGCCGCTCCCCGTGGCTTTCCCGCTGCCTGGCCCTCCGGTTGGTCAGCGACTAGTCGCTCTGGTGCTGTGTCAACTTCTGTATACAACATTTCCTGGCCAAATGCCCAACTTTTGAACAGTTATGACACTTACATTGTGAGTAGGGACATGTCGCTGCCAGGTGTTCCTTATTGCCACAACGAAAACATTCCCTTTGACCCCCACTATTCCGTGAATATCCCTCTCCTTGTGGCTGTTTATTTTGTACACGCACTTTACACACATCTTCCGATACCGACTGAAGAACCTGAAACAGCTTCTGTTGTTTTTCTGCTTGTTCCAATGTTGTCGCCTGCTCCAAATTATATTCAGCTTCAATGAGTTTTTGTTGGATGTTTTGGCTGCGTAGCCCACTGACAAAACGATCACGCAATGCCTCCGGCAAAAACGCGCCAAAATTGCAAATTTGCGCCAAATTTTAAATGGCAACCGAAAATTCAGCTATGGATTCATTTTATTTTTGCATACGCCCATGAAATTTTCACCGTTCAGCAATCGCCAACATCGTTGGACTATAATGAGTCTTTAAGTATCACTTCCAGCTCTTCAAACGACTTTTTATGTGGTTCCTCAGGCAATACCAAATCGCACAAGATGCCAAACGTATGTTTCTCTATTACAGACAATAACACTGAGACCAGCCTTTTCTTCTGTATAGAGTTCACGTCAAAATAATGCTGCAACCGCCTCAAATATGATACAATATTTTCTGAATGTTCTTTGAACTAGTCCATCCTTCCAAAGGATGCCATTGTAACCACTATCCGCGCACTACTTAATATAAACCTCGTCGCCAATGTTATGTTCCTTGCCCAAACGCCATCTTCACACTACTCAGTCCTGCCAACCGCAGCATTACAAATTCTCTACTATATACACTAGAAAATTTAAATCAGTTTTAATAAGCGAACACATTCCGTAAGATATGGTACCCTAGAAAGGCATATTGGACCTCCCCTCATCTCAAAGAGGTTTACAAACATGAGCGGCACATGTTTTACCCAGCACATTTACAGGGGTATGTGCGGGAAGATTAAAAAAATTTGTAGTCAAGATTTTTATTTTATTTTAATAGGCATGTGCATAAAATAACCTAGAAGGGTATATTGTATTTTCCCTTGTCACCAACAATGTTACACTTTCAGCAGCACATATTTTTTATCAAACGTGAAGCCCATTTCCAGTGGGTTCTTGCTGGAAAATCAGGATTTGTTATTAATATGTTAATTTATTTCAATAGACACAACTCTGCTGAATAAACTAACTGCATGTAAGGACATATACAACACGTAAGCGTAAGCGCGGTATTACTTGCGGCATGCACAAGTGGAATTTTACAGGAAAACCAAAGGATTTAGTTTTCAACCATTAATTTTATTTCGTAAACAAATTTATCTTTATGACAGCATTTATTTGTTGCCGTCTTAAAAATTACACTTTTTTAAAATAAATATTTATTGCTTTAAAAGGCAAACGCTTATCACCCACGATGTCCACCATTGTTATTGCTATTGGTACAAAAGTACATCTGGTTTGGAGGGATAAGCATCGGCTGCTCTGTTTAGCTGTTTTCGGCGCAATCAGCATACCTCGTTTCCACCCATTATACAGTGGTTAGGAAGGGGGTTGGTTGCCTAGCAATCAACGTGGCGTCCTTGCACCCTCATTCTCATGGCCAATGAACGAAGATGGGTGAAGGGGTTGTCACAGTGTCTGGACTGAATCATGTCCCGTCCCCACTTTCAATTTATGCACAGTGCATTATGAAAGCAGGTGCTGAAGTCTAAGCTATCTTGGCTGCAGTTTTTGATCATTATCAAACAAGAAGTGCTGAAAAATGTGTGGGTCAACAATTGTTTATAAAACCAAATCAAAAGTGTTACGAAATTATAGTTCATAAAAACGGAGCATAATAAGTTATCATCAAACAATAATTAGAGAGAGCCAATTGAATCCAAAAACTTTGCATGAAGCTAAGTGGTAATAACAGAGACAGAAGCAAACATCTGCAAGTTCTCTAAAATCAAGCTCGATCCAAATACCTTCGTGCAGTTTGAGCTCAGCTTGGAATACTTTTCAAACTTGAAAAATTTTATCTTTTATGTCATTGTCAAGTCATTTGGTTGGGACAAATGACTGTTTTTTATTGTTTACGAAAGAAAATAATGTTTCTTAATGAAATGTAAATATTTAAAAGGTAGGCATGTTCTGGTAAAAGGATTCTTCGGAAATGGAGATATGAATTCCATTTAATACCAAAGTTAGTCTAAAACGAGGCCGTGAATTGGCCCAAGATGTGGTGCTTAACAAGACATTTGTTAAATATTTGCTAGAAAATAAGGCGTTATTCATTCACGAAATAATATTTTTAAATGGTGTGTTGTGGTCACAATTATTCCTTAGAACTGCAGATATCTGATATGAACACAGATTACCTTAAAAATTAGCACGAAAGCAGTGTCTTGAATCAGTGTTAGATGCAGTGGGGCTCACATGGCACATTAGCTGGTACTGTGACAGGCACTTGTGGATCATAAAGTTGTGCATGTGACATATGTCTACTGGGACATATGTGGGAACATATATACATAAGTTTACCTGAAATACTTAACCTGTTGTGCCTCCTGATTTTTAATTTTCTACTCTTCTGCGGCAAGACGCTAAGTGAAAAAACACTTTTTTTTTCTTTTTTTTTTCCCTCGCGTCACTGGATTTGATGTCAATTTAAATTATTTCTCAAATGTTTGTAAATAGTGTGTGTGTGTTGAATTGTGCAAACGTTTCTCTGCCATTATGCTTAGCCAATTGCCAATGGAAGACCGCCCCAGTCAAAGCTATCCACACCAGCTCACAGTGCACATGGGGCTCACGAACTTTTCCTTTGATCAAATGATTTGTGAAAGAGAGGCACATGCTAGTGCATGTGTGGCTTGTGGGCACGTCCACACTGTCGGCGAACTGGAGCGTGAACCAACTCGCGCGCATCTGGACGGCACCTTTGTAGCGATGTGTTACAGCCATTGGAAACTTGCGTCCACACGGCGTGGTGAATGTTTAGTGAAGTTAGGCAGTCGTATGAGCCACATGGTGCAAGGAAGTTGGCGTATAGCCAGTGACCATCTTAGCTCTTGTTCCCTTTGGGAAAAAATACGTAGAGGGAGTATTCTGTGCATTACCGGCCCCTGTAACTGCTTGTGCCCAAGTAAGACAAACCATGTGGGTGAGCTAGTGTCCTGGGTCTCAAACTGGGCAATTAGCTGCTGAAGAAGTATGTGCCATAGTGTATGGTGTAGTCTTGATTGGCATGGTCTTCATATCAGTAGACTAGCCATGCCCACTATGAAATGTGACACACCTGTTACACAGAGAATAGTAGCATGATAGGGTTGTGTGTGTTGTAATCTGAAAATTCTGTAGTGTTTCACGCGTGCGCGCGCACGCATATAAAATTCATCAAACTCCGCTTTGCTGATTTATGTAATTTACCTAGCATATTTGTTAGATTAGTATCTGTTGGCGTGTTTACATATGGGTATTTTTAATTGTTTTGTTTTGTTCAATTTCAGGGAGAGAATTCCAAGCCTGTTGTTTCCTTCATTGCTGGCATCACAGCTCCTCCTGGTCGCAGGATGGGTCATGCAGGAGCCATTATATCTGGTGGTAAGGGTGGTGCACAAGACAAGATAAATGCCCTCGAAAAGGTAAAGATACTAGAATAATTGTGCTGGTACCAAATTATTGATAACATTTGTGAAATTGGTTACATTATAAAAGGACAAAGAAAACACAAGTGCTCTCAGGGCACGGTACTCATGTATACACACACACACAAAAGTTGGATGAACACATTTTCCACATGGATGTGTGATAAGAGACATTTCGCTGGCAAGGCATCCACTTGGAAAATGTGTTTGCTCAACTTTTGTGCACGTGCGTGCATGTGTGTGTGGAATGGGTGGGGGGAGGGGTGCTATTCACATAATATCCATTTGTAAAATATGTTTTAGCATTTTTATATGTGGTATATTATTTTTATTTTGGTGTTCCAGGATTTTCCCTTCTAAATTTTATGTTTATTACTAAATGTCTGGTATTATTTATTGGAGTATTAAGTTGCTGCTCATCAGTAATTTTCCACGTGATTTAATGTATCGAGGTTAGAGATGGTGACAAATAATTTTAACAATACAGGTGCTATTAAATGTTGCAAAGCAGTTTTGGCAATAATGTGATAATGAGTCTTAAAGCGGAATTAATACAAATACTAAATAGAAACAAGTTTATCACAAAAAAAGTTTTTACAGCTTCCATCATCACTATCTCTAAATCTTAAGAAAACATATGTAGCTAACTTTGCTTCAAACAGGATGTACCAACTTTCACACAATAGAAAATTTCATAGTATCTCAGGTATCTTTATTTTACATATTTGCCATATTTTTTTAGGTTTTGCAAAGTTTTCAGAATTAATGATTATTTAATGTGGCAAGTAATATAATGTGTTGTAAAATAGCAAAAACTTTGTGATTTTGCAGGGATCACATTTCTGTGTGTGTGCCTGTGCATTCATATCAGTTATGTTCTATATTGCTCATATATAGTCACAGTAAAACTACTATGTATAAAATACACATAATATTTGTGTGGATGTAACCTAAATCATATTTTATGTTAGTATTGCATGAATCAGTATTTCCACGTAATTTTAACATAGTCGGACCCTTATTTTATGCGTGTCTGATAGGGCAACAATTTTACAAAGCCATTCTCAAAAATTAATGAGAAAATAAAAACATTCCAGGAAACATGTAAGAAATCTATTTCAAAATTAATTAAAATAAGTTTGCTAGTCTATAGCGATAAAATATATTGTTTTGCTACTCTTAATTGGTATGCCACAGTATGAAAAACAAAGCACTGCAAACATCCATAAAAAATGTGGCAGTGATGGTTTGGAGTGCGTGCGACACGTGACGACAGGAAACTTTGTTTTACGCCCACCCCTCTCCCCATCTCTCTCTACTCATAGTTATCTCTCATGACAACAGTAACAGTCAACTGTGGGAGATTCAAAATAAAGTGGCTGATATTTAGTGGCGGATTTTGTAACCTGTGGAATAGTGGTAAACTCTGTACCATGGAAGTTGGCCAGATTCTGACAGGTCTGCGAAAGTAGCGCCACTGTTTACATCTGACTACGTATCCTTCCGCCATCAGCTGATCGGCCAAATGGCAACGATGTTGTTTATTTTCATGCTGTCATTATCAGCAGATCCCCTTGTCAATGTACTGTTTGTGGGACGTTGTAGGCAAACTTGCTACTCAGAAATACGTAGCTGCGTTTGTAGTAATAGTAATGTGTACATAAATCATTAATCAGTAAAATATGTTGAAAGGCAATAATATAAATAATTAATTTAAAATTTAGTAACTACAAAAAAATTTTAATGCTAAACAAATTTTAAAATATTTTAGATTGACGTCTGTCTAAAAAAATTAGTAGGTTTTAAAAGTAAAAATATAAAACCTTGCAAGAAATCCAATATTTGCTAACTCTTTTTTTATTTGTCAGAGACCGTGAATTTAGAATAAAATTTGCGAAACTGTATTTGTAGCTATTATCACACGTTGGACATTATAGCTAATATATTCGAGTTGTAAATATGTGACTTGGAATAATGTTAGAATTGCTTAACAACTATTCATGCGTGTCCAATTTTGTTCAGAAACAAGGAAATGGATTTCCGGAGAACAATATGGCGTATAATTTACGTAGACGAACGATTACCTGCCGAAGATAAGTACTAGTACTCAAAATTGCTGTACACGAAATATAAGTTACTTTAAGAATTATGCAGAGCTTGCAAAAAATAAAACTATTGGTATCTGTTCGTAAATTTATATATGTCGCACGTGGAACACTTTTCCTTTTTGTGGCTGGTAATGCTTTAGGAAAAATCCGATAGGTAGCGCGCACATCCTGTCCGGAGCGAAGTCTGAGCTTCTTATTTTGCTCAATAGATAGCGTATTTTTAAAGTTGACTGTTCTTCTATTACTGGCTCGGAACGACACGAATTTGAAATATATTTCGTCAAATTATTAGAAAAAATTATTCAACAATATTATGCAATATTTCTGTATGTTTTTCGAATTAATATCAAGCACTTAATGAAAGCAGGGTTGCAGAGGGGCGATTAAGACGTGAAAAAATGATTTGAAATTGTGTTTCAATTGGATACAGATTTTTTTTTTTTACTGTGCCTTTAATTTTGAACACCTATACATTTCTACCTTAGCACGAAGTTTAGTTTCTAACTCTAAAAACTGCTGTTTTATGACCACGTAAAATAAAATGTATTACTTAACCTAGGAACTCTTTCTTATCGCACATATTTTCGGCTGGTCTAATGTGTGTCGGGAGTGCACTCAGAATAGCCAATGTAATATTAACTTTTGTTCATTTATGCATCAGCTGATACAGGATTTTGTAAATGGCACGTTGTTTGTTTCGAATACGTCAAGTTGCCACTCACTGACTCAGAATCTGGCCAACTTATATGAAAGAAGTATAAACCACTGCATTGGAAGCAAATTTCTGCAATTTTAATATTGCCAAGAAAACAAAAACATTCTGCTCACAGAAATTATAACTTGTACGGGACTAACAAAAAAAATTTAAACAATTTTTCTTCTATTCTAAAATGATGCAGACTATCTGAAAATTTGGACTTTCGGGAGTCCACGGTATTTCATTTGTTTTTTTTTTTTTTTTAATTTTCCATTGGTCCAGTTGCTTACCTCTGCTTCAGTATGCATTAATAAGCATACAGCAGCCTGCATGCTGTTTTGACACTTCAACATTTCCTGTTGAACACCACGGAATTCTCAAAACTTCCTTTAATTTTCACAAATTACTTTGCATGGGTAGTTTCAGACTAATTTTCCAAAGCTAGTGGGATGTCTTCATTAAACTCCCCACCTGTATGTTGGTTGCGCTGCTCTCCCTCGTCCCTCGTCCACAAACGTACCTCAAACAATGCACTGCACGAGATTGAGTCCAGCTTGTCGCCCAGGTTCAAGGAAGGTACGACGAGCTGCAAAACAGAAAGGGGAAAATGCTTAAGAGGCTAATATCACTGGAAGTGTATTCTCTCTCTCTCCCCCCCTCTTCCACCTAAAAATACTTATTGTTTTATATAAATTTCTTAGTTGTATTTATGAAAATGAGAACTACAGGTTTGGAATGTTTACTTGATTACACCACCAAATTCAAAACAGTAGAATCAACTATTTATGTATTGATGAATAAATACACACTATAATCACCAAGTCTCATGAGAACTGTTTTAAAATTCTGATGTCGAGCTTTTAATATTGCACGATTAAGTGGTTTATATTTTGTCTTCAGACGTCGTTCCTCTCATTGTAGCAGTGGTTTGAGTCACAAATCAGGTATTGTTGACCTTGGTAAGGAGTTATTATTGCACTTAATTTTAATAATGACACCGTAATTTTTGTTGATTTGCAGGCTGGAGTGATAGTTACGCGCAGCCCAGCTCAGATGGGTGTCGAACTGTTAAAGGAAATGAAGAGGAGAAATTTGGCTTAATGACTGTGGCAGCACTGGTTGCAGTTAAGTTATAGTTACGTGGCTACAAAATGCATGTTTTTATTGTTCTGTACTCAATATTGTAGTGGTTTCCCCATGCTCAACTTTCCCCATTATAACGGACTTAATATTGGAAAGGAAAACCAATAAAGACTAGCATTAATTATCTCCATGTCTTGGTGTATTAATAGTCTACATTCTCTGCTGACAGTTAATTATTGTACAGATATTTCTTATATTCGTGTCTTTTTATTTATTTAAGAAACTTGATATTTGAACATGGAGAATTTTGTTTGTTGTTTTATATTATAAAACAGTAAATTTTTTTATGCACAACTGTGTTCATGTATTGGGTTCTCGGTGTCCTAGCAAAATTGGATGTGATCCTATTGTTTCAGGCAGTTGGATTGACTTTTGCCGAGATGAAAATAAATACTTGTTTGTTAAAAATATTT
Organism: Clitarchus hookeri; assembly: GCA_002778355.1. Classification (NCBI taxonomy): domain Eukaryota; kingdom Metazoa; phylum Arthropoda; class Insecta; order Phasmatodea; family Phasmatidae; genus Clitarchus; species Clitarchus hookeri. Next base: position 283,239 of record NQII01001884.1, on the reverse strand, counting down.
TCCTGTACACTGTACTTCATAACCGTAAACCAACAAGGTAAAACTACAGATGTGAAATGCATGACTATAATGGCCTGTTTTGCTGGTGCTTCCGAGCTGATAAATGTGTAGAAACTACCAGTATCCGTTTTAATTGGGCATTAGGTACAAAACAAGAAATGTGAAAATTTAAAGCACACTCAGGGCAGGGACAAATTTTGGCAGTGTCATAGAAATGTGGTAACGAAACTTTTGCTTATGAAAATATACGAGAAACAACCAGTGGTGGCATGTAACAAATTACAAGTAATTGCATTGCTGGTAACAATTCTTTTGCTTGTAGTTAATTACATGTAAGAAAGTTATTTTTACTTTTACTCTACTCTTAAGAAGTTTCTGAAGGAACTGAAATTTTTTTTTTAGACCTAAAAAAAACTTTTTAAAAGGGCCAAATTATTTTGGTGCTATAGACCAGGTGCAAAATTATGTAAACTTATCAGGCAGAAAAACTATTTCTGTAATAGGGTTTTTTTTTTTTTATTTTGCTATGAATTTTCTTATAATTTTACTTACATACATTGATTTACCACAGTAAACCAATAACAAACACAATATCTATATTAATAGATACACACTAGATGAATCTGTGAATTTATATTTCGTTACCGTTTGCACCAGTAAGTGCAAACATTATAGTTTGTTTGTTTTTACGCTTCACTGAACTATAAATGAAATCTGAAACGTGATTTCGGTTCAATGCAGGTAGTGAACAGGTACTGGAATTTTCCACCGGGAATTAAAAACGTCTGACTGCAATATAAAATAAGAACACCCTACCTTGTGTTGCATGTCTGCTCAGCTCCTGCATTCCACGGGGTCTGTACTCGCATCTCTCCCGGTACTTGTTTACTTCCGGCTGGATAAGGGACGCCCCACCTCGCCACACACTGCGGACCTGGACAGGTTGCAAGGGATGGGGGATGTGTCGCCCTTCGCCCGTTCTGTTGTCATATCCCGGACTGCTGGACTGCTGCAGCCTCGTTTTCGGATCGGCGATGGTGGTCTCCCTGGGTTCGACTCTCCGTTGGTGCTATAACTTGATGTCGGTCCTGCTTCCTCTCTTCATTCTTCTCTTTCTCTGCGTCCGCTTCCTGCCTTCATTCGCCTGGCTCCTTCGTTCGCTTTTTCTCGCGTTTCTCCTTCTTCACTTCCATCTTCGCTCTCGCTTCGTCTTGCTTTCTCGCCCGTCTTCTTCACACGTTCATCCCTGCGAGCTTAAATTTCGGCCTGCGTTCCGGCCTCCTTTATCTGTTTTCTGCGCGCTCCAGGTGACTAGCCAACACTTCTACCTTCTCAGTCATGATGTAAAGAATACCACAATCTATTAGTCGATTTTACATACGTAGTAGTCGATTGCAATCTTATGGTCCCTTTTGTTTGTTATTGTTCAGACATCCCTCTTCAGATGCGCATTTACAATTAACAATATGGCGAGTAGTGGACTACAGGATACTTGTGGTAGCTACAAAAAGGATTTAAAGGTGATGAAAGCATCAAATGCGCCATCATATATTATATGTGACATCATAGATTACGTGTTGGAATCGGAAAGAAGAAATGGAAATGGGACTCTTTAAAGAAGAACAAAACGAGCGAGTGGCACTGCAATAAGTGCACAGACGAATACGTAAATACAAGTATCGACAAGCACTCAACTTGAACCAGACAAGCCCAACAAAAATGGGCAATGTTTTAAAAGAAGTATTGAAAACACTTGAGAAGCTAGATGAAATACAAAATGGCCAGAAACAGATAAAGCTGTCGGTAAAAGACTTTGAGGTGACATGGACCACTCCTGTGTGGTCTGGCACTGCCCGTGGAACACGCATGCCTCAATGCGTGTCCGCATTGTTATCTTGGGAACGGACCATGACCCTATACCGAGTGATCCAACCGAGTGTCTGTGGTGTCCCTAGATATATGTGTAATTAGGATAGGAATCAAGTGTTAGAATGTGTATTAAATAGCATTAGGATTTATCACCCACGGGCAGATGTTCGTGAAATTCGCTCTTAGGGGATTGCAAAGTTATTGCAGAATAAATACATGCAACGTGCATATTTATTTAGGTGTAGAGTAGCAAGGCTAGCGTATTTTAATAGTTCCATATAATTTTCCGAGGGCAATTGTGTGTCTAATCAAGCCAATTTGTACAGTAACGGCTGCTGGCAGGCCTTTTGAGTTAGGTCCGCTTTAATTTGCATTGTATACATGTAACTGTGTACACTATTCTGCAATTCAATTTACTTGAGTTAACCTAAACTTGTGAGTTCTCATTTAGTGTTATATTTTGGGCCCTGGCCCTATCTAGGAAGTCATCGACGCCTCGAGGAGGCATCCTTCATTTATAAGGTAAGAGGTAATACTAAGGCGTGCTGGGGAGCCTGAATACCCCATTTATATATTACGTTTTCCTGTAAATTTGTACAGTGTGTGTTGGGGGATACAGCCACGTGGTCGTTCGGGCCACGATCCTGAGAACTGTGACTTCGTGCTCACCCAGTGAGCTGGCGTCCATTCTATTTGAAATAGGAACATTGTGTAATATTCTGATTTTTCTTAACACAGTTGCCGGACGACATCCACATTACTATCCCGACCGTGTTACAGGATAGTCTTCATGAAATAAGAAAAGAGCTAAGAGAAGTAAAATCCGAACTAATAAAAGTTTGCGAAGAAAAGGTAAAATCAAAAAATTAATTAGTTGACCAAGACAGGTTAACTAGATCTCTTGAATACCTAAATCAGTATCTGAGGGCCAACGTCAAAATACACGGACTCCAAGTCGTAAGAAATGAAAATCCAGTGGTTCTGATAAAGAGTATAGGGAAGGCTATGAAAATCGCAATAACAGACCATGAAATTAATGTCTGTCACAGGCTACCGACCAGCAAACACAATCTTCCTTCTCCAATGTTAGTGAAATTTGTAAGAAGAAAAAGGGTTGAAATGATTTTAGAACGGACCACAAACCGCTTATTATGCTATCTCACATAAACCGCCCAATACTTAAACTGCTACCAACACCAACCACCTATTGTGTCAGGGGCTTCAGGTGCCAGAGTGAGTGTGCAGATAGAGTGAGCCATAGATAAAGTTTGGGATCATACTTGGGAAAGTTAACAAAATAATCTAACTAGCTTAAGTTAAAGTAAGAAGTTAAAATTCACGCAAATTAACTGACTAAAGTTCAAGTTCAAACAGAATTAAGTGACTACAGTTAAAAGAAAAAAAAATTACAGTTAACATAAAGTCTCTCAAAGTATTTTGTCAATTTTCATTCAAAACACAAAAAAATCACAATTTACAGTCCCAGAAAAAAATTACCACAACTTGGTTGCTGGATGCCAAATCAGATAGGCCTACTTATCAAAATGATAAATTAACTATCTTCTACAAAACCATTTATAATAAAACTGCTAAAATAAACACTTATAGCACATCTCGACATGAAACCAGACCAGTGCAGGCTACAAAACCAATTTAAATGTGCATGCCGCACGAGGACCATCAACTGTGCAACTGCGATTTTTACTTAGCGAGATTTTGTATCTACAGATCGCAATGCGTGTGACTAACGATCTTCGATTCAGTACATAACGTCAGTGTATGAATCTGTATATCGTGGTAAGCAAATCGTAGGCTGTCAAATACATTGTGTATTTTTAAGAAGTTTGTTGAGATATTAATGGCATTTACATATATTTATTTGCAATCTATGGTCTTCAGGCGATTGCAAAGTTAACTAATGTTAGTTTTAATCAATAACCAGATATTTTAACGGTTAAAAGTTAATTAGTTTTCAAATTAACTAATAAGTTAACACTTAAACACTTTTCTTAACAATTTATTTTAATAGTTATTTTTTAAAATCTTTAATCCTAAGTATGGTTGGGACCATAGACTAAAGATGAGGTAGGCCACTTATTCGTCTTCTGCGCATGTACCCAACATTGACCTACCCCAAAGCAACATAACTGTCAAAGTCACTTTATATCTTAATTTTTAAATGACAAGCACTATTATATGAATAAAATACTTTCACCAATTTGAATTTAATCAAACTGAATTAAAAATCTGATAAGAGAAAGTATACATACCTACTAGTGATGCAACGAATATTCGCATTCGTGAATATTCGCATGTTTTTGAACATTCGCATTCGCAAAAATGATGCCAATATTTTGCAAATGTATTTGGCAATGAAAATTGAAAATTTTTATTAAATAATAATGCAACTGCTATGATTAAGACATTTTTATTTATTCATATATTTTTTATGTATAAGAGTGTATTTTAATGATATTTGGGAAACACTAGATTACATAACAGAAACAAACTCTTGATATTATTTTATTCTTATTTACCTAAGCAAAATCAAATTAAGGCCGGTAATTTCTTAAAACTTCTAAACTATATTATAACACAACTGTATGATTAAATACCATTGAACTGCTTTAACACAAAACAATGGAATAAGATATAACCCAACCTTTTTAATTATACAAATCAACTTTAAATGTGATCTTTTGTAAAAACACTTAACAATATGCATTTATGCAACCTAAAGTGTATCTTATTCAAATATGTGAGATCTTTTAATGAACTAGTAATCATGTTTAATTGTAAATCAAATCAACTTCTTATGAATAAAGTTAAAAATATATTGTGATGAAAAACAAACAATATAATAATCTTCTTTTCAATTAAAACAAATACGTTCTTAACATTCTGTTAATTTAACTTTGGTACTAATACTAACTCACTAATTATGTAATTTTTAAGATATCCATTAAACATTACTTCTTGAAATCAAAAAATAAAACTATGAAAAAATTTTTGTATCTAAGCACAATTAAGTGAAACACTTAGTAATTAAATAAGAGTAGAGGAATATTAAACTTCAGAAATAGAAGTTTTGATGCCTTTTCTCCTTGCAGCCTATTTCGGTGGGGTGTGTAAAGAAGACCAGCCCCACTAAAGACCCTTTCGCTAGGCACACTAGTGGGTGGTGTTACTAAATATTGCCTGGCTATGGGAGAAATAATACCATACTTCTTATTATTTACCGCCCACCATGTAAGTGGATCTACATCATTTTCCACACGTTTATCTAATAAATATTCATTGATGGTTTTTTTTATCAAAACTTCTATAGGGTTCGTACATTCATTTTCTTCTTCTTCACTTTCGCTGGAATCCATCAGCAATTTCATGGTGTCTCTTAAAGATATAGATTTCTCTGTCAGACTGGCACTGGAACCAGATGTTTCAATCCGATGAGTAGTCATTCTGGCACGCTTAGGATTTGAACAAGACGATAGGCTTGATTCATCGTTTCCAATTGACTCTAAAATATTTTTCACAACTTGATCTCTGGTTGAAGAATTTTTGAAAAATTTTAATTTGTATCTCGGGTCAATAAAAGTTGCCGTAGCAAACAATACGTAATTTTCCAAATGGGAAAATCTGCGGCATAGTTCTCGTTTAAGAACTAAAATTGTATTCCCAACGCATTCGTCGGTCACATCAAATTTACCAATAATTTTTTCCCAAGTGGACAATAATGGAATTACTGAGCATACAGAAATAATGGCTGCACTTAGTTATTTTGTAATTTCTTCAAAAGGTCTGAGTAAAGTTATTATTTTTTCCACAATAATCCACTCNAGCATCACATATTGTAAAATAAGTCCAAACTTCGCTAACACACGACCGCTTAATTTTGAAATATCACTTATCACTTTACAATTACAACAATAGTCTCTTTACAAGTTAAAATCAAAACTTAAGTATGTTGACTCGACGCTGCTCCCAACTGTACTATACAGGATGGTGGATAGCAGGGTACGTAGTAATTTGTTACGGTGCTGGCTAACGGCAGCTTGGGCTGCTGTAAGAGGGGTGACACAAAGACGTAACTGGGTTCGGTTTATTCACGCTTAACTTTTATTGTCCAAAGTTACAGTGACCTGTACATCTATGAGACCTAGCCCCTTTTATATCTCCTCGGACGGTGGAATCTAGCTATCCCGCGCCCTACACATGTCTCGGCGAATGTTTGCGTCGGGGGAGAGGTTTCGGTGGGTTGCTGAAATTACCTCGATGCTGGTGGCTGGCGTTGTCGTGCTGTCTCGGTGTCTCTCCCGGGAAGTCCTGGGCTCGATCCCTGGACGTGCAGTTCTCTCCTCGTCGCTCGTCGTTCCTCGTATCTGACTCTCTCGTGACTCCGGCATAACTCCCGACTCCGTCGTAACTGTCTTGTCGCTGCTGCTCCATCGTAAACATCTCGTAACTCTCGCATAACTGACTCAACTGTCCTTCACTNAACTGACTTAACTGTCCTCCATGGCTCCTGTATATATACGTTTCTGTTCTATTTTCCATAGAACTCGGGACTTACCCTCTAGTGTTTGCGGTGGAATAGGGGAAGGCGGGGTGCACTGTTTTTACCCGATTTGTAATTCCTTGTGGCGAGGGGCGATAATATGCCCGGGACTCCCCGCGTTCGCAGCGTCACGTCGTGACTCAGGCAACATGACAGGTGCAGTTGGTTCGAGCTCGGGGATTCCTCTGGTCTTTAGGCCATTGGTTTACGACATGGGTAAGAATAGCGTCACCACTACTGGTAGGTATGAGTGGTATGTGTCAAGGTAACCTCAAACTAAATCTTTACGAAAACATTATTAGCAGCTAACTTCATTCAGTAATACTGCAATCACGATTTGTTTACTTCGTTCAGAGTCGGGGCATATGGGCTACTCTCGGTTTTAACATGGCCGCCTGGCCGACCAGTTCTAAACGCACGGTAAAATTCGAGTTCGTAGGCGCACGCTTTTGGCGCCATATTTGAAAAACCAACATTCGCATTCGCATTTGCGAATGTCGGAGGTGAATATTCGCATTCGCATTCGTGAATGTGGAAAAATCGACATTCGTTGCATCACTAATACCTACATCCCAAAGAATTTGTTTACAAATCAGTTTTCTAACCTAATCTCAAAACCATGCCATTTTCGCTAGATGTGTTGGCAGAAAAGCACTTCAATGTGTGGACACGGAGATTGGTTGTGCGCAGCCAGCGAGATCAGCCTAGCTCAGGTTTAGTCTATGGTTGGGACACGGCCTTAAAGCGTGCATGCCATGAGGGAAGATTTCTTGGACGAATCCATGCATGGCTGCTTGTCTGGATGGTTCTATGGAAAATTTGGCAGACTGCTGGCCGTTTGCGTAATTGGTCGTATACAATTTTCAATGGAAGGTTTCCAACAAGGTTGAAATTTTGGCCAATTAGAGAATGGATAGAGCAGTAATTTTGTTTTGAGAAAGACTATTGAAGAATAATAAATTAAACAAAACAAGAAATGATGTTTACTGATTCTGAAACAGCATTGTGTGAAAATTATCGTAAAAATTTGTGTTTATTTAAAACAAAATTTCCTGTTATAACAACAAAACAATTAGGCTCTATGCATAATGCTAGTCATGAGTGAAGATTGTTCCTGAACCACAGGTACTGTAACGTTGTAGCCGTCTGGGCCACCATGTTTGTAACGTGGCAGCCTTCAGAAGTGGCTGGTGGAAATTACAGCTCGATTCGCTCAATCGGTACACACATTAATCTTTTAAAAAAAAAAAAACCCCCAAATAAATATAAAATAAAGTCAAGTCTCGGATTTGTTACTCTTTACTTTTATTTGACATTCAAATGAAACAGTTCACATACAATCTTCAAGTATGCAGTGTCACGAACAGTCAGTTTCACCAGACAAACAAACAAGGAGCAGTGCCACAGTAGTTATTTCATACAGTATTATTAATCACGTAATTTAAAGCTTGCTTCGCAAGAGGAAAATTCAAAGGCAGCAACCTCCCACACCGGCGGTAATAATTCAGTACAGTAGTGTAGTATCCGCTGTGGCGTACAATTCTGATTTTTGAACCTAGATGTCGGGGGCACGACATCGTTATGTGTATGTGCCCCCCTGCACATTTAGCGAGTTTTCTAATTTTTAAACGTTTTTGTATTTTGACGTTTTAGTTGTCATGATACGCACAAAAATACTAAACAACTTGTAAAATAATTTTCTATAACCATATATTGACTAATTATTATGAATCTGAAATTATGACATGAAAACGAAGAATTTCTGCAAAAAGGGTGAAGCTAAGCCTTAACCAACAAGTAGCTGTAACACTATGCTATTTTAATACAAATCTAAGAAAAAAATTACTTTTAGCTTAACTGTGAGAATGTCATGGGTGACAGATTGTAAAGAATAAAACCTCTTGCTAGACCTTTCGTTAAATATTTTTATGATTTGCTCATATAAATAAATATAATAGGATTTACCACTGCAAAGAATCCAAACAGCAACCTAACCTCGTCTCACCTGTCACCACCTTGGTTTGCAAATCCTCTGCAGCCCCTCACACACAGCCCTCAGCCAGATGCCTACAGCATGGGCCCCAGGGTCCGGGTGATGACGCAGCTCCCCCTGGCTGCCTGTTCGAATGGCTGCCAATTCTGCTGCCTCTGCTGCTTTCCTCGCCGCAGAAACCCCATCCCCAGGACTGCTCCTGGTGCACTCGTCCACTGCTGTGGCTGCAGCTGCCAGGCTGTCCAACATGGTGTTGGATCCCACCTTGACTCCACCATACCTCGCTATTGCCTTTGTGCCTGCTTTCAGTGCTGCCGCCCAACTGCCAGTCGTCCAACTGCTGCTCTCGGACAGCTCCTGGAACAATGGCCCAGTGCTCCATGGCCGCTACTCCAATACAAATTTTAAGACATGCTAATCAGAAATTTTCTAGTAATTTTTTTCCTAAACAATTTTTTATCTATTTTCACTAGTTTACTAAAGTAAGGGGTGGCACAAACATAACAAAAATTAAATATTTGTTGGTAAAACAGCCCATTTCTGAGCAAAGTATGAACTTGAAATTCTGACATTCATATATTTTCTGTTGGTACTGTGGAGTTGTGAAACACTGCAGTTACAGCACTTAAATTATTTGTACATGGGCAGCATTTTCACTTTAAATAAACACCTGGCTCAGTCCACATGACTTATGTATAAAGTTTACCTCCTGTCCTAGTATTGCCGGATGTACTTACAAAAAAACGTTTGTTGTTAGGGCAGATGTCATTTGAAAATATCAGTAAAAATTCATCAAGCTGATGTGCATGTAAATTGCTTCTCTATTACTTTTCATGTGTGAGTCTTAAATTAAAAATGTGTGCCGACAAAGCAAATAAAGTGTATGGCATTATATACTTACACTTGGTATTTGAAATAAACAGTTAAAGTAAACATTAAAAAAAAATCTGAATTCAGAAATATTTATGATGGCATTTGAGCTGTTAGGTTAATTGTCTGGAATATACTGAGTTTATGTAGTATAAGTATCTAATTTGCTTGTTTTCAAATACAATAAAAGATTAACTCTCGTATGGATTTAAGTGCTAACTTCAGTAATAAGATTACAGTAGGCAACACATGGAATAAGTTCACTAAGAGTGGAGTGTATAGATATTACAATATAAACCTAGGCGTAACAGAAATAATGTAAACACCTGTACAAAATAATCACTTATAATTAGGGGAAATATTTTTAACTTGCTGCTACTAATAAACCGCTAAAAATTAATGTGAGCTGGATGCTAGTCCCATATGATGGTTTAAAGGCCATTCATTCACTGTAAGCTGAGCACTTTCGGCAGGCCTGCTTAAGATCTACTTATATGTGCATTGGGTATTCTTCTGCCATATGTAACATTAACATTGCCATGGGCCTGATCACTTTATTCATGCATCAGTTAAGTGAAACTGTGAAATTATTGTAAAAGTAAGTATTTTACAAATTTGCTCATTCTAACACTTTGGGGGGAAAAAATATAATAACTCAATCAATATTCACAAATGTTTATCTAACACTTTTAATTCAATGTTAAAACACAGAACTACTTTGTCTCAATTGTTACAAATTTGACTGGAAGCAGATACAGACAGTAACATTTTTCAAAGGTTGATTTCACAAATGCTCACTTTATCGTGAACTGCCTTTACAAACACACACACACACACACAGGTACGTATAAACACAATTTATATAATATATACACATACATGAAAATTTGTATGTATAACCTCACCCCCTTCTCCCACCAATGGCAGTGAACCTGCTAGGTAGGCTTCACTGAATGGCCTGCCTTTAGCAGCTAACCACTTTGAAGGAAGAGACACAGAAGACATGCTAGACAGAGATGGAGAGCACAGTGATGCAATAGTACTGGTGGCTTGGGATTCACTTTCATTGCCCCTCAATAGCACCAGGCTCAAAAGTATAAAAGGCAAGATGACCACAAGCAGATCTGCAGCTGGGTCTGTTTTACAAGACTTAGCAAAAGATTCTTGTTTGGATCATCACGGGGGGACAAACGAAACAACTGCTAATAAATAGTACAGCGTCTAATGGCACAGTTAACTTTCATTTAGTAACTAACCGAAGTGCACGGCCCATTACAATTACTCTGTATGATCGAATGGCAGTGTTTGGGTAGCTCTCACTAGTCACCCAACATGCACAATGAGATTTTAGAGATGTAGATCATGGAACCCCTACCCAAAGAAATTGCATTAACATCTTGGGGATCTATCCACATAGTGCTCTCCAATGCTGATCCTCCGTATCAACCTACGTGTCCTACCTCTCCAGAATCTTGCATTGAACTCAGCCAGTGTCCGATCAACCCTTGAGGATCAGGTTGAGACACAGACAAGGAACCATGAGGTACCCCACGGAATGATAGCAAGACTGCTATGCGGGTTATCACACTCAATTCTTGGGAGTATATCCATATGATGATGCCAACCGAGTGTTCATTTCCTGAATATCAACCAATGCATGCCATCAACAGTCTGTTTATGGGGCAATTTCAGGCAGCAAAACACAAAATGGACTTACACATCCACCCATCATAGATATGGGCATGCTATACTTTGAAGGAGACCTAAAGGAGTGGACTGTGGAAGTGCAACCTGGAAAATCATTCTCACTTCTTGGGAGGGGGAAGCGGATCTAACCACATGGGGATTCCAAAAAAGTGCTGATTTCCTGTATGCCAACATACATGTCACTCAACTCAACCAGTCCTAATCTAAATTCTGTGAGCATTAGGTTGAGGCATGGTCGAGGGGATGAATCAGGATCAAACCTTGTACCCCACAATGAGAGGCAGTAGTGAGGAGGTAAGATGATGTCAGTTGTTACCTGTAAGGGCAGCACAGTTGCCACCAAACAACATTGGTTTCCTAGGGTCCCAAACTCCTCTCCATTTACATAATCAAACAACATATCCAGCAAAGACCAATATAGCAGCAAGAGAAGAGAAATAGACCTCACACCAGTAACTTATAAATCCTGCGAGATGGACCAATGATAAGAATTAGATTAAGTTAGTGATGGTCTGCTACTAGTTTTCTTTAGATTCTATGATCATTTCTTATACAGTAGATCCCTGATAACCCAAACTTTCAGATAATGCACACTATTGATTTGAATAGTAAGGAAAAAACCAAATGTATAAATTTTTCTCAGAAAGTGATTCTGTCTAGTATGGATGTAGGTGAAGGAGACAATCTTCAATATGATTTAAAACAGTGGTTCCCACTATGCAGAATAAGAGCTGCCACTCTTTGGTCAAATGTTTACTGAGGAGTGAAAAATAATCAATTTTGAATTGGATTTGCCAGTGAAGTGTAATTTTTCAAAAGGGTGGTTGTCCAGCTCTAAAAGTAGGCATGGAATTTTGTTGTACAAACAGAGAGACAAAATACTTTCTGCAGATAAATAAACAGCTGGCAGATTGGTTTCTGATGAAAGATTAATGGCAGAAAAGATGTAAATTACAAATGAGACAGGCCTCTTCTGGAGACATATGCTTAAAGACCACTCTTGTCTACTGCAGGCGAAACACACACTGGCATAAGAGACTTCAAAGGATAATGTCACACTGGCATCATGTTCCAATGCAGTTGGCATGTACACAAACTCAAATTGTTTGTTAATGGGAAAGGGAAGAAACCAAGAGCAATAAAAGGAATTGGTGCTTCTAGTAGAATACTGTGCTGGCAGAAAAGCCTGGGAAACTACTCGGGTAACGAATGAAAGAAAGATTTAATTGTACTGAGTGAGCAACAAGCTCGATAACACTGCAATAGTAGTAAAATTTGTTTGCCTACAATGTGTGTTATTTTTATGTCTCTATGTACTAGAAAGTCTCTGTGGTCATTGTCCTTCCACCGGTTGAAAGGTATTTCTCTAATGTTACACAAAATATTGTTTACTGGATTCGTATTTCATACTGTTAACCACGAAGCGGTAAGGTAAACAGATACATGCCATGGAAATCTTCCGTTCTTAAATGAAGGTGTTTGGGTATTGAAGCAAAACAAGTAAGGGCTGCTGGAAATAAGAGAAAACAATGTGTAGTTTCAAGCATTGTTTCCATTAAAAATCATCTATATCACCATGTTTTCATTTTCAAGTCCTGCACTGCTGATGTGAAGCGACTAGCATGTCGAACGGTGCTCTTAGCTGTGTGTTGTAGTGGTATGAATCGCTTAGTGAAAGACCACCCTAAGAAACAGTTGTTTGGTCTGGTAATTTATCAAGTTGGGTGGAGTAATGAATCACATGTAAAAATTATCAATAAAGCAGACAACTATAATTTTAAACTTTATGTGAAGCCACGCAACAAATGTATCTATTACAAGTTGCCACTGGGTCCGACTAACAAAATGTCACAATTGGCACATAAAAATTTATGTACTATAAATTACAGTATGTGCGTATCTGTATGTATGAAAGCAGTGAGTTTATATGGTGTTTCATTTGCTTTAAGATTATGGCTAACAAGAACACATTTAACATGCTATTTGGGTCAGCACAGATCTCCTTCCCTTGTACCAATGGCCTTATCATAACAGAGTAGAATGGGCCATGCATCTCTATCTCCTCTTGTCATGCATCACTGCATTATAAATCATAACTGGCTCTGCAAAGTAATATCAGTTTCCATGTGAAATGCAGTACAACAAATGAAACATAACATTAACACAAAACAAGCTACATTTCTGACTGGCTCTCTTACACACAAACAACATTCACAGTACTCAGGAAAGTGTACAAAAAAAAAAAAAAACTAATATCTACNGGGAAGCGGATCTAACCACATGGGGATTCCAAAAAAGTGCTGATTTCCTGTATGCCAACATACATGTCACTCAACTAGCCCTAACCTAAATTCTGTAATTCTGTGAGCATTAGGTTGAGGCATGGTCAAGGGGATGAATCAGGATCAAACCTTGTACCCCACAATGAGAGGCAGTAGTGAGGAGGTAAGATGATGTCAGTTGTTACCTGTAAGGGCAGCACAGTTGCCACCCAACAGCATTGGTTTCCTAGGGTGCCAAACTCCTCTCTCCATTTACATAATCAAACAACATATCCAGTAAAGACCAATATAGCAGCAAAAGAAGAGAAATAGACCTCACACCAGTAACTTATAAATCCTGCGAGATGGACCAATGATAAGAATTAGATTAAGTTAGTGATGGTCTGCTACTAGTTTTCTTTAGATTCTATGATCATTTCTTATACAGTAGATCCCTGATAACCCAAACTTTCAGATAATGCACACTATTGATTTGAATAGTAAGGAAAAAACCAAATGTATAAATTTTTCTCAGAAAGTGATTCTGTCTAGTATGGATGTAGGCGAAGGAGACAATCTTCAATATGATTTAAAACAGTGGTTCCCACTATGCAGAATAAGAGCTGTCACTCTTTGGTCAAATGTTTACTGAGGAGTGAAAAATATTCAATTTTGAATTGGATTTGCCAGTGAAGTGTAATTTTTCAAAAGGGTGGTTGTCTAGCTCTAAAAGTAGGCATGGAATTTTGTTGTACAAACAGAGAGACAAAATACTTTCTGCAGATAAATAAACAGCTGGCAGATTGGTTTCTGATGAAAGATTAATGGCAGAAAAGATGTAAATTACAAATGAGACAGGCCTCTTCTGGAGACATATGCTTAAAGACCACTCTTGTCTACTGCAGGCGAAACACACACTGGCATAAGAGACTTCAAAGGATAATGTCACACTGGCATCATGTTCCAATGCAGTTGGCATGTACACAAACTCAAATTGTTTGTTAATGGGAAAGGGAAGAAACCAAGAGCAATAAAAGGAATTGGTGCTTCTAGTAGAATACTGTGCTGGCAGAAAAGCCTGGGAAACTACTCGAGTAACGAATGAAAGAAAGATTTAAATGTACTGAGTGAGCAACAAGCTTGATAACACTGCAATAGTAGTAACATTTGTTTGCCTACAATGTGTGTTATTTTTATGTCTCTATGTACTAGAAAGTCTCTGTGGTCATTGTCCTTCCACCGGTTGAAAGGTATTTCTCTAATGTTACACAAAATATTGTTTACTGGATTCGTATTTCATACTGTTAACCACGAAGCAGTAAGGTAAACAGATACATGCCACATAAATGCGAACTGATTTCTGGCTGCTGGCTGGACACTGCTTCTTTGGTTGGACATGGAAATCTTCCATTCTTAAATGAAGGTGTTTGGGTATTGAAGCAAAACGAGTAAGGGCTGCTAGAATTAAGAGAAAACAATGTGTAGTTTCAAGCATTGTTTCCATTAAAAATCATCTATATCACCATGTTTTCATTTTCGAGTCCTGCACTACTGATGTGAAGCGGCTAGCATGTCGAACGGTGCTCTTAGCTGTGTATTGTAGTGGTATGAATCGCTTAGTGAAAGACCACCCTAAGAAACAGTTGTTTGGTCTTGAAATTTATGAAGTTGGGTGGAGTAATGAATCACACGTAAAAATTATCAATAAAGCAGACAACTATACTTTTAAACTTTGTGAAGCCATGCAACAAATGTATCCATTACAAGTTGTCACTGGGTCCGACTAACAAAAAGTCACAATTGTGCATCCACACATAAAAATTTATGTACTATAAATTACAGTATGTGCGTATCTGTATGTATGAAAGCAGTGAGTTCATATGGTGTTTCATTTGCTTTAAGATTATGGCTAACAAGAACACATTTAACATGCTATTTGGGTCAGCACAGATCTCCTTCCCTTGTACCAATGGCCTTATCATAACAGAGCAGAATGGACCATGCATCTCTATCTCCCCTTGTCATGCATCACTGCATTATATATAATCATAACTGGCTCTGCAAAGTAATATCAGTTTCCATGTGAAATGCAGTACAACAAATGAAACATAACATTAACACAAAACAAGCTACATTTCTGACTGGCTCTCTTACACACAAACAACATTCACAGTACTCAGGAAAGTGTACAAAAAAAAAAAAAAACTAATATCTACATAATTTTGCTTACAAAGCACGGTCATAAATTATTATTTCCATTCAATGTAAGAACAGCAGCGATGCACATAGAAAGAGGCGTGGGACAAAGCCAAGAGAAAAGAGGCAAGTATAAACTCACTTGTGCTGCAGCTGTGAACAGAACACAGTACAATGCTCCGGATGCACCACCCATGGCATTCCCGCATATGTAGCCGAGACCTGCCAACAGTGTAGATGGTGACTCACAGTTGATCTGCTGTGCCTGGATGGCCTTTGCAACAGCTTCCGCACCTCGCTTGAGTGTCGTCCCACAGTCCCCATCCTTATAGTCCAGCAAGTTGAGTTGCCCCTCGCATGCCACCACTGAGCATGTTGCACACAGCACAACTTGCATGACCCTACTGTTGGACACCTCTGTCGCCGGAGCACTGCCCTCGCTTTGGTCTAAGGTACCCTCCCGGGGAGCCATCGGCCAATCTGAGGATACCTCGTCTTGCCATACCTGCCGGTCAGATGCAACCCGATCCTTCCAGCAGGCAGGGCATGGGGTCCGCGGCCAGGCTGATGCACTGGTCGGGGCATCCAACAAGTCCACCATGTCTGCATAAAGAATCTTCATCACACTTATTGAAAAACCTTTTACTTTGGAAGATGTCGTGAAACTCCCACAATATAGCCGCTTCACTTCATAACCATGACTCAGAAACTGTTTTGTAGTTGTTACTGCGAATGCTTGTTCTTCTAATTTAGAAATTTGACCCATGTTGTTCACAAGCAAGGTGATCTGACAACCCTGACCTGATGGTGAAGGAAGGCACGTGAACTGTTTCTGTACAGCTACAACTACTTTGGTCAGCACTGCAACTGAGGCTTGGTACATGTCTTTCCCGCCATGAACCTCCAAGCTTACATCACCATCTTCACTGCAAACATCAGAAAAACTTTGGCTTTGGCCTAATACAGTAGATGGTTCTGGATTGACAATAATGGTGGCGAGTCCTGCAACCACTCGAGAGCACATTGTGAATAATTCATTAAGGGAGGTTCCCCTTTCAGCCATTGCTCCTGCCAGCTTGAATATCAACACTGCTCCTGCCATTTCACCTGCTTCCACCAGTCTCACCTGCACACCTTCTGCATTCAACTGCCTGGCAGCAATGGCAAAACTGAGCCGATCTCCAAATTTGTTGCATGCTATGAGCAGTGCACCCTCCTTTTGATTTTGGACAAGATGGCGGACAACCCGCACAATCACTAATGGTGGTGGAGCAACAGAGACATCACCCACGACTGCAGCGGTCAACATGCCGGGTCCAACATAGCCGGCGGGGTAGGGTTCATGGCCCGAAGCTCCACCTGACACCAACATCACTCGGCCCCCCAGCTGCTTGTAGTCCTGCCGCACGACTGCCCGCTCCTCCTTCAGTAACATCACGCCTGGGTTGATCAGGACCAGGCCAGCCAGGGCATCGTCTAACATCGCACACATTCTTGTCCCTGCAGCAAACCACCACACAAATTACCAAATACTTGTTACCCTCCAAATACCTGTCTGCATCTTTCATATTTATATTTATATTTACAAAAAACAGGCAAGCATGACAAATTATCAGCATAAGCAAAATAATTAATGTCAGAAACTACTATGGATAAACTGGAATACAGTAATACCCCGCTTTACGTGACCCCGTTATGCGCGGTTTCACTATAACGCGAATTTCAAATTTCGCGCTCAAATGCCTCTCATTACGCACAAGAGTGCGTATAAACATAATGTAGTCATCAACTTCTCTATGGTCGCGGGAATCCCCGCTTCCTCTGAACATTCTGTTTGAAGAATTGGGAATTCCCCGTCCTTCGACTTTGTTCTATGGGGATTCCCTCGTTCGTTTCGTTTGTTCCGTCATGTTTAGTTCGGCTGGCAGTCGTGTTTTAACATTTATTGGAGATATGTCATAATTTAACGCTACGTCAAAAATGCCGCCTGTAAAGAAAAAAGAGCGTAAAAGCGTAACTTTGGAATTGAAGATGAAAGTGTTAAGAAGAATGGAAAATGGAGGCAAAGCAACCATTGTTGGGAGAGATTTTGGACTATCAGAATCGACTGTGAGAACGATTTTTAAAAATCGGGCAAAAATTAAAGTCNTTGGGAGAGATTTTGGACTATCAGAATCGACTGTGAGAACGATTTTTAAAAATCGGGCAAAAATTAAAGTCTCCAGTGAAAGTTCAACACCTGTAAGTGCAACAAAACTTTCCCATTCCAGATCCTCTATCTTAGAAAGAATGGAGAAGTTACTGTCAGTCTGGATCGAAGATTTGAATAAGAAGAACACACCACTAAGTCAAGACCTCATATGCACAAAAGCAAAATCTTTATATGAGATGCTGAAAACAGAAGAAGGAGAAGGGAGTTCCACTCCGACTTTTGCTGCCAGCAGAGGCTGGTTCCATCGGTTCAAGCAGCGTTCTAATCTTCACAATATCCACATAACAGGCGAGGCGGCCAGCGCGGACATTCAAGCTGCAGCTGAGTTTCCAGACAAGTTTCAAGAGTTCGTTGGACGAGAGAAAATTCCTGCTTGTCTCATCTTCAATGTTGATGAGACCGGACTTTACTGGAAAAAAATGCCATCTCGAACATTCATTTCTAAGGAAGAACGTCAAGCCAGTGGTTTCAAAGCTGCGAAAGATCGACTAACACTTCTGCTGGGTGGTAATGCCACTGGTGATTTCAAACTGAAACCTTTACTAGTGTACCATTCAGAAACACCCCGTGCAATGCGAGGCACAGACAAGACAAGTCTACCAGTTGTGTGGCGATCAAACAGAAAGGCGTGGGTTACACGGGAAATTTTTCAAGAATGGTATTCTAATAGTTTTTGCCCATCAGTCAAATCCTACTGTGACAGAAATGGGCTTGAACCTAAAGTTATATTACTCTTAGACAATGCCCCAGGACATCCAACCTCACTTGATACGCCCAGAGACTTAAAAGTGTACGTGAAGTTCCTTCCACCAAACACTACGTCAATATTACAACCTATGGACCAGGGAGCAATAGCAAACTTCAAAGCTTATTACCATCGCCGCACTTTTAGCCAACTAATTCATGAAACTGACGGGGAAGGAAGACAGTCTATGCGAGAATGGTGGAAGTCATACAACATTATGAAGGCTATTCACAACATAGAAGAGGCTTGGAAGGAAGTTAAAAAGAGTTGTATGAACGGGGTGTGGCGTAATCTTTGGCCAGATGTAGTGGAAGCACCTAGAAGAATTGTCCAGATGCAGAGACAAGTGCTTGAAGACATTGCTGCAATGATTGAGGGGTCTGAACTTGAAGATGTCGCAGTAGAAGATCTCGTAGAACTTGTAGCAACGCACGACGATCCTCTCAGCAATGAAGATCTGATCGAGTTACAGAATAATCCTATCTACGATGAGGAAGAACAAGTAGAAGAGAAAGTTTTATCTTCAGGGGGAATACAAAATGCTCTTTCAAAAATTTATTCAGGTTTGGACATATTGCAGAGTATAGACAATAATGATGACCGTGTCTTAACCGTGTGTCAAACTATTAAAAACAGTGTTGGGTGTTATGAACGTATTTTACAAGAACGTAAAAAAAACGCTACCCAAAAGACAATAGATGTATTTTTCCGTAAAAAATAATTAATAGTATGTATGTATTGCATAAAGTGTTCTTAGAATTAAAGTGATTGATTAAAATGATTCGTATTTTTTTGTATTAAATTTTGACTATGTTTAATCATAAACCTCGATATACGCGAATTTCAGTTAACACGATTTTTTCCGGAACGTATCCCTCGCGTAAAGCGGGGTATTACTGTATAAATGACAACACTACAAGAAAATGTCAATATGTCATCTGTTTTGCATTCATTGTGGAAAGGCTTTTCCCTCCAATCCAAGTACAGATGAGTATAAAAGAATAACCCAACTTTGAAGGTCTATAATATCAAAACCAAACAACCTACAACCTTGATTGACCAATCAAATGAACCGTGGAACCGTGAAGTTTGTTTACCATACATTCATAAATGTTCAATGTGACCACCATGAGCAGCCCAAACGACATCTACGCAATAATCAAACTCGTTCCACGCTCTTGTCAGCATGTCCGGTGTTATGGTTTGAATGGCGTTCATAACGCTGGGTTTGAGGTGGTGAGGGGGTAGCGAGCTCGCATTTGACACGTCAATGTGAAGGAGACGGTCTGATGTTTTCTTTATGGTTCGCCACCCCATTGGCACCTAGATGTTCGCGGATACCTGAAAAGGAGACTTTGCCGCAATGCTGGATTGGTCGAGGAGCAGCTGGTGACCTGGCTCTTCATCACTGGCCCCCAAGAATCCCGGATCTTACACAGTGCGATTTTTTCTATGGGGGTACATAAAGGATTAAGTGTTTCGTCCACCATTGCCAGCTAACAATGACAACCTCAAAACGAGAATTACGAACGCCATCCAAACCGTAACACCGGACATACTGATAAGAGTGTGGAACGAGTTTGATTATCGCATAGATGTCGTTTGGGCCGCTCATGGTGGTCACATTGAACATTTATGAATGTATGGTAAACAAACTTCACAGCTCCATGGTTCATTTGATTGGTCAATCATGGTTGTAGGTTGTTTGGTTTTGATATTATGGACCTTCAAAGTTGAGGTATTCTTTTATGCTCATCTTGTATTATAAGGTGGATTAAGAACTTTAAAGATACAAGCAGTGTTAACAAAGAGATCTATATGAGAACTAGGGAGACTCCTAGTATCAATAACAGATGACTTTTACAAAATTTTACAAACAATACTTTTAACACATCACTGTAATTTCTAAGAATATGTAATGTGTGGTGCTTGCAATAGTAAAATGACATTAGTATTGTCAAACACAGGAATTACATTTAACAAAAAATAGCAAATAACTTTGTTTAAGCTTGCAGTGAGGAACAAGAAAACTCTTGACATGACAAAATTTTAAAGGTTTTTTTCTCTTCTAAATTGCACTGCTTTTTAACATTTTTTTAGCAAAAAAATTATTTAAAATTTTTTTGGCGGAATGTTTTCCTTTACATTATAGGCCTACATTCTCGTCTTTGTAATGGTAAACTTTGCTTAAGCTTATAGTAGCACATACACATGCTTCAGTTTTAGTGATACTTATAAATATTAGCAGATGAAGTATTAGCACATTTACTTGCCAATTTCTTCAGGAGTTTGTACCTACACACTGAAAACTCTGCTGGAGATGCAAGCTTGCCATCAATTGTATTTCATCACATAACAGTCACCATTGTGTAAAAGTTTACCATAATTTTTTCAGCACTCCAGCAGTCACAACAGGTAGGGACACATCGTTCTCCAGATACTCTTTCACAAACAAATATGTGGAGAGGTTGATCTCTGTCAGCCATCCCTTAAACAAAGACGAAGGCGAATTGCAGCCAGAGATAGCTGAGGACGACCAAAAGATTCTGCCACCTCACAAAGTGTGCAAATGTGAACAGGCATGGAGGCTATCAGCCTCTCACCGGAAGGCAAAAAGGAAGGATGCAAGGATGCAGCATTGGTTGCTAGGTAAACAGTTCCCACTCATCAGGCATGTAAGGAGAGGAAGCGATATTGCATCTGGTCTTGATAAGTCAACAACCAAGCATGCCTGAAGACAGCAGAAGATGAGGAAAAAAAGTTTTTCTTCCCACTCGCAAGGTGTGTAGGAGAGGAAGCAAGGTCATGCTGGGCCAAGCAACAGCCAAATGGAAGGAGGGAAGAGCATACAGGTTGCTGCATTTGTTGTTCGGCATGAACGTGTGCATACACAAACAATTCAAGGAAAGTCTGCACCTTTCTCAGGGAATGTTTGTCATGTGCCAACTGAGAACACAATGTTGGTTACACTGAAAATAGGTGGTATTAATGTTTTTTTTTGTCTAATATCTCACCAATTATTTATATAATAGTAGCACCCCAAATTTGCAAAAAAAAATTTATACTATAAAATGTGAAACTATTAAGCAAGAAATACAGTACTTATTCTTCGTAAAACTATACAAAGGGTTGCCACAAATCCATTTTCCTGAAGCACACACTTAGGGATAACTACCACGCTGAGACATGGTTTAAAACTTTTTTGGTACTTACATCACATCAGTTTGCAAATCTTGTAACATATTTCTGACTAGCAATTTTCTCTAGATAGTAGTAAATGAACATTCAGTATAACCTGACCAGCTTCTCCACTCTTCACCTCTGTCCCTAAGGGAGTCCTACCCCAACTCCTCCATCATAAAGGATGGTCTAAAATTCCTTTCATCCTCACCTCACTGCCCTTCACCAGTTCCCATACCTCCTCTGCCACACACAGATCCCAGACTGCGGCTGCATATTCTGCTACCGGCCTGATCATAGCTTTATCAGCCTTCTCCTTCACCTCCCCACTAACCCCCTTCAAGGCCCATCCCAGCATTCCTAAAGCCCTTCTTCCTTTTGATACCGCTCTCTGTACTTGCTTTTTTCCATCCAAGATCACTCTGTATCACCACCTCCAGGTCCTTATACTCTGAAACCCTTGCACTTGCCATTTATAAGTATGTACCTTCATACATTCCCTCTTCTTGGTGAACCTTAAGAACTTTGTTTTTCCCCTGTACTCAAGCCTCTCCATCACCTTTCCAGTACTCTACGTAAAACTCGCAGGCCTCTTAACTGCCAGGATCTCTCTTTTTCTCCCCTTGCTTGCAAACCGGAACCACCTTCCTTACAGCCCTTTGGCAACTTGCCTTCCTCTAATAGATCTTCTAAACAAAACTTCAAAATATCTACACAACTCTCTCCCACCAAACTTTAGGGCTCCATTTCCTATACAATCTGGACCCATTGCCGTTCTACTCTTCCATTTGCCTATAACTTTAACTATCTCTTCCCTTTATGTACACCCTACTTTTCCCCTCACTATCCCTTTGACAAGCATCTTGCTCCTCAAACAATTGACAGTACTGGGTTTGTAGCAACTCAGTTTTTTTCCTTGTCAGTTGGTGCACTCAAACACTTCTTACTATTCAACACTGGGATATCTCCCTCCCCACCTTTAACCTTGTTAATATACCCACATAACTTCTTCCTTTCCTCTTATTATGCTGCCTTCGGTATTCATTTTTTATTTGCTTAATCAGCCTTCCTAGTTCCCTCTTTTACATTCAAATGGAGCCCTGTGAAACCTTTTTCTGCTGCCAAGTGCAATAAATAGCATGAATATCACAAGACAGTACTATTTTAGTGATGATGTTTCACCGCAACCATAACACCAATTTTTTTTTACCAATTTGACGCATTAATGGACTCTAGTGCAATGCAATTCCCAATGAGTAGGCCTATGCGATAGCTTCGCAAAGTATTTGAGCAACATTTGCCCAATTTTTTTCCAGTTGCAGCACCATACAACTGTGAGCAAATCATTTTTGACCCGTGAACATTTTGCACTAAAATAGGTCACAATAACTGGGAACAGCTTTGAATTATCATTATTGCCATCAGTCACAACTTAAAAACAAAATACTTTCCAACATGACAGCTAGACTACTTTGGCATTCATTGGCCATTTCATTTATTACTGCAGTGGTTCTGGCGCGCTCACAGCAGTACTTCTCTGCCTTTTCAATCTTGGAGAAAAAAATTTCTGAATAAAGGTTTAGCATGATCTGCTACGGATACTGGTAGGTCATGTTCGATAATAAATGTTGTAAAATCAATACTTTGCTCAAATCACATTATAACTATTAATTTGCACACAGCTAAAAAGTAACAAATTAATTATCATTTAATTTCTTTCATGCAAAGCACCTCTTTTGTGTTTTGTTGTGCCTTCATGAACTTTCAAATCACTCCAACCTCTATGCAAAATGCAATCAGTTTTGTAAAATCATTGTCTTCAAGTAGTTGTTGTACAGTTTACCTGATAATGCCGGACAAATCACCTACCGCTGATGCATTTTTTTGTAATTGGTATTTCCAATAAAAAATAATACCAGAGTTCCCAAGAGTCTTGCAAAAACTATTGTCTGTCTCATATAAGTTGGCGAGATTTTGACAGTCAGTGAGTGGCAATTTGACGTATACGAAACAAACAAAGTGCCATTTACAAAATTCTGTATCAGCTGATGCATGAACAAACAAAAGTTAATATTAGGTTGGCTATTCTGAATGCACGGCCATCGCACATCAGACAAGCAGAAAATACACTATAAGAAAGAGTTCCTAGTTTAATTAATACATTTTATTTTGCGTGGTCACAAAACAGTGGTTGTTAGTGTTACAAACTAAACTTTGTGATAAAGTAGTAATGTATAGGTGTTCAAAATGAAATGCACAATAAAACGATCCGTACCTAAATGAAACGCAACTTCAAAACCTTTTTCACGTAGTATCCCCACTCTCCATCCATGCTTTCCACATGTGCTTGATATTAATTCCTAAAGCATACAGAAATATTGCACAATATTGTTAAATTATTTTTTCTAATGATTTGACTAAATATATTTCAAATTTGTGTCATTACGAGCTAATAATAGAAGAAAAGTCAACTTTTAAAGACGGGATCAAGAGGCAGGCCCAGGTGCTGCTACCTGTTGAGCAACGCAAACGGCTCACACCTCACCCTGTCATACCATGCGCGCCATCTGTCCGCTCTTTCCCGAAGCATTACCAGCCAGAAAAAGAATAGCTTTTGTGTGTAAAATAACAAATTTACGAACAGATACCAATCAATAGTTTTATTTTTCAGAGAGCTCTGCATTATTTTTAAAGTAACATACGAGGGTTAATTGGAAAGTAAGGTCCGATTTCTTATAAAACATAAACCACTACACATTTTTTCATAAAAACGTTTTTTATTTAATTCCTTACGTGTTTCTCTATTTTTCTACATAGTTTCCAATTTTTGTTTAAACATTTGTCATAATGTTCTACAAGCTTTTGTATGCCCAAGTCATAGACGTCTGCCGCCTGTGAGGATAACCAGTCTGTAATGCTTCTTTCACCTTGTCATCTGTGGCGAAGCGCTTGCCTACCTAAAGGCATTTGCCTTTAGGTAGCGGAACAAGTGAAAATCGCTCGGCGCCAAGTCTGGACTGTACGGTGGGTGGTCAATCTGTTCCCATCCAAAAGATCTGACCAGATTTTGGGTGTGAATGGCAGAATGGGGTCTGGCATTGTCATGCAGCAACAAAACTCCAGACGTCAGAAGGCCACGTCGCTTATTTTGTATTGCACGTCGAAGTTTAGTCAGGGTAGCGCAGTAAGCGGCTGCACAGATTGTTGTCCCTTGCTGCATAAACTCGACTAACACGACTCCATGTCTATCCCAAAACACGGTTGCCATAACATTGCATGTTGAGATTGTCCACTTGGCCTTGACTTTGACTGGTGATGTTGGGTGATGCCATTCCATTGACTGACATTTAGACTCTGGGGTCATGTGAGAAACCCACGTCTCGTCCCCTGTGACAATCTTCTGGAAAAATGTATCACCTTCCTTATGATATTGGTCCAAAAAATCAAGAATACAAGCCATTATTTTCATTTGGTGTTCCTCAGTAAGCAGCCTGGGAACCCGACGTGCGCACAATTTGTTGAATTGCAAATTTTCAGAGAGACAATTTTGTGCAAAGTTGTTCTACCTACATTCGGAAATTCCAATGCTAAAGTTGAAATTGTGAATCGCCGGTCTTCACGCATATTTTCGTCCACGACTTTGACCAAATCTTTTGTGATCACAGATGGTCAGCCTGATTGCGGTTCATCATGGACATTTTCCCGTCCGTCCTTGAAAGCTCTCACCCACTTACGCACTTTGATGTCACTAATCGCATTGGAGCCATACACTTGACTTATCTGTCTATGAAATTCCACTGCTGAAACGTTCCTTGCTGTCATAAACCGAATCACTGACCATATTTCACTGTCGGTGGGCTGATCAATTGTTTTAAACATTGTGAACTCACACTGTAAACAGCACACTGCAACAATACCAATGCAAATGGCGTCGTTTGACGAGCAAGGCATGCCAGGAGTCGGTGCGCATGCGCGTTACAATGTTCGCTCGACATTCGATTAGCTACGGTGATTCGGACCTTACTTTCCGAATAACCCTCATATATTTTATGTACAGCAATTTTGATAACTAGTAATTTCTATTGGGTCGTAATTGTTCGTCTACGTCCATTACACGCCATGTTGTTGTCCCAAATACCCATTTCATTGTTTCCATGTTGTTACTATATTGTATTAATAAAACAAAGAAAGTGGGACACGTGTGAATAGTTTTTAAGAAATTTTACTTTATTCCACGCCACATATTTCCAACTTGAACTGTTTAGTATCAGTAATAGCAGAATTACTGCTTTGCAATAGTTGTTGGTGAGTTGTTGACGAATAAAAGTGCGTTGTCAATTAAAATATCTCGAATTACTTTTAGTTCCAGTTATATTAGCTATGAGTCTAAGGTGTGATAATAGCTACAACTACCATCTTGCAAATTTTAACACAAATTTGCTGTCTCGGGCAAATTAAAAAAGAGTTAGCAAATATTTAATTTTTGCAAGGTTTTATATTTTACTTTTATAACCTACCAATTTTTTTAGATAGAGGTCAGTCTATAAATATTTTAAAATTTATTTAGCAATACAGTACAATGGCAAATGGATTAGCTGACAGCGTGTTGATAAAATATACAGCCTATACTTTATGCACCAGCTGATGGCGAATGGATACATAGACAAAAAGTAAACATTTGGCGCTACTTTCGTTGAACTGTCAAAATCTTGCCAAGTTACACAAGATAGCGAGTATTACTTTTCTGGTATGTTAAAAGATTTTTATCCACTCTAAGATACATGTGAAGTTTTTTAACTGAAAGTGCGGAGACACTTTTGCTTGGAGCTCCCAGAACTGCGGCTAGCATCCATCCACCGTGTTGGTTCTAGGATGTCTGATTTGACACAGGGGTGCAAAATAATTGGCATCAAACTGTACTGTAGCAGTGAAGTACTGTTTTGCTATAATAGAATTGTCAGTTATGATTTGGATGTTGGTTTGTGTGTGGGACAGTGCAGGAGAGTAGCCAGAATTTTAGTTGGGAGGCAAGACTTGTGATTGGGATAGGAGCTTTAGCTTACACCTATAGTTTCCTTTTGTGTCACTATCGATATCATCCAAGCTACTTTAGCTTAGCCAGCTATTAATTTAAAAATTTTTTTACTAACTAGTTAAAATACCCTGGCTAAATAAGTACTATGCCAATCTTGTAGTATTAGTTGAGATTATTTTATTTACTTGAACTGTGTGGAGGGGGGGGGGAAGCTGCACGCCCTGCCCACCCTTGGCTATGCCAGGGGGCAGTGTGAGGAGAGACACAGCATTCGCTTGCTGTGCCGTCTCAATTTTACAGTGTTGATATCTTGTGAATTATAAATGGAGGTTATAAGTTCGACTAATTAGGAGGTTGTAGAATGGTATATGTGGAGAATATTCTTGATGAATGAGAGCTTCTAAACCATTTTCTTCTCACTGCCACAGAATTGTATTCACCTACCCAAAATAAAGTCTATTTACAGTTTCTTCACACTTTTTGAATCAAACATTTGAAAAATCATCCCGTGTGTATACGGGTTTAATTGTTTCTTTAAAATATGCCATATATCATAACGATTTTGTAACGTTATTACTGTATTATATTTCATTTGTAATTAATATGTATAAAAGCAGAGAGAAAATTGGTGTGTTGTAATGCCTAGTAAGAAATAGTTCTTATGCAAAATATTATTAGGGCCTAAAGTTAGTGCGTACGAATGTGGTGTGTTGTCCCTTTGGTGTGATTTCCTTAACTTGGTTAAGCTTTATTTGCACGAGGCGAAAGAATATCCTAGAAGCAGAAGTTTAGTAGGGTTTCAGAAAATTTGGAAGTAACCATGGATGGACTATAAGCACTTTTATTCTATTGAATCTGTGAATCAATGAATTTTGGGTGAATCACAATATATGCTCACATTACTTGTGAGCTTCTTGGTTTTGTGTGTAGCCTTTTACATGCATCACCAGCTAATTCACTTATGCTAAACGTTAAGTACATTTATTTATGCAGCTCCAGAGAAGTGGTAACCAGCAAATCTACGTCAGTCTGGTTCGCAAAGCGCAAGTGAAGTGCGAGCATAGAACAGCGCCCACTTACTTGTTACACGTGAAGAAAATGCATTTACCCGCCTCATTGTTTTCCCCAAGCTTTTTTTAATGGGTGCACCACCCACCTGGATGGGTTTATCACAGCCTAGTGACAATCTGATGATATACTGACAACACAGCAGAGTATCCAATTTTCTGGTAGTGGACAACAAAATAACACAGATAAATGGCATCAGAGTATGAGAGTGGTTCAACTACTGCTGATTACAGTCAAAGTGTGTATAATGTATTCACGGTAACTTCAAGATTTTCTGAAGCCCTGCTAAAGATCTACTTTCAGGGAGCCGATTATGTATCCTTCCGCAGTATGTAAACAAAACATTGCCATGTGACACCTGTCAAACTTTAGTAAACAAAAAAAGTGCCATGTGGGAACTGTCAAATATTTTGTTAACAGTGTTCATGTGGGAACTACCAAAATTTATTTTTGAAGAGAAACAATGCCATGTAATCTTAACTGTCATATACTTTAATAAAATTCTCCAAATGTCTAAAAAATGCTAATCAATTTCACATATGTAAGTGACATCCACCCTACAGGTCTACCACCACTCACTATGAGATAAGCCTGCAAGGCAGGCATCGGTAGAGAGAGGGATGAAAAGGAAATTTTTTTTTGACATAAATTGATTAATCTGGTGATTTTTAAGTATACAGTTAATCACAGTGTGCTGAGGAGTGAAACAAGGTGTGCTTCCGATGTGCAGCATAGCCTTCTAAGGTACAACAAGAGTTCACCACATATCTTTGGGTACCAGGTGGAATTAATTGGCCACCGTTGTTCTCCAATGAACAAATGCATATGCACCATTACCTTTTCGCTTCTAAGGAGTTTCATCTGCCAACATTATGGTTGCTTAAAAATGTTGACTACTGCAGAAAGTCATTCTGCAGTTACCCTCACCTTCTCGACCCAAATTATAGCCACAGAAAGTGATTCCACGTAAAATATACGTCACTCTGTGTAAAGCTTCAACATTTTCCAGATTGTCACATAAATTTGGTAAAGCAAAAGCTGTAAACTGTAATATGATGTGGCCGTATGCACTCGCTATTGCCTAGTGCTACAGGATGTTCACTGTAAAGTGAGCACTTTTGATGCCCCAGTTACTTTATCCTTTAACCACCTTTTAAAATATATATTGCCATGTAAGTAATAAACACAGTGTGTATATTCCACCGCACTAGGAAGTTAATGTCTAGGGCTAAAATAAAATATATTTATTGACTAGCGTTCAAATGAGAGGGCTTTCAAAAGAGCTCACTTTACTGTGAATAGACTATATCAACGCATACTCTTCTCTAGTATTGTTAACCTTTTCTTCAGATGAGCCCCTATTCTTCATAATTAAAATAAGTGTAAAATACTAATATTTATATTATTTCAAAATATTTATAAGTATTACTAGTAATGGTAATCATCTAGTGTACTGGCTTTTCTGAAGAAAACGTCCTAGACCAACAAAAGTAGCATTAATAGGTTCTGCACAGCTTACCTTTTTAAAAATGAAGAGGGCTTAATGTTAAAATAAGTAGAACATATTAAAAAAATTTAAGTACGAGCACTTCGGCCGCTATATTTACATTGGTCACCATGTTTAATGGCTGTGCATCGCTGTTTCCGATGCCACCTACCGGCTGTGAATATTCAGGAGGGCGTAATGTTAAAATAAATAGAACGTATTAAATAAAATAGTTAATAGTACGAGTGACCCGCCACTTTATTTACGTTGGACGCCTTAATTTTTGGTGAAGTAATGCATTAGTAACATGAATAAATGTGCATTGTGCCGTCACCTTATTGGCTGTTTACTGTATATATCATCACGGGATTTTACGTTGAAGTTGAGATTCATTAGTAGCAGTTCAGAAGCGAGATAGTGTGGATGTATTTTTTGCGATCGTTAGTTGTGACGTACGAATCCCTACCGTGCGAAGGCAAGAACGAGTGCTTCTGTGCTTAATATTAGTCTATGTGGCGGGTGTTACTTTATGTTTTATTAATTCGTGGTGTATTGTCGATTGAGGTAAGATGCATGGCAGTTGAATGGGTTGCCTACCTAGACGAGTTGATTCATAGATTTCCAGTGTGTTTAACTGTTACTAAAACCCTAAAATTCTAGATTAGACTAAAAGTGTAGCATAGTGTAAAACCTTAAAATCCTAGCATTGTTTAAAACCCTACTATCCTTGGTTAGATTAACACCCTACAATCCTAGGTTGGTATAAAAATGTAAAATAGTGATTCACTAGTCATGGGGTTAGGTCCAGTTAGGTTAGGTGGGCACATATCACGAAATTGGTCGGTCGTTAATGCCCCTAGTATATTAGTGTTCTACATAATTAGTATAGTGGAAATATACCACTTGTCAGGGTTTTTTTTTTTTTTTTACAGAAAAGCCCCATCACTAGATAATTACCCCAGTAATATTTACAATATTCTGCCCACACAGATAAATATGTATTCGTTTGCATATTTTGAATGCTACCAGTTAATGATATGACCTCAGTGTCCATATTTGTGTTTGGTTAATATACTAATGATTTACTACTAGCCGTCGAAGCGATATTTTTAATCCCTGAATGTTTACGATTTGTAAGTTTTAGTCAAGTGTTTATACAGTCTTAAAAAACTCAATTTACAAAACTTATTTCTCGTATTTTTTATGCCGGAAATCACTAGTATCAAACATTGAAAAAAATTATTCCTCTTTGCTACGTTGATACGAAAATGAAATAAATGTTACAGAGAATCATAAATATGACAAAAAAATTTAAGTTGNCACTAGTATCAAACATTGAAAAAAATTAATCCTCTTTGCTACGTTGATACGAAAATGAAATAAATGTTACAGAGAATCATAAATATGACAAAAAAATTTAAGTTGCATACTTAAACCATAATTTAAAAATGGAATTTCATAACTTTTTAAAGATGGAACATATTTGTGTTATTTTCGTACCAACAGCAAATTATATAATCACTCTACGTTTACACACATTATTTTTAATCAATAGAACATCTCGTTTTACACCTATACGTATCCTAGTTCTACATTAAACGCAGCCAAAGAACGGTTACGCCATTACTTTCAGGAATCCGAGGCCTGTATATATCATTCCACTCCTCTTTATTTTTTTTTAGGAGTTATAATGGCCTATGTTTGCGCCCACGGCCAACGTCCGTGATTCCATCCAAACATTACTCACAAAAAAAAAGATAAATTCTCTGTAAGACAAAATATTAAAAAATCGAAGGACCAATTAACTCACCAAAACGGCACAAACACAAAATAATGCCGCTACCCGATGCCAAGGTCCAAAATCCGAACCGTCACCGACGGCGGCCACAGAAGAACGAGTAAATTACGCATCTAATCTAAAAACAGGTTTACAGGTATTAATTTGTTAAGTTATTAGCTAAATTATAACTAAATTTTAAGTAAATCAATGCATGTAAACAATCTGTTAAGTAATAAGTAGATAATACACATTTAGTTTGCAAGTAAACAAGTAGAATAGAGTTCCGTCTATTTTCGGTTTAGTTGGGGGGACATGGGCTAGTCACTTGACGCATTGGGACATTCACAATTTAGTAAAGTGGATAAGTTTGGCAGAGCGTGTCGTCAGCCCGTGACTATTTTGTTAGTTTATTTCAAAATGGCGAATTGGACGGAAGATACCATACTAACATTTATAAAAGAATATTTGAAAAATGATTTTTTGTGGAATTGTAGAAGTTCACATTATTGGAACAAAATAGCAGAACAGCAAGGCATTGCTGATATAGTTTCAACAATGGGGATTACCGATTTTGGAATAAAGGAAGCGGTGTTAAATTAAAAGATTCGAGAACATCTGGTCCTAGTTCTGACAGTATATATATATATATAAGCCAATACAAAATGGTTTAATATGCTACATCAAACATTCAAATCTGTGGATATTTGTGAAACAAGAAAAACACAAAGTAATTTGGTTAGTAAATATTTATTTTTATTAAAAATAATATTAAAGTATTGTACATAATAATCTTAGATATATGTGTCATTGATTTTGTAAATAGTTCAATGTATCATTCGAATTTACCAATTCACCAAACCTCCTACAAAATAATCAGCAAAGAGCTTTGACAACCATAAAAATTTTGTCAGGACTTACGGGGATGTGTATTTCAAATACTCTGAACCGACCAGCAACAATTCCAAATGCATTTTCTACTAAGCGATGCGCTCTTGATAGACGATAATTGAATACTTTTTGTTTCAAAGTTAAATTGTCTCCTGGGTATGGTTTCATGAGGTACGGTTTTAATGTAAAAGCGGTATCACGAACAATAATATGATTATCTGGAAGCCAAATGTTTTCCAGAGCCGCACTTAGATTGTAGATCATAAACACTCTCCCATCTGAGACTCTTCCATTGCATCCTACATCGACGTAACTGAAACAATAGTTGTCGTACACTACTGCCATAAGTACTATGCTCTTAGAATGTTTGAAGTTATAACAAAAGCTTCCTGAACCAGGAAGAGCTTTGAGCACAACATGCTTGCCATCGATAGCACCGCAACATCCGGGAAAATTCCATTTTTTACGAAATCTTGATTCTATTTTATTCCAACACGCACTTTTTTTAGGAGTCTGAAAACAAACATGTATATAAAAAATATTTCTGGAAAATAAATTTTCTTTGTTTAAGGACAATGATGAAGAGAACTCTCTCAATCAAATTACTAGTGATGAAAACAGTCAACAAGATTCAACCAGGGAATAACAGTCTGGGACACCAGACCCGACTAACGCCAATCGTAAAAGAAGACTCCAGTGGGGGTAATCTAAGTTTTCGTTCCGACGAAAAAAAGTAGGAACGAAACAATTTTCCGTTTCAGCCTACTATTTGGTATTCTAAGTTTAAAACGGCGGTAGTTTGACATCACGAGTCGGTGGGGACCAACCTACTGGCTAAAAGCTGTTCGAAGGGTATAATTTCGTCGGAAGAGAGTCGGTTCAATATGGCGGTAATGTGGTGGAGAGTATTGTTAAATGCGGGGGCAGATTTGGACGACGAAGATCTGAAGCAATAGATTCTGCAAATGCTGCGGAAGAGGAAGCTTTTGCTGATAACAATAATCCCTTCGACATGGTGGACGGAGCCTTTATTACAATGTTCCGTTTTACCGAGGGGGGTCGCAATGCAGCTGTGCAACGACCTCGGTGAACCACTGCAAAGAAGTAAATTAAACGGGCTTTCGGTTGAAAAGAAGGCGAGTTCTGTATTTTTAACCCATAAACTTGTATTTTAACATTTAAGTTTTAGTAAAGGATGTTATGTTAATGTAGTGATGTTTTAATTGTAGAGTGACAATTTATTCAAAACGAGTGCGCATGTCAACCATGATGTTACAGATTTCGTATTCCAACAGTGAACCTGACAATTATAACTTTCAAAATCACATGGTCAACATTAATGAATGTGCTTGTTCAGGTTACATTTAAATTTTCAAGACACCCTTTTATTTGAATAAGTTTATTTCACCCAACTGTATTTCATATACATTCTTTAAATATTGTTTAGAGGAAGTAAACAAACATCTCCACTTGTTTGCATAAATAATGTTCTAGACTCATACCCTATTCACATAGTTTGTGATAGTGCCAGTGGCAGAAAAGCAGTCCAATATTGGGTCATAGAAAGCAGCTACTGTGCATCTCGTCCGATCACACACACTTATTTCAATTGTGCCTAAAATATTTCATCCTTTATTAAAATCAAAGATATGAGAAAATACTGAACGTATGTTATTTTGAATGTGTTGTGAAGTTCTCTAGGGTAACAGTAAGCCAATAGTGGCTATTTTATTTTTTAAAAAAATATAAATTTGCTTAATTGTATTCTAACCCCCAGATTTAAAACTCCCAAGGGAAGTGAGGTTATGTTGCTTAGTGTTAGTAGGTCTAAGCAGGTTTTCACATAGGTACTATGTTTATTCTTGCATGATAATATCTGTCATATTCACTTTTTACAGGTATTGGCTGCTCTTAGATTTTTTGCATCTTGTAACTATCAGTTATCTGCTGTGCAGAATTTTTTACTAGGTCTCAGCCAGCCTTCTGTAAGCAGATGTATAAATCAGGTCAGTGAGGCGATAGATGAGATACTCCTGGATCGCTACGTTAAATTCCCTGTTGGTGAGAGAGACCAGGTGGCAGTCAAATACAGGTTAGCAAGCATATTGGTTTACTTTTGCCAATATTACAAAATTAACATGTGAATAATTTGTGTTAATGTGTAACTAGTCTGTTGTTTAAAGTTAATGCCTTAGATTTATATTCCGCCTGCTTTCCTGAAACACTATAGTAAGAGGACTGTACATATCATTGTAACCATCAGATATAATCGCCAACAGAATAAAACTTTACATTAGTGTCATAACGCTGAAGAAATGGATTGTCTTGATATTTGTAGAGGAAAACAACTACAAAACGAAAACTGTAACACCAATAAAGAACAATGCATGAATGAAGCATTAGGCCCATTTTTTTATTATCATTTTTTATATATTGTAAGGCAGCTAAATCGGTGTACCATAAAAGTACATTATCAATGTTTTTTTAAAGAACTTTCTTTGTTATTCATTTGATCAGTTTCCTTGAACATTTTTTATATATCTGAGAAACCTAATTCTGAAATGAATGGCTGCTACTTGAGAAGTTTGGCATGAGTTTAGCATGAGAATGCCACTAATTTGGAAAACTTGCTCTCATAAGAAGTTTAATTGTAACAAGAATATTTGTCACTTCTTGCACTCAAATGATGTAACCTATGTTGGATGAAATAGAAGAATCAGTGCCGTATAAAACCACATTAATTCATGGCTTTGTATCTAGAGTATAAAGAATGTTAAATTATTAATGTTAAACATAATTACGGAAATTATTTTATTGTAGCTAGGGGTTATTTGGCCTAATGTCTTAAATAATACAACCTATCACTAAAACTTTTTTATAAATCATGACCATAAGATAACATTTTAAAATTTTATTTAACCCATTTTATGGAACACTTTGATTGTTATGAAATCATAGTATTCTTTACCTATCAATTACCCAATAATGGTAAATACATGTTTGCAAATACATGTTGAATGTTGCAATTGGAGAAACACCTGTCATACACATGACAAAATTTATGCGGCCACGAGTCTGTCCACAAATTGCAAAACTCACTTCTATGATTGCACAATGATGCATTTGTCATCATGAAGCAATTTGCATTTATAACAAAATGTGTTTTAATTTTAACATTTATTTTTAATGTAGCACTACACTCTTTTAATGCAATATACTTGTGTGCTAGGAAATAATGGGACCCTACTATCTAAATATATATTCCATTAAGCCACTGAACTTATTCTTAGCATCTTCACACACAAATCTTGATTGCCTTTACACTTGAGAGACCACTCCTGAATGACATTTCAGTAATTACTCTAGTGGAATGATTTTCATCACGTAGTACATAATGTTCTGTTCCTGCAGATTTATGCAGACCTACAACTGAGCAGGAGTTGTGGGAGTGATTGACTAAACACACATACAGATTAGATTGTTTCACCACCTGTGAACAGGGAATTGCCTGAAAACCTCTTCGTCAACAGGAAAGGTGTTCACTCGCTCAATGTATAGCTGGTAAACCTAATATAATGAACCGTTGGCAAACTTTATATATTAAACCATAAATATGGCAATTCGAAAGGATTTGCCTCATGCTATTAAAAAAAAATTTCCCCAGGTTTGCGATGCTGATTTGATTATTACTAATGTTAATGCACGGTATGGTGGAGTAACACACGATGCATTTGTATGGAGGAACAGTGCAGCACGGAGAGTCATGAAAGAGAACTACATCCGTAATGGGTCATCTTTCTGGTTGTTATGTATTTGTTCATAAATGCTTAGAAAAGTAATCTACAGTATTTTGTATTAAAACATCAGTACAAATAAATACAAAACTATATAAACAGTTTGATTATACATTAAGAAGTCCACACCTTACTAGAGAATAGACTGGATGAAGGAATAATTGTAGAACAGTATTTCATATCCAAAAATATATAACTGGAGAACAGCTCAGTCCAGTGGTTATTTATACAATGACAAAGCATTGTATTCATTTAACCTGCAAATGTACAGTCGAAAGCAACTGTAGCAATTAAATTATACTTCATCTAGTACTTGTACAAATATTACTTTTTTGGGCCAAACTTTATTTGATGAAATATGAAAATAAATAGCTTTGACATTTGAAAGATCACATATAATGCTACCATTGGGCACAATCTCGTTGGAAGTTTTAAAAACGAAATATTAAAGTAACCTAGTTTTTAATTCCAAATTTTTATTTTTTATTTATGGTTTGTCAACTTTAGGAGTACACAAATTACAAAATTTAGCCTTTGCATGTTTTGCTTTGCCAAATTCTTTGGCAGGTGGAAAAATGGGATTGGGTCGATGTAATAAACATTTAACGTAAATATTTATGGAATACATCTATATTCCTACGTTTTTTTTTCCTGTACTTATTTTTATTTTCAAATATCATCTCCTTTATTTGTTGCATGATAGCATTCGTGTTTAACAAGTAGAATAACATTAAAACGATCTTAGTGCTGGTATACAAATAATATGGTCATCTTCAAATTCTTTAACTATAAATATTTAAAATTCTTCACACTTCACTTCCACACAAAGATTTATTCATGCTATAATAAGTATTTTATTTTCCAGTCTAGTTTTGTCAGTTGTGTTTTACAAAGTAAGTCAGTTTCTGGCAGAAATTTGGAACTAACATTATGTATTAAAATTGGCCTATACACAATGTAATCAGTCATATTTTAAATAATCTGTAATTACCCACAGTAGTGGCTTTTCTGTAAAAAAAAAAAAAAAACACTGTAAATGGTACATTTCCACTCTAATAATTACGCATAACACGAATATACTAGGAACATTAACATGTGTCCAATTTTGTAATATGTGCCCAACTAACCTAACTGAACCTAATCCCACGATGAGTGAATCACAATTATACATTTTAAATCTAACCTAGATTTAGGTTTTTAATCTAACCTTGGATTATAGGGTATTTATCTAAACTAGGATTGTAGGGTTTTAATTTAATCTAGGACTATAAGGATTTAAAGGAACCGTAAAACACACTGGAAGGATCTGAATTAACTCACCTAGATAGGCGGCGGGTACGATTCATCTGTCCTCTGCAAATATAAATTGACGCATGGCGTGTACATGGGATAGGCATAGCACTGTTACCACATCCTGTATAGCTATCCAGGAGAAGGCAGCTAGCCAGGGCGGGTGGCTGACAATGTATCATTCACCTTCGGCACAGTCCAGACACGTAAGGACACTCGGAAAAGAATCGAAGCCGAATGAAAGAGGGTAAGTCCCGAGAAATAGCTGATAGATAAGCCTCAGAGGCATGTGGCACACATTATTATGCGGAGTCAATGATAATAATAAGTTGGAAGCATCACACGTCAATAAGCCCCCACTCCGTTGCGATGGAGAATCATCTCGGCGCTTGTGGGCAAAGGGGTGTAGTCAGATTGGCGTTTTAATGTCGTTGATTGGCATCTGGTGTGGCTGCTCTTCTGTGCCTCATGGCTAGGCTGGGCTGCAGTGTGGCATGCATCCTGCTGGGTTGTGCTGATTCTGTCTCTCTCTTGCGGGCGATGGGCTGGCTACTTGTTATCGCTACTACTCATTTGTGTGTGTGTCACACTGCAGGGAGTCGGGTGAGCAGGGAGCCCACGTGAGTTTGGACTGTCTCCTGCAATTGTGATGAAGATGAAATTTTAAGCGGGTTGCTCTCTAGTCACTCCTATGTGTCGCATGGCATGGACACATTACATGTGGCACTGTTATCTAACTTAAGCAGGTACTTTCCCCTTTTACTAACTATACAAACCCTTCCAAATGGTCAGTTACCCTTCAAATGTATTTTAATATTAAACCTACTTAAAATTATTGATAAGCCACCTACATTAGCTATATATATAACACATGGCACTTAAAAACCACATTATATAGAAATGAACATGTTCAAAATTTACAATGTACAAAATTTTCTCTGTTGGGTGATGTTTGCAGTCATTTTGCAGCTAGGTACGAATCATTGTCATTGTTTCCATGAGCAAGGAGAAATCCGCCATCTTAGGCTTACGGTTGCACACATCCACCCCAATGAGCTTGAGAAGTATCGATAACAGCAGCGACCTGAACATTAGCCTCTCCTCCACAGCCTTGGTAAGATAATTTACCAGGGAAGAGCACAGCCATGCTGCTCGCTCCTTGCCGTTTCTCCACCAGTCATGTCAAAGCACCGCCAGATTACCTCTGCGATTATTATTTCTTAGGGGGATTAGACCCCCTCCTTCCAAGGAAAGGAAGTGTTGTATTTACATTTAAGTTGGTTGAATATTAATACATTATTTCGTACTGCACAGCATAAATAAAAATTTTCAATTTTTATAAAGTTTTTACCTTTTCACTGTCTTTATTAATTTTTAACTGTTAACAACTGGGAGGAAATAAATTATTTTTTCTTGTATGCGACTACGATTGTCACCAAGACTCGTGATGGCTCTCAGCGTGTCAGTCAGGAAGGTATTTGCCTAGGGGAATTAGGGTTTAGGAAGACAATGGCCACGCCTCCATGCCGTGCTACGTGCGATGCAAAACACATTACCCCTCGTTCCTCGCAATAGTGACGGACTGTGAACAATGGTGGGTAGCACGCGACCCCAGAGGTATAAACAAGTTATTCACAGCAAGGAAAGATAAGTAATCAGGAGTGTTGTAGAAGATTGTAATGAGGAGGCAAGGAATAAATATTTGTTTACTCCTATTAACAAAGCTACAGAGAGAGCTGCAAAGTACACTGGAGTAAGTAAGGTGTCTGTCGAAATAATTCGCAAACAAAAAGAAGAGAGAGACTTGGTGAGCCTTATACAACTCCAAGAAAGCGAAGGTAAGAACACAATGCTTACACTGCTCACCGAATCTCCTATCAAGTGTTCCGAAATCCTGTAATTATTTTGTGCAATCAAGTCCGCAAAACGGGCTGACTGTAAGACTAACTCTTGCTCACTTCTCACTAGCTTCGTCACCTGTAACTACAAGGCACTCAACTTGCATGCTGTACTATATGTTTCTGAAGACAACTCTTAAGTGTTTGTATACAAAAATTTGTGGCTGAACTGTTTCTGAAAGCGCCGGTATTAGCCATTATTACGTCAAAAAATAACTGTTGGTGTTTAAGTGAGAACTTTAAACATGGTTTTTGGACGCCACTACAAAATATCCAGCTGTATTGGAATAATGTTTTTGTACCAAACCCTTATAATGCACTTCATACACCAGTCAGTCGAAAACCTTAGGACATCTGCCTATGTGATGAATTTATTTGAACTTTTAGTCACATTAACAGATGAAGATAAGTACCTCAAGTAACAGCATCAAAGGCAAGGTTTACTTTCTTGACTGAACTTGTGTGGTTTTAAAACATTGCACCATTAGTAAAGTGGCATCCGTGACTTTTCATTAAAATATGTAAGTAATATTTTCAGTCAGTCAAACCATTCAACAGATTTTATTTAAAAATTGTAAATTTGGCGCAGTCCTCAAAATTACTTAACAGCAATTTGTAATGTACATGTTGAAGCTACTTATTATTGCATTTAAATATTAGAAGTTTCTATTCAAATTTACTAAATATGGAAATTTGCATGTTAATGATAATTGCGCAATCGGCAGTCTACAATCTCTCTCTCTCTCTCTCTCTCTCTAGATATATATATATATATATATATATATATATACACACACACACACATATATAATTTTTAGATAGAAAAATAATTTTGTGGTACTTTTACACAGTTTGTGTTACTATAAGCAGCACACATCGAAACTTAATTTAAAACACTTTTTTTTTTTTAAGATAGAGCCTTGGATATTTTTGTATTTACGTATATCAAACGAAGAATAATGGTAATAAATCCGAGTATTTCAAAAAGAACAAGTTCAGAGGGAAGTGAAATTCATTTTTTCTTTAATTTACTTATTGTTCAGAAGCTTTAGGACATACATTACCGGTGAACATTTATATGTTTATATTGTGCATAGTAAACCTTACACAAAGTGCCTAAAATGAAATTTATGTATATATTTTTCTGTAATTTCAGACTCAAAGCACTACGAAAATTATTATCGAAAGTTTTGACAGGTGTGTGATAAGGGACACTATTAGATAAATTTATTTGGTCAAGATAATCACAAAAACATTAGGCAAACTTATGCCAATTCTGCGTGAAAAAGATTGGGTGAAATTGGAGTTAGTCGTCTCTACGAAGACTGCTCAAAGACACTGGCTTCTTGTGGAAATGATCACAAAAGAATCATGCATTTCTTGTTGAAAGAGCTGACATAGTCGTGTGGCGTTCAAAGTATTTGACAACAATGAAACAGCTGAGAAGAGAAGGCAGGAACTTGTTTTACATTGACGAAATGTGGATTGAAACTAATTCGACATTTAAGAAGCGCTGGCGTAAGAAAGGTGATTTTGAAGGATTGGCAGACAGTGATAATGCAGCAAATATACTTATTGTTGTGCACATCGGGTCTCAAGAAGGCGCCCTGAATTTTGAGAAGTGGATTTCACAACAAGTTTTGCCAAATCTGTCACCAAATTCCGTGATAGTTATGGATAATGCACCATATCATTCGAGGTAAGTAAAAAGGCCTCCGTCAAAATATGATGCGAATTAAGAAATCGTGGCCTGGCTACGAGGAATGGGGTCTCTTGCGACCAAACAATGAGAAAAGCTACTCTCATTGAATTGCTTGAAAACCATCGACCAACAGATAATATATTCGCCTTCGACAGGGTATTCCAGGAACATGGCCTTACTGTACTTAGACTGCCTCCTTACTTGACCGATTACAATGCCATAGAACTAGCCTGGACTATGATTAAACGTCACATCAGAGCTCACAATACATCTGGAGATTTATACCTACAAGTCTTACAAAGGCGAACAATAGAAGCAAGGGATATTGTAGACACATTGAAGGAATTGAAGAAGAGTACTGGTAGAACGACTGACGGCCTCTTGGAGTTAGCAGTAGATATTCCTAATCAAAATTGATAGTGACAAAACTCACACCATGACAGCTGCAGTGAGCAATTAATTTTTAGTGAATATGATAGCGAAAGCTCTTGCTTAGCTCAGCCATTGTAAATATTGAAATTAGATTATATTTTGCTTATACCTGTACTCTACAGTATCATTAATTTGTTTTACTGGATCACTTTTTAATTAGTGAGAGAGGAATAGTTTTACTTTTTCCTAAGCTTCCTCAAAAACAGTGAATTAACATTGTTAACAAGGTTATGTTTAGACATTTCCATAGTATGTGTTATCAGTTTGTAGTTATGCTATTACATACATTATCTTTCTTTTATAATTACTTATATTATTACGTACTTTATTTTTTGTCGAAGCAACAGGAATCAGAATGTTTCATGGTGTCATTTAAGGAATTAATAGTTTTATATCTGAATATATGTAAATAAGTATATTTATGCCTGCCATTTCAATATATTTTCCCTTATTTTGACTTTTTTTTCCCCATATCATGATCTTGGTATC
Source organism: Clitarchus hookeri (assembly GCA_002778355.1). NCBI lineage: Eukaryota > Metazoa > Arthropoda > Insecta > Phasmatodea > Phasmatidae > Clitarchus > Clitarchus hookeri. The sequence goes on along the minus strand of NQII01001884.1, from coordinate 241,786 downwards.
ACTAATCATTCTTATAGTCTCTGTGTACAGTAACATTTTACGTCCATGTCTTGTTTAGTAATAATTGGTTACAACTGAATACTTTCAACTCAGTACTTTAATTAGTTATACTTATTTGTCACATCATAATCTTGGGTCGTTTATTCTTTAATATTATCGCCATGTTGTCCTAATAATATACTATCAAACTGTGTTCAATTATTAATAACTTTGTAAATTATAATACTTGCAAATTGGTGGTTATTAACTGATTATATCACTAAAGTTTTTAAATTTTGTGTTTTAGAAGCTTGATGATTTCTTGACTTTTATTCATTATTCTTTGTCTATTCAATATGTGGTGAGTATTTTAAAAGTTGAGTAATTTAAAAGTTTTCTAAAATGTCACTTGTAAATTCGTGTTGTTATCTATTCATGTTAATAAATTATTTTCATGGGTTTGACTTCTGAAAGTTGCTTCTTGAAATAAGTGTTCAGTTAACAAATGTTATCACAGCATGTCGAGGGCCGCGGTTGAGGCAGTGCCAGAGTGTTTGCCTGCCACAACTGCGATACGGGTTCGGTTTTTGGCTATGTCAAACGGGATTTTTGCATGTGGCTGGTCGTAGTTGGTGGGTTATCTCAGGGTCTCCCATTTCCACCACCCTTGCGGTCAGGCGTTGCTCTATATCCATCTCATTCCACCCACACCACATTGGCCCTGAAGACCTCTTATTCTAATTGTCGTTCAAACCTAATAATCAATCAATCAATTAATAATTTTTTGTCATAATACTTTATGGTCAGTCATTTGATGTTACCAAATAGCTCATACATATTTTTAGATAGAATTATAACCGTTTCTTTGTTTGTGTATTGAAATTTGTGCATATTTTCTGTACTTCAGTGGTAGAAAACGCAAACATTTTCTTGACTGCGCCAGCAGAAAATAAAGACAAAATAAACAAATTCCATACAGTAAGACTGCTTGAAACTCTTACTGAGTTAGGTGTTGGAAACTTGAATATTTTAATTAAATGTAGACTATCTTTAAATCAGCTTTTCAGGAATATTCTACTGACTCTGATAAACAAATAAGTTAATTAACTTCATAACGATGTGTCTATGGATTGTTTCATTGACCCCTCCAAACCATATTTTCGCACAATGCAATTACAGTGAAACTACTTCTTCATTTTTGTTGAATTACTTTTTGCTGGTAGCACTTGTTAATAAATATAGCATTTTGACAAACTGTGTAAAAATGACGGATTAATTTTTAGTACTGATTATGATAATAAGGTTATCACCACTCACCATTGTAATAATTTAGTATTCATGACAATCCATTTTTTAAAGGCTACACGCCTTTAAAAAAAGTGAACAAATGAATACATCCACCCATATCAGGGACTTACACCCAGAACATCTAGTACTGCACACTGGCACGCCACAAACTATGCTACAAAAAATGTCTGTGATAGACACGTTGATGTTCCTTTCAAATTCTTATGTTTGAAGTGGTCAGTCTAATGTTTGCAGGACCGTAGCACGTCGTTCATCTGTACACCTTGTCGGTTGAAAAAATGAACAGTCCTCAAGGTGTGGTGAGGCCGCGACAGGCTAAACCATTTTGCTTGTCGAGGGCAGTGGGAGGTGAACCATGACTATGAGGACCAGCGTCGAAACGTTTGACGCCAACAGTACAGCAGTTAATTTAGCCACTGTAGTAAAGCAATGCCAACTTCAGAAAATGTACGAATGATTGTCTTGTGCAGTATCATTCCGTAAAATTCGTCACAATGTATTAATAAGGGTGTGCTTACGATTGACTTAACAGAAACCTTAAACAGTGTGCTAAGAATATAAACCATTATTTTCATGGGTAATGGTTTTTTGATGCATTATGTGGGTCGTGTAGGGGTCTTGTGCGTTCCTGGTGTGACTTAAGATATCATTATATTTTATATCTTAAGTACAAGTCTAGACGAAGTAGCCAATCAACGCACTGTAAAAGTTGTTGTTTGGCGTGAAACTGTATTTACTTTTTGAATTTAGGTTATGTCGTTTTGTGAAATCGTATTGAATTAATTATTTTTATCGCGAGACAATATTTTCTTCATTTAAAGAGTAATGTTTTATTTCTTGGAATATGTTATTGAATTCGTTTTAATTAACCCATTGAGATTTATGGATGTAAATGCCCAATGTTGGAATTGGCTTCTTATCGTATAAGATGTCACGAGTTTTGAAAAGGATTACACAAGCAGTACCTACAAATAATTAAGTATATTTAAATAATCTTCACTCTGGCCATTTCGTGCTTGTTATGCCGGTTGCTTTCGTTTCATACGATTCTGATTACCTTACAATGGCTAGATAAACCATAAACTGCATAACTTGACTCGTTAAGTACACGGAAAATAAGTACAAGTCTTAATTCTTCTTTCTTTATTCGTAAATCCACCTTATTACAGGTCCGAAAATGAGTCCAAGTTGGCAGGGACTGATCCCCCCTTGTATCAGAAGTTAAAAAATTCAGAATTTTACATATTCCAATTTAGCTTAAAAATAGTAGTAATGATATGTTTATAATTTTTACGTTTAATTATGGCAAACATTTCTGTATATAATTTTAACAAAAACCTTTCTGCTTTTCACGAAAATTTAAGAATCCAAAATGTCGTAAAGGATTAAATTTAGTATTTATATATTCACTGTTATATTTTCTCTTAGATTGATACTTATACATCTACCTTTAAGTTTTTTATTAAGGTAAAGTAAAAAGGTATCCAACAACAATTTTGTTACCATAAATATGACAATCAAACACGGCTCTAAATTAGTATTATTTAATTTGTAATTTCTAATATTAATATGAACAATTTTGAAAGTATGTTTTTTTCTAACTTAAAAAACATACAGTTTCCTTTGACATGTTTTGTAATTTGTTCCTTATAATACAAATGTTATTTTACAAACTAATTTTTGTAATGTTATTAGGACCAATCGTCCTTAATGTTTGTTTTATCACATGCAAAACATTAAACTACATGAAAGCTTTATTGTTGTTTACAAATTTTGTTTTGTTTATTGGTGGTGGGGATTGGGTGTTTTGCTTTACAGCTTTGCGCATGCGCAGTAGAAGACGCTTGTGGCGAAAACCATAACAAACTTCATTGCTTAATGCTTTGCGTGACGCCGCTGCAGTGAGAAGTGTGTTTTGTATTGGTGGGCGCTTTAGGGTCGTGAGTGCCACTTTGGCATTATTTAGGGCGTGTCAGTTATCACATAATTTGACTAATTGAATAATCTAGTTTAGTGATATTTTTAAGACTGAAATATGATGGAAGAAGAAATGCTTAACGGCCACGAAAATGACGTTGTGGAGGCACCGCAAAATGGCGTTGAAGTTTCAGGAACTGCAGCCGCCAGTGTAAACGGTGTAGACAATGTACATGTTGATAACCGAATTAAGCGCAAAGCCAAGAGACTCATTAAACAATTGAGCAAAGAAGTTGGTTCAAATGGGACTGTCGTAACGTCGACTAGGTACTTGAAGAACAATCGGAGGCCACGGAACGGCTTTGGGCGGGGGCTACCCAAGAAAGGTAAGTTCTCATTTCTGTTCCTGTAAGTAGTTTTATGTATTGTTTAAAGCTAGACGATGGTCTTCCTGAAAATGTGCGTGTGTTTGGAAGTGCCAGTATTCTTGTATAGTTAGATTTATTGTTTTAAGAAAAAGAGATTTGTGAAGCCGGTTACAATAGAAAGTTCATTTTGTCGTACTCTGTAAGCATATTTATAAAGTTTTGAAGTTGCGTCTGAATTCGAATCGATGTATAGTGTAAATTATTGTGTTTTAATTATAATCTGACCATTGTAAATTGCATTTATTGTGATAGGTAGCATTCGGAGAATCGTTACGTTATGGCGCCTCTATAGGTTGTAAAAAGCATTCGGATAATCTTTACGTTATGGTGCTTCTATAGGATGTTCTAAGAAGCAATTCAAACTGAACTGAAGATGGCTCTATCCGCCGGCACAGAAGAAATACACCATATGTCCCATCCTTGTTTTACCTCTAATTATCCAGTTTAGGGGTTTTTCTGTAAAGAAAAAAAAACCTGAAAAGTGGTATATTTCCACCCAACTAATTACGTAGAACTCGAATATACTAGAGTTATTAACGTATGACTAATTTCGTAATATGTGCCCACCTAACCTAACAGAACCTAACCCCATGATGAGTGAATCACTTTTTTACATTATTAAACTAACCTAGGATTAGAGGGATTTAATCTAACCTAGGATTGTAGGGTAGGTTAGTTTAAAATTCTACAATCCTAGGTTAGATTGGTAATTATCCAGTTTACCGACTTTTCTGTATAAAAAATCCCAGCAAATGGTATATTTCCACTCTACCAATGATTCAGAACATGAATATACGAGGGGCTTTGACGTATGACTAATTTCGTAATATGTGCCCACCTAACCTAGCAGAACCTCATCCCTCGATGGGTTAATCAGTATTTTACATTTTAAAATAAACCTAGGATTGTAGGGTTTTACACTAACCTAGGTNAATCCCTCGATGGGTTAATCAGTATTTTACATTTTAAAATAAACCTAGGATTGTAGGGTTTTACACTAACCTAGGTTTTTTTAAGGTTTTACACTAACCTATGATGTCAGGGTTTTACACCAACACAGGTTTGTAAGGTTTTACACTAACCTAGGATTGTAGGGTTGTATAATAACTTAGGATTTTTGGGTTTTAAACTAACCTACGAATTTAGGATTTTAGTGATTTAAAGGAACCCTAAAACACACCAGAAGAATATCAATTAACTATCTAGGTAGCTGATGGAAACAATTCCTCTGCCCTCGGCCAATTCAACCTTATCTCACTCGACAAAACATCATGATCTACTGAAATGCCACATAGGCGAATATTATGCATTGAAGCACTCGTTCATAGGCTAATATAACTTACAGAAGCACTTGTAATTGCTTTTTCCATTTTCAAATCCGTCACATTGGGACGTCACAGCTCGCCCCGGCCAAGACACAAACGCTACTGAACTGCCTCAAAAATGCCCGTTAAATCACATCTGACGTGTCACGGTGACGTAACAATACCCACAAGCCAATAAGGTTGCAATGATGCAGTATTATTAGTTTTCGGGACACTTGTTTCATTTTCATTCGTTTTGCTAAGCTTCATAATATTTTTATCGGGTTTGAAATTAAAAGCTGTGGTGGTTTGTTTATCGTGATAGTTTGTTTATTGGGCATACGTTTGCTGTTTCGTTTTGAAAGTCGTAGTTTTCAGTTTTTGTTAAGCGTCATTATTAGATTAGCTTTTTCCAGACTGCGTCGACAAGTTTTGTACGAGAAGTTCGTTTATCTTTATCTTGACGGCACAGTTAGGCGGGACACAGCGCAGTTTGGATGACGCTGCTGGCAGATGCCGGCTGCCGTGCCCTTGTCTGAGGAGAGGGGGGTTATAGGCAGCACAAGTACACGTGTGCCTGTTGCCTTCCGTCTGTTGTTATAGAGAGTTGAATCAAGTCAGTCGTCTGAAGCAGTAGTCAACTAGTGCTCGCCTAGGCCGCGTCGGGTGTGGCGCTAACCCCCACACTGGCAAACTGGAACTTAAGAGATTATTTCTCCGCCGGTGTGGGAGGTCGCTGCATTTAAGTTTCTTCGGGCAAGTTTTTATAACATGGATAATTCGTAAATGACTGTGTCTCTGTTATGCATGTGTCTATTTATCTGTGAACGGTTCGTACTCTGCATACCTGAACTTCGTGTGTAAACTGTGTCACTTGAACTTATAAATAAAAGTATGGAACAAAACAAAACCGGAACTTGACTTTATTTCTTATTTAATTGGCGTCCATTTTAAAGAGTTTCGTGTTACTCCGTCTTGAGCTAGTCGAGTGGTAGTCTGCAACTTAAAGCCGGCTGTAACTGTGCGCGTACCACATTACAAGGTGACAGCACGAATCATGGCGTCACCAAAAATCATGGTGTCCGCCGTAAACAAACCGGCGAACTGCTCATATTTTAAACTATTTTATTTAATACGTTTTAGTTATTTTAACATGATGCCCTCCTGAATATTAACAAGGTAAGCTGTGCAGAACCAATAAATGCTACTTTAGTTTATCTAGGACGATTCCTCCGGAAAAGTCGCTGTACTGGTTAATTACCAAAATGGATAGTTTTGAAAAAATGCAAAAAAATCATATAATAAAATATCAAAAACATGAATCTGATAATTTTTCTTATTATAAAAAGTATTCTAATAATGAATATGAAAGGTATGTTTTAGTTAAATGCTACTAAATGTTTTATTGAAATTGTAATATAAGAAGCACAAAAATTAAGAAAATATATGATAATGTAATTGGAATGAGAAAAAATAACCAATAAAGAACAATATGATTAAAAAAAGTCCAAATTATGTTGATTGTGAAGAAAAATGCATTGTTTCTACAAAATGTAAAAATTATTATTTTTAAATTTAAAAAGAATGAAATATAATATTATTTAAAACTTTATAAAGAAAATAAATTAATTGAAAAAAAAAACACTTAACAATTAAGTTAAAATAATATTTCTTTTAATGAATATATCAAAAATAATATACAAAAAGGTAAAAATCATAATCACTTAACTGGAAAATATTGAGGAACTGCTCATCCTTGTTACATAAATCCAACATTTTTACCAATATATATTCATAATTTATCAGGTTATGATGCTCAGTTATTTATTAAAGAATGGGGAAACAAAGATAAAAATATTAATTTAATACCTATTAATTAAGAAAAAATAAATTTATTTTAGTAAGAAAGTTAAAGAATTATAATTAAGATTTTTGGATACATTTAAATATAAGAGTTCATATTTAGATCATTGGTCTAAAAATCTAAAAAAGAACAATTTATGGAAACAGCAAAATATTTTGAAAATGAACAATTAGATTTAATAATTTAAAAAAAGGTGGTTATACTTATGAATATATATATGGCTTCAGAAGAAAAAAAACAGAATTACTATCAAAAGATACATTTTATTCATAATTAAATTTTTTATATATATATATATATATATACACACACAATCATAATCATGCAAAACAGTTTGGGAAAAATTTGATATTATTAATTTTAGCTGACTTATTTGAAAATTTTATAGGTATTTGCTTAAATGCTTATAAATTAGATCCATCGTGGTATTACACAGCACCATGTTTATCTTGTGATTCAAAGTTAAAAACTACTAAAATTGAAATAATGATAAATTATTATATTAAATTGTATTTAAAAAAAATTAATTCAAGGTGGAATTTGACAATGTTGTAAAACATATGTTAAAGTAAATGTTAATATATAGAAAATTATGATAAAAATAAAGTATCAAATTATTTTATGTATTTAGATGCGAATGATTTATACGGTTGGGCAATGTCACAATTTTTATCATATGGTGAATTTGAATTTGTTAAAAAATTTAATAAAGATGCAATATAAAATTATATTAGAAATGTAGCTAACAAATGAAAAGGATATATTTTAGAAGTTGATTTAGAATATCCTATGAAATTATATAATCATAAATATTTTCTATTAGCTCCAATAGCAAAACTATATTAACAACTTATAAAAATAAAGAAAAATATTTTATATTATAAAAATTTGAAATTATGTTTAAAAAGTTTTTTATTAAATTTTTTTATATATTGTTTCAAATTTAATCAAATTGGCTTAAAAAATATATTGTTCTTAATGCCAAGTATACAAATTAGAATGAAATCAGCAAATTGTTTTGAAAGAGATTTTTATAAATTAAGAAATAATTCTCTTTTTAGAAAACTATGTAAAATATAAGAAAAAGACAACATATAGAATTAATAAATAAACCTAAAAATTTAACAAATTTATTTCTTAACCTTATTTTAATAAAACTGCATTTTAGCAAAAATTTAGTTTTAGTTAATATGTATAAAACTAAAGTAANTTTCTTAACCTTATTTTAATAAAACTGCATTTTAGCAAAAATTTAGTTTTAGTTAATATGTATAAAACTAAAGTAACATTTGATAAACCACTTCATATTAAATTATAATTCTTAGAAACATCTAAAGAATTAATTTATAATTTTCATTATAAAAATTATAAAACCAAAATAAAAAGAAATTACAGAATTATATTATCAAGATACAGATTCTTTAATATATAATATAAATACCAATGATTTTTAATTGGATANGAAATTACAGAATTATATTATCAAGATACAGATTCTTTAATATATAATATAAATACCAATGATTTTTAATTGGATATGAAAGAAATTATAAATGAATTTGATACTAGTGATTATCTAAAAGATAATGTATATAATATACCACAAATCAATAAATAAGTAATTGGCAAAATTAAAGATTAAAATTATTGATTTATAATGACAGAATTCATTGGATTAGGTGCAAAAATGTGTGCCTATAAAGTTGATAAAAAAGATACTAAAGAAGTTACAAAATTAGTTGCTAATAATGAAATAACGTTTGATGATTATAAAAATTACCTTTTGAAGTAAAGAATATATTAAAAAATTTATTTAATAATGTCTTATAAACATGAAGTCTATGTTCAAACAAATAAAATTGCTTTTAAGTTATAAAGATAAGAGAATAATTTTAGAAGATAAAATTGATACAGTACCTTACTGCTATATGTAAAAAGAAAATTAAATATAATTAAAAAATTATTCAAAATAAATAAACCACTAAGTATAATTTTCACAATTTTTGACTAAAGGAAAATCTGAAGCGTGATTCTTTACAACAATATAAGTCATATCAAGCATCATTTATAAAACCTGAATTAGATTTTAATACATTTTTATTAATTTTAAAATATTTTTGTTAATTAAGAATATCATTTTTCATTAACAACATACTCAGCTTTTATAATTTTATATTTAATTTCCCACTGTTTTCAAAGCTTGATAAATTGATTTAATTATAAAAAATACTATTTTATTATTAAAGTTAAAAAAAAATTATTTTAATTTAATTTTTAAAATAAGTATAAATATTTTTGTTGGGTTTTCCCAAATTTGGTACACTTTTAAATATTCAACCTCGCAAATTAAATTTTCTTGTTATTTCTAAAACCAAGATGTGGTTTAAAGGATGAACTTTCAGATCTATATCCTTCTCCAACAAAACAGAATAAAAATAATGATTGATAGAATTATGCATTAAGCAATAATACAATTATTCAATTAACAGGAAAAGCTTTCAAAATTTGGGGAAAAACATAAAAATTTAAAATTTATTCATGATAGTAATAATCCTGATATAATTTTATTATTTAAACAAACTATTCATAAATGTCAAAAGGACCATCATTTCTGTGTTCGTATACAGTGAAACCGCGTTTATCCGAACTAACTGGGACCAAGGGCAATCCGGAAAATCGAAAATCCGGATGATCTGGGTAATAAGCAAAACAAATCCTTAAATAAACAGACTTACCATTTATTACAATAAAAAATTATGTTTTGTAACAAAATAACGTAGAATTGTTTAAATGACATTAAAAAAATATAGAATTTTTTTACTGTCTTCTGTTTCAAACATGTGTGGCGTTTGAATGAAGCATGGTCACGCAAACGCTTTATCATTAATAGTTCAGCTGGACTGGTGTCGGGCTGACGCTCCAAGTACGCCGTGATGTTTGTCAGCTGGTCCGCAGCATCTGCATGTGTCGTCCGCTGTTGCAGTGTGATCGCTCCCTCCTCATCCATGTCATCTTCTTCCTCACTGTCTGCTGTAGATGTGCATGCCGCTACAATTTCTTCTTCCGTCATAGTGCCGTAGCCACCGTCATTGTTGTCTTTCAGCTACTCACTGACGTCTTGCATATCAACTTCTGAGCACCCACTTATTGTTCCTAACATTTGCAGAAGGTCATCTGCAGTCACTTGCACCAAATCATCGCTTGCCATTTCATTTGTAGCACAAATAGCTGGCCACAGTTTTTTCCATGACTTTTTGAAAGAGCTTTTTGTGATGCAATCCCAAGCGTCAGCAACCATGTGAATAACGTCTTTGATATTGATTAATTTCAACAAATCAATCACTTTTTTCCCCCTTCCTCTTCAATTATTTTACCAAGCAGTTCTTTTCGGTAAACTCTTTTGATGTGTTCAAGGACTCCCTGGTCCAGAAGGTGCAGCAGTGGGGTTACATTTGGTGGAAGAAATTTCACTTTAATTCCTCCACTCACGAGTTCTTGTTCTCGCAGATGAGACAGAGCATTGTCGATCAGTAAAATAGCTTTTTCTGGTAAACTATTTTCTTTCAGGAATTTTAGAATTTCAGGAACAAATATATCAAAATACCAATTCTTAAACAAAAAACTGTTTATCCAAACACTTTTTTGTGGTCGGTAAACCACTGGCAACGTATTGTGCTCCACATTTTTTAGTGCTCGGGGATTCTTGGATTTCCCTACAATGACAAGAGGAAACTTATGTTTCCCTGATGCATCGCTACAAGCCATAGCAGTTAGCCTATCTTTGCTTTTCTTGTAGCCCTTAGCCGAATCTTCTAGCTTTGATGCTAACGTTTTGCTCAGAAGTATCCGGTAAAAAAAGCTGAGCTTCGTCAGCATTATAAACTTTATCGGGTGTCAATTCTTCAGATAAAACAAATTGTTCAAAGTCCTTTTTAAATTTTTCAGCAGCAGCATCAACATCACTTTTCAGTCAGAGTAAGTTGGCGAATACCGTGTCAGTTTTTAAAACGCTCTAGTCACCGTTGACTAGCAATGAATTCTAGGTCAGGATTCGGTAACTTTTTGTTTAAGCTTAATGCCAAGATCGGTCCAGATATAGGCAAACCATGTTGTCGCTGAGCATTGTACCACATGAATAGTGCGTCGTCTAATGCTTCATTTTTGGCTTTTATTGCCGTTCCTCTGCCTTCCACACTGTTTTTACATATAATTTTACAACAAAAATCTTCAATTTATTTTCTTTGCTTCTTTCAGTCAGACACTGTTGAAGTTCCAACTCCCAATTCAGCAACTATTTTTTTCAATGCTTCTCCTTTATCAATTTGATTAATAGCGTCTAACTTTTTATGCATTGAAACCACGACCTTCTTTCGCTTCAATGCCATTTTAAACTTGTACGTACATTACAATACTCCCAAACACTTTGATAAAAAACAAAAACCATATCCGGTTGAACCACACACAATAAACAAAATGACAAGTGCTGTTTGAAAACAGTAGAAAATTGAGGAGATTGAGGGAGGGGAAGTAATGGTTAGGGATTCAAGGTTAAGTCAAAGCTATTTATAGCTGGTGAGTCAATCCACTTCATATTACATATTATCTATGTGAACATTAAATTAAAAACTTCCGGAGGGCCGGATTAACAAGGTTTTACTGTAATTTAAAAGATAAAATATTTGGTCATCCTTATTTTCCATCACACCAAATAAACTTATTGAAATTCATAAAAATAAAAAAGAACCATGGTATATTAAAGATGATAAAATCCCAAATGATAAAATTAATTTGTCACCTGTTTTAGTTCATGAAGTTTGTCATTATTTAGGTTTGAAACATAATTATGATTTTAAACATATTATGTCTCCAATACATAATAATTTGAGCTGAGTCAAATTGAAATTGAAAATATGTCTACCAAATGTATACGGAAAGCCATATCAAATAATTTTCAGCGTCTACAAGCGTAGACCCTGAAATCCAATATTCACAATATTTTTGTGCCAATAAACTTATAAATACTTATATTATTGTTGATGATAAATTTTATATATTTGTTAATAAATATTTTGGATAAAAATTGAAAGATTTTAAGATAAATAACAATCCAATTTTAATAACAGATTGGTTAGCATATTTACCAAAAAATGTAAACGGTTTTAATAATTATCAAAGATCTAGGGGAGAAATAGTTATAAGAGATTATAAAAGTTGGAATATTATTCAAGGATTTATAATGCCATTATCTTCTGTAGGAATAAATGATAACAGCAAAATTAATTGCATTTTTTATTCTTATAATGATAAAACTTTTGCTTTTTTTGATAAAGTGCATTATTTTAATTTAGATTAAGGTAATTTTCGAAGAAAATAACTATGATTATTAAATGATAAACTTCCACAATTGGAATGCAATTTAGAATATGGTTTGATATATATAAATAGTTTATTTATTATATTTAAAAAAAGTAACATATTATGGATATAATGAATTTACTAATAAATTGTAATTCATATAGTGTATGTAATTAATGATAAAATAAAAAATGTAGTTAATATTTTGGACAATTTCAATAAATTAGAAGTTAGACCCCTATTGAATAAAAGTTAAAAAATTATGAAATTTTCAACTTTTAATTAATATTATAATTGTTTAGTTCATTTTCAAAACTACTTTTTGTTAATAAAAAATTTGTATTAGCATATTTTTAAATAAATACTAAGAATACAAAAATAACTAAGAATACATTGTAAAAATGTAGAAAGTAAAAAAATCATAAATTTCATTTTTATTGATATTAAAATAGCATTAATTTTTTTTAGAAAGTGTTTTTAAAAAGTTAATATATATTTGTACCATAATAAAAAGATATAATTTTTTCAGGTACTAAATTTCTGCAAGTTCTTTTTTTCTTTTGGTATTTTGTATAAAATCCTGTTTTGAAAAAAAATTGTATTATTATTGGAAATTGTATTAATTTTATGAACTTTTAGAAATACATGAATAACTTAGAATTAGAACTTTAAATTATTTTTTCTAAAAAGTTAATGTGTAATTATACTATTATATAAAGATAAAATTTTTCAGCTCTATATTTTATACATTGTAGTTTTGGTAACTTTTGTATTTTTAATCAATGCATTTTTTTTAAAGATAAATTATATTTTGATTTATAAAAAAATTAGTAAATATATTGTTTAATATTTATTATAAAAAATTATCTATATAAATGGCGTTGATCCTGTATATAAAAAACAATTCTCTAGTGTACAATAAAAAGAAAGCCTTGCCAGGCTAGCGAAACCAGCGAAGCGACGAGCGGCGGTAACGACAGTGACCAGAGAGAGTGAAGTCTAGAGAGTGAAGTCTGCGAGCATCTTTGAAGTGAAGCGTGAGACTAATCAGCGGGACTGGATGTGTGAGTGCAAGACTTTGGAATGAAAACAATATACAGTTTGATTGAATATCTGTAAATAATAATTGCGTAGTAAGCGACTGTAGCAGGTATAAAGACAGTAATCAATAAGGACTTAAATTAGTATTGAGATTGACATTAAAAATAGTTCTCATTGAAAATAATAAGTGTTGATAGTAGAGATGGGTGATTTAGTATTGTAAATAATAGCAGTGTATATTTTTATAGCATAAGAAAATAAAAAAATTAAAAGTATATAATTTAGTTATTTTATTTTATTGAGACATACGTCCCTCACGATCTCAAATACGCCCTTGGCAATTTGTAACAATATGTTTTAATTCTGATTTAAAATAAACTTTTGAAGATTAATTTTTGTTGGCCTGCTTCGAAAAACAATTGTCACCTGCAAAAATGCTATTATATAATAACCTGCTGTTATTTTTATTTCAAACACACTGTAAAATGCTTTTATATTGACCGAACTTAGCCATTGGGATCATTATTGTGTAAATTATTTTTTAGCCCTACTGCCAACTGTTAATTTCTTACTGCTTAATGCACTAAAAGAAATTTCACTCGTAAAATTATAAAATGGTTGATTTACTCGCTCCCTTTAAGAATACGTTAATTTAAAATTCAATGTTATGAAGATTATTATTTTTTTTTTACAGAAATTTTACCAAATGTGATCTTCCTCTCTACAAATATCATGACTGACGAAAAAAATACTCAACAGTAATTCGTTAAATTTTCCTTTGTTGTTGGATTTAATTTGAATAACTTGCATGGAAACAGGCGTAAAGTTGGACGTAATGAATATCTGACGCTTTTGCGGAGGTATGTCTGGATTTAGCGTGCTTTTCTAGCTCAACAAATTTGGTCCCTAAATCTCAGAATATTTTGGTTACTGGTTACATGGTCGATTTAGTAAACTAAAGAGCGGATTAGAACACTGTTTATATTTTCCGTCGGATGACCAAATACTATATGTATAAAATTCTTTGTATCACAGGAATATGTGAACATTTGGCTATATAGTTGTTGCAAGTTCAAGTGCATTTGGCAAAACAGAATAGAAAAGTTTAAGGTGCTGATTAGGTACGGCAATCACATTAGTTCTATGATGATGTGAAGATTTTCTAGAACTTTTGAGCGTGGCTTAATTTTGCTGTGTAAGCATGCCGGGCCTGAACCACGCGTACTGTAGTTAATTTTTCCCTCGTATAGTAGCAGCAGCTGCAACAGCGAGTTAATTTAAGAAATTACGCCACGCAGTGCGCCTGTTTTAAAGCGCTCCAGGCATTTTGTTTGTATTTGAAAGGAGGGGTTGGAAGTGGCATCACTGTGCGTGGGGCCCGGCAATCGATGGCAGCGCTTTTACCGGCTTCTTTCGCGTTCTGTAAGTAGCAGGAATCATGCGGAAGCGGTCACGAGCAGTCTTATGCACACGCTGCTTAGAAAAGCTTGAAACATTCCATCAAACAGTTGTAGCTCGATTCTTCACCAAGTTATGCATTTTGTTCTGAACCCACGTTGGTGCTGTTATTGAATAGCTGTTATATCAGTTGTTCCTTTAATGAGGGTAATTACAATTAATAGGTGTTGAGAAACCCATATTATTGATGTTTTTTTTTGTTGCAAACAATGAAAGTCTCCAAAACCTTTACCTGCCATTTTCTCGGAATGCTTTCTCTTAAGGCCTTTCTTCCAGCCAACTCAGTTGACCTGTAGTTTTATCATTCGCTTCAACAAAATGCAGTTCTGAAAATTAGTTGGATATCTTCTTATATTTTCAAGCTTGGTCTATTTGCGGAAATATTTAGAATCATTCAAAGTTACATGACTTTTCCTACTTCGTAATACATAATTGGTCGAAAGTTTATGTCGTAGTGAAATCACCATGGTATAATTTGACAAGTTTCGAGTTAACACGCCCCCGAAGTTCTTACGGTAGGTAAGTGGGCAAACTGACTGAAAGTCATATTATATATTTATTGTGGTTTCGAATTCAAACATAATTGATTAATGTTCTGGTTTTCTGCTACTATCACTTTTGCGTATGTAGTAAATTGCAAAGAATTTTATAGCTGCAAATCCTGTAAAATCGTCACTTTTAAATTTGAAGGAGAGATGGTCGCTATCTTAGAAATATAATTTTCCCGTTAGATTTAGTTTTAGAAATGTAACTCTGGGAAAAGCATGCGCAAATGCTAGAGATAATATCCAATGGATGCTGCTGTTCATTAATATCCTCAGCTGGGGAATGTGTTCTCTGTTAATATTTTTACTCAGCCATTGGCGTTGACCATTTTTCGCCGTACGTAGTGAATTGACACTTACATCAACTGCTTACTTAAAATCTGCGCTTGTGAACAAGCTTGTCAAAAAAGACGAGGATAGCAAGACAAAATATTGACCCATTTTTGAATCGTCCAAAGAAAACGTTCCTGCTGGTAACCACCGACGCGAACGCTACGAGAAGCTCTGAATTCGTCACGAGTAAAGCTTGTTTGTGATTAGGTGAAGAGATTTGGGCGGCTCTTAACATCGAGGTCTTGAGAAGTGATGATGGCGAAGTGAGGTGAGAGTGGAGCAGCGCCGGACTGAAAGGGCGGGGGAAACGGGAGATCCGCGAGAAAACCCGCCGACCAGCGGCATCGTCGGGCACGATTCCCACTTGCGAAAATCCGGAGTGAGCCGGTCGTGGATTGAACCCGGTTCGTCATGGGGGAGGCGAGCAGTCTAACTGCTCAGCCACCGTGGTCCCCTGAAGCTTGTATGTGTGTACCTCTTTAAGACGTAACTTCAGGTTAATCATTTTTTCAGTTCCCCCTCACCCCTCTGACCCTTTAATACCACTCCTCATTTAGCCCCCCATCATAAAAATGGAGGCGTTAGTCGCCTTAATAAAAATGAGTTGGCTGCGAATTATGGAAAATTAGTGCTATGCTAGCAAGTGCATTGGATAGCCAAAGGTGATTATAGTCTGTTCAGGTTAATGGAACACTTTTTAAAGCTCTGATTAAGATCTAATTTTCTTNCAAAGGTGATTATAGTCTGTTCAGGTTAATGGAACACTTTTTAAAGCTCTGATTAAGATCTAATTTTCTTCCAGTTTGTATTCTTCCACCTATGTAAACTTGACATTGCCAAGGGTCTAATTATTATTCTTGCAGCAGTCAGTGAAATTTTTATGAACCTTAATGTGTTACTAATATGCCAATTTGTACTCTGATTTGTATAAATTCAACTACAGTAACACTAATTTGATTTGCCATATTACTCTTGCAGTGTAACGCCAAGACCTAGAACTATTTTACTTAATTCGCTGCCAACCTAACTGGGAGCCTGCATGTCAGTGTGTACGATAGCATGTATTCAGTTAACGGTCAGTGATTTTTTTTGGATAGTTGATTTGTTGATGACATTTGTACGATTTTGAATGAAAACAAACGTTGATAATTTTTTGTTCGTTACAATAGCGCGCAGCAAAACATGTTACAAAAATTGGGAAAAAGCGACAGAGAAAAAATGTGACAATATTTCTTTAAAATCAAAAATAATTTTTTATTTTTGAATACATAGAGAAAACTAATGTCTTATCACACTGTTTTTGTTTTCCAAAAACAGTAAACAGAATATAAATCAAATCATGCAAATACTATCGAGTTAAAACATTTGATTCGCCTAGTATAAGATATCGTGCACTGTCTTAAATTTAAACAATGTTTAGCGTAATTGTATTTCTTGACGAATTTTTATATACAGTATAAATTGTTAGCCACGATTTTTATTGTTGCACAGACACCGTTGGCCTTCTAATATCACAGTTGAGTTTGTTTGATGTATGTATACCAGTCATATCGACAGCGATGGTTAATCGTTGACCTGTTGGGGAAGGTCCCACCAAGGCGAACCGGGTTCAATTCCCGGCCGGGCCACTCCCGGATTTTGCATGTGGGAATCGTGCCGTACGATGCCGCCGGTCGGCGGGTTTTCTCGGGGATCTCCAGTTTCCCCCACCCTTTCATTCCGGCGCTGATCCATACTCACCTCAATCACTCTCATCGGCTCTCAAGACATCGCTGTTAAGAGTCTCCCAAATATCTTTACTCACGAACTCAATGTTGTTGGGGGAAGGATACAGTGTGGGCTGGAATAAGAAAGCAATGTTTTCGAAAGTGTGTGGATGACTTGTGCTTGTAGGGGAGTCGCCGTAGTACCACTATGCAGACGTCACGAAGTTGTCGGAGGAGGAGGGGACGGGGTGACATTAAAATTTTTTTTTATCCCCTCCCCCCTCTTAATTCTGTGGATGCCCTCAGCCCCCTTCTTTTTGCACTCCACATTGCAGACTTTGAAGTCCCTCCTGCCACCCATGTCGTTCAGTACGCCGACGACACGTGTCTCCTCTCTGCCTCCGCCCACGAAAACCTACTCAGCGACCGCCTCAATCGCGGCCTCGCCTCCCTCAATAATCAGTTTCACGCCCTCGGTACCGGGCTAAATCATACCAAATCAACCTTCATCCTCTTTTCACGTCGCGGCCCATCTGGCCTTCATCCCCCCCCCCTTTATGCTTTCAATCACCCCCATACCCTGGTAACCCACTCTCCGGTGTACCTGGGGGTCATCTTCGACTCTCACTTCAATTTCATCTCTCACCTCGACTCAGTCACCACCAAAGCCCGCACCGCCATGATTCACCTTGCCCCTGTTCTTCGCCCATCCTCGGGGACTCCTCCCGAGATTCGTCTCCAAATCTTTCGCACATTCATTCTCCCTGTCACCACTCATACTCTCAGACCACCCACTCACGTTTTCTTCCGCTCACTTAGTCTTATTTTTCGTCTCCCCCTCCACATTTCACGACACCAAGTTCTCACCGTCGCCCACATCCTTTATTTCTACGACATTATCGCCAATCTCACCGATCACTTCACTCACTCATGTGCACGTCACCTCGACAACCCACTCATACGCCAACTCACCAACCCCATTCCACCTACCACTTTTCCTCGCCGGTCGCTGCTCTTCACCGAACACCTGAAGAGAGACGCCGTCGAGGACGACGAGCCTGGATAACGACGGCCCCAGGCAATGCTGACGTAGCACTGGTCCATCCACACTTCAACGCTCATTACCCCTGAATGACCAACTTTGTCTTCGCCCCCAAAAGTATTTCTCTTTCATGCATCACCTCTACACTTCGCCCACTTACTTCCTACCGCTTCACGCATGCCGGAAAGCCAAATATCCGGCATGCCCTCCATTAAAACAAAAATTAATCCATCACCCAGCAGTCCACGCCATCTCGCCCACACACAATGATTTGCCCGTAAGTACCTCCTGGTCGGAAGGGCACCACACTACAATTACACTGATTCCCTGGGCACAACACCATCTCACACGAAACACAAAAAAAAAAAAAAAAAAAAAAAAAAAGTATATAAGCATACTCTACTTGGCTCGATACTTGATACATTCCGACAGGTGTACGTATTTGCATCTGTTACAGCAACTAGCCAGCTGATAAGATTCTGAATAAGCATTTTGACGGAAAACAAATACTGAATCTGTGCTGGAACATAGGCGCATAGATTTAGAATTATAAACCCATTAGGAACTGTAGCTAAAAAGCGCATGAAAATTAAAGTACTGCTATTAATCAGTCATAGACAGTTTTTCAGGAAAGGAATGAATAAGTATTTGACCCAGTAAACGCAGTTATCTATAATGTAGTACTAAAACTGGTACAAACTAGAGGTAAATTTTATTTTAACACTAACAATGGTATGAATAAAACTTAATTTTCGAAATTTAATATAGCGTTTACATTCATGCATGCCTTCTGCCTTGTAAAAAATTGGCAGTGTTCTCACTGCCTTGCATATTAACTAGAAATTCATTGCTACGCCTGGTTTATAACAAATCACGAAGAAAACTGGTTATGTTTTTCCCGGCTCTTCAAGATCATTAAAGGTTAAGAGTATACATTGTTAAGAAATTTTTTCAGTTTTTTTCGAAAGTTACTGCCTCCATACCACTCTTTAGAAAAATAACTATTAGGAATAACCATTACGAACTACATATAAATAGCTTTTCAAAATAGTAGCCTATGGGCTGTAAGGGCGCGAGACGTACACACATTCGTTACACCGTGTACGTGCGTATGTCATTTCACGAGACATTTACAACATTTACGTACATAGACTAATGCGAACGCTGAACGAGTGTGCATCTCATTAAGCAGAAAACCTTATCCATACTGCGGGAAAAGGACGCTGATGATCACGTATAAGGCTCAACTCTAACATGTTTTTTTAAAGTGACAATACAATTGTCGTCTCTGCAAGATCTGTGTTTACAATAATGATGTGCATTAGTTGTTATTGTCTGAAAAGTTTGCAGCTGTGTGTGTTTACAGTTACACGATTGTAACACAGCACACCAATTTATATTCTACACTGAAACCTCTATCTCAAAAGTGCGAAAAACGTTTGACACTGAAGTTATTGTCAGTAATGTTAACACTAACGAACGCATGAAAACTAGACATAACAAAGAGAGTCGCTAAATTGTACTTCAGACTACATTACAAAATATAACTATTTCTTTACTAAACATCGGTTGAATGCAATGGCTCGGTGCCAATCGCTAATAGTTGAGCTAAGTTTACAATAAAATAAATTATGCAGTAAGCGCTTCTGTCATACGGAAACACGTCTTCTGTATTTGCATTTTCCAATATATTGTTTTCATTCGTAATTATAGCCAATGGAAACAGGCGGCAAGCCTGTTATGTTTATCTTTGTTCCTAACCTAACTTTGTATATCATAACTATATTTAAGCAGATCATACTTCAAAGCAGACATTTTCCATCAGAGAAGCTTATTTGTGTGAACAAATATAATCGCTATTATGTGCACACACACGACGTTTTAATATTGTTTATTCTTACATTACTGTAAATAACCTTTTCCCGCCAACAACACAGTCTGCTGTGTTCTGAGTGGTCGTCGCCTTACAAGTTTCACTTAAGATATAAAATATATACCTATATCTTTCAACGCCTAAGGGAAGCCCAACAACGCACACGATCTGCCAAGTTCCATTTGAAACCAATATATGAGGTAACACACTTTCGTTTCTTCTGCACACGTTTTAACGCATAATTTAACGCTTAAAGTTTCTATTTTAAGCCCAGCTTTACTCGAGACTTCGCAGACTAGGCTAAATTAAAGTGCGCAGGTGTGTTTAAACGTAGTCGAATAAAATAATTTATCTGTTCATAGTGTACAGTTATCAAGAAGAACAGAAATTATTTGTAAATATCTTCACTGTATGAAATTTATTTAATGTATTCTGGAATATTAGTCTTCCCCTAGCCTACAAATGGATAATGATAATTTACGAACAATATGTAACTATTTGAATTATTTGTGACAGTAGGGTATCCTTGTTTGTTAACTTTTTGGCATATTTACAAAATTATAATTTACTTTTCCTAAAAGTAGTAATGTCCTCTGTGCTCCATGTATGGTTGAATGAATAAATACTTTTTTTGTTAACGCCCACTCATTTTGTTTGCACGATTATACTATACGAACGAAATATATTTCATAACATGTAAGATCATCTTCATAACGAGGAGTATTAATTCATACAGCACATTTAGTTTAGATTCATTCATCGTGGGTATTTTCTCATTTTTACTAGCATTGCCCTACTATTTAACAATGTTAATTTTAATATGTTAGTAAGGTATAACAGTATGTAGTCTATCATATTTTCAAAACAGCATGTCTTCCGGTATTTAAAAATGGTTTTATGATGTTTCCGGGGCCTAAATTCTGCGTGAGTAGTTTAAGTCGGCACTACACGATATCCAGTTTCAGCTACCTTCTGTTATACCCATGGGCACAACAGAAGGCATACAATTTTCTATAGTAGAAGAGAAGAAAAAACGCATCATTTTAAACACACACGTTTCCTAAAGTGCTAACAGAAAATTGTAAATGGCAGGCAAAACGTTTCGCAGGGGGCCAGGGGTACAAATGCAACCAAATGTTAACACATATTTAGGCGCTTTGTGGTGCATCGAAAATAACGAAGATTGTTTCTATCGTCTAAAGACTTCATTTCTTTAGGTTTCTAAGTACGAGTACTATAAATGTATGGAACATGATATGAGTAACGGCACAGCTTATGTATGGAAAACAAGGTACTGTATTCACATGTATGTACGATGGACATTTACGCCACTCGTTAAAATATTATCAAATTATTTAAACAGGGGCGTAGCGATGAATTTACTTTGCGAATGGGTAAAAAAAGGGTGGGGGGGGGGAAGATTTCATATGTCTATTTGTGACAAAATACGAAAGTGGTAATATAGCAAATTAATAGTTAAAACATTATTTTATAATCAATGGGCTAATATACATATATGGAACCCAAAAATGCTATAAACATCCTTTATGTTCGAGGGGGATCACACATTTCTTATATGAAAATAATATAAAAGTTGTCATTTTGTTTTCAAATTTTATAATTGGATGTTATTTTCAATCCGGGGGNCTTTAGCGCCGATGGGTGAAGAAAAAATTCTTGACTACATTCACATTTATTTCTATCACCGCTAGTACCGTGTGAGGTGGCGCGGTGATAAAGCTTCGGACTTGCATTCGGGAAGACCTGGGTTCAAACCCCTGTCCGGCTATCCTGAGATTTCGGTTTACCATGGTTTCTCGAAAATCACTCCAGGCGAATGTTGAATGATTCCTTACTAGAGGTCATGGCCGATTACTTTCCTCCTCTGCGCAATTTGCTCCGTCTCTAAATGAGGTCGCGGTAGTATAGTGGTACTCGCCTTCCGCCTAGGCGAACCGGTTTCGATTCCCGACGGGGTCGCTCCCAGATTTTCGCTTGTGGGGAATCGTGCCGGACGATGCCGCTGGTCGGCGGGTTTTCTCGGGNGGGGGGGGGGGATATGTCCCGATATAACCCCCCCCCCCTTGACTACGCCACTGTATTTACATATGTATCTTTAATGAGTATAATAATCAAACTTGTACTTTCCGTAATTTAGCAAGCTTTTACGGCTAGAAGACCAAAAAGAGGCAAAACTATAACAATATAAAAATACTTTTGTGTGTGCCTGTTAACATTACTCATGCTACACAGTTCAAATTATCTACTTTATAAACCAATCGATTTGACTAGCAAACAACTACAGCTAGTCGATTGCACTGTGCTGTTATTTACGTATGATTGCTTTTAGACATAGTGATTCGGGAAATAAACTTATTCTAACAATAAGTTATAAACAGTAATAATGTATCACACAAAAAATTTCGTTACACGACGGAAATTTGAAGTCTGTAGCCTAACATTATGTGGCACTGTCAGTGCACCAACCCACTGAGCTACACACAGCCTACAGAACGACTGTATGATATACGGTAAACAATACATAAGCCCACAGTTATGGCGTATTTTTCAAAGTTGTGTTTGTGTTACTATGACAGTGTGAGTAATTTGCAACTTTCCCCGTTACTTACGTGGACATTAAGTTTCATTTTGTAAATACATACGTTTTACACAACCCATACATAATCTTTTCGTAAACGGACATATACAACNCATTAAGTTTCATTTTGTAAATACATACGTTTTACACAACCCATACATAATCTTTTCGTAAACGGACATATACAACTTGGGGTAATTACTCGGGTGTCCGCTATCTTGTCTGTTTCAGCTTCGT
Source organism: Clitarchus hookeri (assembly GCA_002778355.1). NCBI lineage: Eukaryota > Metazoa > Arthropoda > Insecta > Phasmatodea > Phasmatidae > Clitarchus > Clitarchus hookeri. The sequence continues at coordinate 218,797 of NQII01001884.1, read as the reverse complement.
GGATATAGCAAACATTCAGAATACGTTCTACTGTTGTGGAGTTTGGTCTGGGAGCGACAGAGATGGAGTATGAGNCATTAAGTTTCATTTTGTAAATACATACGTTTTACACAACCCATACATAATCTTTTCGTAAACGGACATATACAACGTGGGGTAATTACTCGGGTGTCCGCTATCTTGTCTGTTTCAGCTTCTNGTAATTACTCGGGTGTCCGCTATCTTGTCTGTTTCAGCTTCTTGGATATAGCAAACATTCAGAATACGTTCTACTGTTGTGGAGTTTGGTCTGGGAGCGACAGAGATGGAGTATGAGAGTGAGGGTAGAGTCACAGTGGCAACCCTGCCGACTTCGTCACGCAGCCGCCACGACAATGGGCTAGCGCTACGTAGTGTTCATACCAAGAACTACCGATTTTTAGCTGCTGGAGTGGTCAGTTACTTTAACCTGGGGAAGTTCACTGTAGGTACATCTTGATTCGCTGGTGCGTTGACCCAAATGAGGTGCCGGGCGGAGTCCATGGCACGTGCCACGCACGCAGTACGCCGCTACCCTGACACCGATTGGTGGGTTTCTTGCCCGCAAGACAGTTCGATCACCCCGCGCGGACTAGTTCGCTGGCTCTCCCTCCCGGCTTTCTCGGTCCTGTCGACCCCGTAGTCTGACGCTGTCACGTTGTGGCAGAGATGGGTTTGTGCGATTAATCTCCTCCTCCTCTGCTTCACCGTAATCCAATTGTATTGGATATAAATTTTCTTTCCAGGCATACGCTAGTGTGCTTTATTTCGAACACTTAGTGTACAGATATGTTTACCTGATTGAGTTTTGTTGAAAGAAATTATTTCCAAATGGTATAAATAGTTCGAGACACTGTTGTAGTTGGTACAGTTAAGTTTGTTGCTACCATCAGAAAACCATGGCGTTAACTGCAAACTATAGCAAAATGGCCACACCGGCTAGCAGTATGGCGGTACGTCGTACACCAATTATCTCATGGGGACTTACTTGCCAGACGGCAGCCCGACCAATAGGAAATATTCCATAACGTGCAATAGCTAATCCGACTCAAGGTCCGATTCCATAACTTCGTACGGCTAATGGGCGATCAAGTTCGCCTCGAATGGAACCGACACACTGTTTCGTTTCTGTGTATTTATAGTGTTCCGTGACCATATGCCACTCCAACAACCTATTCAGTTTACATCAGAAGGATTTTGTGTGTTAGAAAGTCACTGCATCTGTATAAAACGTTAATTCAGAGTCAAAAAATGCATTCCTTAAAGGAACAAGTTCTGCATGATATTCATTGTAGGAAAACAATGGTTGGTTTTCCTGTGTTAATACTAAGCGTTGTTTTAACGTCGTTGTGTAATGCCTCACTTATCGTGTTTATTAAATCGATTGCAACCATAAAAGTTAAGCGTAAGACATTTCGAAACATGTATATATATATATATATATATATATATATAAACAATATATTTATTACTTCGCAGAGAGTTTTAGTTTGTTTATTCCCGCATTGATGTCGGCAGGCCAACTGAATTAAAATAAAATTGCACCTAAAAATGGTTCACCCATTCATGTTGTATGAGTGATTCGACATTCGAACCTCGTGGTTTGAAAAGTATACGTAGACCAGCAAAAAGTTGGATGCGAGTTTGATTTTATCTAGTATTCGTATGGAATGTTCCTGAAAACTCTGGATAACCGAAATCAGGATGGTCAGACCGGGAAACGAACCCTGGTCCATGGCTTCAACTCTGCGTAACGTAATTGGAGGTGCTGGGCGTAACAATTTATAGCTTGGAATTTTCAGTTTTTTTTTTCCCCCTCCGCGTAAGGGAAGTTGGCCTCCTAGTAAATGTGCTCTTGGCAGACTTGAAAGTTGGATTCTGTCGCAGATGCGGTTGTCCTTTAGCGCCGATGGGTGAAGAAAAAATTCTTGACTACATTCACATTTATTTCTATCACCGCTAGTACCGTGTGAGNCTTTAGCGCCGATGGGTGAAGAAAAAATTCTTGACTACATTCACATTTATTTCTATCACCGCTAGTACCGTGTGAGATGGCGCAGTGATAAAATTTCGGACTTGCATTCGGGAAGACCTGGGTTCAAACCCCTGTACGGCTATCCTGAGATATCGGTTTATCATGGTTTCTAAAAATCACTCCAGGCTAATGTTGAATGATTCCTTACTACAGGTCATGGCCGATTACTTTCCTCCTCTGCGCAATTTGCTCCGTCTCTAAATGAGGCCGCGGTGGTAAGGTGGTACTCGTCTTCCGCCTAGGCGAACCGGTTTCGATTCCCGATGGGGTCGCTCCCAGATTTTCGCTTGTGGGGAATCGTGCCGGACGATGCCGCTGGTCGGCGGGTTTTCTCGGGGATCTCCCACTTCCCCCGCCCAGTAATTTCGGCGCTGCTCCATACTCACCTCACTTAATCGTCATCGGTACTCAAGACCTCGATGTTAAGAGCCGCCCAATTCTCTGCACTCACACGCTCCGCTCTAATGGCCTCGCTCTCGACCCCACCTACTAGTACTAGTATTTTCAGTTCCCACGCAGTTGCGTGATAGCCCCAATTGAGACAGTCGTAATAACGCGTGTAAATTGTGTAGNTAGTATTTTCAGTTCCCACGCAGTTGCGTGATAGCCCCAATTGAGACAGTCGTAATAACGCGTGTAAATTGTGTAGTTCGTTTGTGTTGCTGTATGCAGTAAATGCGTGCTAAACCAAATACTGGCGTATTTCTTGACGAAAGAGCACGAGAACTTGTGGGATTGTGGTCACCTATAGGCTATTCACTGTATGGTGAGCACTTTTTGAAGACCTCTCATTTGGAATAATAGTTAATAAATATAGTTAATTGTAGTCTAAGACGTTATCTTTCGAGTCCGGTGAAATATATACACTCTGTTTATTACTTAAGTTACATGACAATATTAATTTTAAAATGCGGTGGGTGGATAAAAAATGGCTGTAAAGAAGAAAGTAAGTAGGGTCTCAAAAGTGCTCACTTGACCGTGAACAGCCTATAGTAATAGGACGTGGGTCGGCCAAGTATTGTTACTGTGTGTGCATCGCGCAGAATCGCAGACGTCGAGCTGACAGCTGTGCCTGCGGCCTTATTTTCCCTCCCGGACCACATACAGAGTTCGAGAGTGTGTTGGCCTCCCCCGCAGCCTTGCTCCGGATATGAACCGGTTTGGCGACCGCCCCTGTATCGCCAATACACCGAGCGCCGCTGACCCGGTCTTTCACCCCGCCGAGAGCGTGCGCCTGATTGACTCCGGGCCTCTTTGTTCGGCGTCTCGCCACAGATTTTGTCGACTGTGGGCACGAGGAACTCGTGCGGTTGCTTTGTGCACAGGCACATATAGGCTGTTCACGGTAAAGTGTGAGCACCTTTTAGACCCTACTTACTTTTTTCTTATCAGACATTTTCCAATCCTTTCATTATTGTCATGTTAATACACAGTGTATATATTTCACCGGACTCGAAAGTTAACGTCTTATACTACAATTAACTATATTTATGAACTATTATTCCAAATGAGAGGTCTTCAAAAAGTACTCACTTTACCGTGAATAGCCTATATCCGGGAAGTATTCAAGGCAGCCGGTAAGTGTCGTGAAGAGAAAGGAAATGTTATTGTAGCAGTCCTTTGTAAGGTGTAAAATGCTACCGGAATGCTTCTTTTTTATTTTATTGACACACTCTTTTTTTGCATTAAATTACAGTTTATTATTGCGTGAATTAACTTTTTAAAAAAATCGAAATAATTCTGTTATTACACTAGTTTGTTTTCTTTATTCGTTACTTGCAGTAATAGAAAGTGTGTCAAGTTGCCCGCCCCGCCTGTAAAACAAAAGCATCGCCTTTGTTTTTTTGCTGCGTTAGTCATATAATAATACTAGAATTTGCAGGGGGGTGTGTGTTTAGATTCCATTATTATTGTTCTGTTCCCCTCCCCACTCCCCTGTTTCTCTCGCGTACCTGCGTGTGTTGAATGGCAAGTACTGAAAAATGTATAATCGTTGTACGGCTTCCATAATTGCGAAAGGAAATTGCATAATAAATTTAAGCGTCGTCTGCACTGCGTCGACTGAGCATATCTCGATCCACCTATGAGGCCGCCAAACGGTGTGCCGAGTTTATTGAGGAAACTCGTTAGTCCTAAACTTTTCAATATTTGTAGAAGTGTTGCTGACGAATAGCATTAAAAAAAAAAGCGCTACATCTGTACAAATGTTAGTTTCTGTTTTCCCGTCTCTCATAGAAAATATGTTTTAAAGTCGAAATAGCCAAACGTTAAATATTAAATAAACCCTTGACGCAGGTGAATCAAGTGTCTGATTTCAAAGAAATAGGAACATTCCATTCTCTTGACTTAAAAACACTTTAGCTGAAACTTAACTTTATTTTCTGAAATTTGTACAAATACATTTTTTAAGTTAAAATGTCACATTTACGTTAAAGACAAATCAATATTTATTTGTCAAATTATTTTGTATTTTTTTTATCAAGTTACCAATATGTTACGAAACTGTAAAATATCCTCAAACCTAGAAAAAAAAATCTCTACTCTTAAATTTAAATAGCCTTAATGTAACTGGAAAAGTTTGATTGCCGTGATCGTAAGAATTGTTAACGCATTGTTATTAACTCTTATATTCTAGCAGAAAAGCTTAATGCTAATATTATAGTTGGGAGAAAATCAACTTTGATATGGATACCTGGAAAAGCGCGATGATTTTGAAATATGAATTTACTGGTCACCCTGCAGTATGTTTTGTCTTTTTCTGAGTATATCTGTTATGGATAAAACCCATTGGCAACGTTTATCCTCCTGTATTATAGCGTGAACACTTCAACTCCAGTACCTTTGCGTTAGGTGAGTAAACTCTCACTAGTTGCTTGCGTTTCTTCGCAAAAGAGAGCCTTAGTCATGGCTGTGAAGAGGAGGAGGGATATTATATAGTATAATAATAGGGTATGGGGAGCGTGCGAATGTTCTTTTTTAGTTGGTGGCGCCTCTAGCGGAGACGGTATAAACTATGCGGGAAAGAACAAGTAGGCAAATTACAGAGAAAGGTACAATGACGTCGCTGGGAGCTACGTGCACGATAGTTGTTGGGTTTAAGAAAATACTACTTTTGACTTAATTTCCAAAAGCCCATTTTAAGGAAAAGTTCAAATTTAAATGCAAGTGCATATTCGGCGTTAAAGAAGTTAGGGCATGAAACACACGGCAAATAAATGTTTGACAGAAGCGAGTGTTAACCAGCGTCCCCCCCCTCCCTTTTTTTTCCATCAACGTCAACATTCAGGTAATTAAAAATATTTTTACACCACAGAGTTTTCGCGCTGTATTAAGTAAACGTTATTTCAAATAACGCTGGTTAAAATGCGTTTATTTCTTTTTAATTTTTAGTACAAGTATTACATTAAATTTAAAGTTAAAATCAGGCAGTGAAACTGATAATGCTAAGAATAGTCTGCTTTTTGCTTTTGTTAATCGCAGATAAACTGAAATAGGAACATAGTGACAAGACTGTGAATGCAAAGCAGCTCAGTTGAGTTGCTAATATATTGCTGAATTGCATTTCTTTATTAATTGCGAAACAGATTCTTGCTAGACAACCATGGTACAACAACGGGGAAAATCAAAGTGTGTTCCCCAAAGTTTGTATTTGAAAGGAGAGATTTTAAAGACATTTTAAAATGTAAGTTTACAGTTGCCGAAAATATCGATTCGACACCGTAGGGCAAAATTAAGTTCTATGAACAGATAAAACATGTTTACTGAACTTTTACCAACATGTTGAAAGCGGAATGCGAGAGTAAAAATTATGAAATAGCAGATTATATTGTACTGAACGTGACGTATAATGCTGTAGAAAATAGCGAAAGTGAAAATTAAATAAAATGCATTAGTAGATTATCAAAGCAAAACGTTCACGAAGTACGTAGATGCTGTTCTGTTAGCGTCCAGTGACTCACTCACAATTAATTTTTGTGTTCTCTATTTTTTTCTTGGTATGATAGGAATGATTAGTTTGGATTCCCGCTTCACTATTATTCTGTAATCTGCAAAACATGTGAACAGGTTTACAATTATAGCTTAAAAATTAGGAAAAAAAACTGCTACTTTTTGCTAGAAAAAAAAGTACCAAAAATCAACCCTTGGAATGTTGGAAACAATTTTTTCCTCAGATGAGACAAAGACAAATTTGTATGAACGTGTTGGGTTTTCGGCATGTGCGCAGAAATAAATGAAGCTTAAAATAGCATAACATTGCTCTTACTGTGAAATATGGAGGGAACTCTGTTTGGGGTCTTGTGAATGCCAATGGGGTTGGTAACGTTGATTTTATCGACGGCATTATGGACTGGATTAAGTATTTAACTCTAATAAAGACCAGTCTGAANTGTGAAGGAATGTACACAGAAACTTGGATTGGGTGACAGTTGGATGTTCCAACAAGATAACGATCCCAAAAGCAGAGCATATTATGTTCGACAGTGGATCCTCTATCAAACACCCCACTACCTAGAAACCCCGGTTCGATTCCCGGGTTTAAATCCGATAGAGAACCTGTGGTGTGAGCTGAAGTCAAATGTATGGATACGCCAACCCTCCAACATAAGATAGCTGATTTCGTACGCCTATGAAAAGTTGGCACAAATGGACGTCTGAATTTGCGAGTACATAAATTCGATGCCAAAACGCCTTCAAGCCATAATTGCAACCAAAAACTAGCAGATAAAGTATGGAAGTGGACGTTTGTGTTCTTTGTAAATGTTTATTTCAGTTTTCTTTCTGTGTACCCAAATACTTTTTTTGTTGGAAAGAGGTTGCTTGTTCAGTTAATTTTTGTATTATGTTGGATATACTATATTATTGTTAACATGCGTGTACGCGAATGGAAAGACGCGTTATGTAGCCTAACTGCATAATGCAAATCATGTACTTAATTTTGGAAATGTATGTGTCTTTATTTTTTGTTAGAGGTGTCTTTATTTACTGAATGTGTGGCAAAAGTTACTGCAAGGCTTACGCCTCAAAAAATGTAGATTTCTACAGTTTAAAACATTCTTCGCCAGGAAACATGGCGCGCTTGAGCGTCTCATGGCGCTACGCCTACGCTTGTTTGTACGACTTAAATGTACCCAAAAACTCCAGGTATAATGTATTCACGGTAACTTCAAGATTTTCTGAAGCCCTGCTAAAGATCTACTTTCAGGGAGCCGATTANCAATGGGGTTGGTAACGTTGATTTTATCGACGGCATTATGGACTGGATTAAGTATTTAACTCTAATAAAGACCAGTCTGAAGGAATGTGCACAGAAACTTGGATTGGGTGACAGTTGGATGTTCCAACAAGATAACGATCCCAAAAGCAGAGCATATTATGTTCGACAGTGGATCCTCTATCAAACACCCCACTACCTAGAAACCCCGGCTCGATTCCCGGGTTTAAATCCGATAGAGAACCTGTGGTGTGAGCTGAAGTCTAATGTATGGACACGCCAACCCTCCAACATAAGATAGCTGATTGCGTACGCCTATGAAAAGTTGGCACACATGGACGTCTGAATTTGCGAGAAGTGCATAAATTCGATGCCAAAACGCCTTCAAGTCATAATTGCAGCCAAAAACTAGCAGATAAAGTATGGAAGTGGACGTTTGTGTTCTTTGTAAATGTTTATTTCTGTTTTCTTTCTGTGTACCCAAATACTTTTTTTGTTGGAAAGAGGTTGCTTGTTCAGTTAATTTTTATATTATGTTGGATATACTATATTATTGTTAACATGCGTGTACGCGAATGGAAAGACGCGTTATGTAGCCTAACTGCATAATGCAAATCATGTACTTAATTTTGGAAATGTATGTGTCTTTATTTTTTGTTAGAGGTGTCTTTATTTACTGAATGTGTGGCAAAAGTTACTGCAAGGCTTACGCCTCAAAAAATGTAGATTTCTACAGTTTAAAACATTCTTCGCCAGGAAACANTACTTAAAACTTAAAACAACCAATTTGTATAGTGCTTCAGTGCTAAAAGCAAGACAAAACCTTTTTCCACATACAATTTTTTTATAACCAATTGAACATGTAACTCCTAGGGTGATTTTTCAAAGGTTCTTTTCAAAAGTATCGAAGATACCGTGAATGGATTATAGCCGGGCGTGTTGCGCTAGAAGTTTTCACGCGACTGGCTGTTGAGACTTGCAAGACGCCGGCCGGCGGGTCAACGACACGTGGCCCCTTCCACACTTTCACTGTTGCCGCGTTATGACACTGTANATGGCGCTACGCCTACGCTTGTTTGTACGACTTAAATGTACCCAAAAACTCCAGGTAGCCGGGCGTTGCGCTAGAAGTTTTCACGCGACTGGCTGTTGAGACTTGCAAGACGCCGGCCGGCGGGTCAACGATGCAAGACGCCGGCCGGCGGGTCAACGACACGTGGCCCCTTCCACACTTTCACTGTTGCCGCGTTATGACACTGTAGATCCTGCCTATCCTTTACTCTCCTCGACGTCCTTACGTGACAGGTCTTTCACGTTCGGGATAAGTTTCGAGTCCCTTTGTCGAGACTTTCTTGCTGCTGTTATGCTGCGGAATTGAATCACGTAAATAATTTCTGTTCCGCAATTTTCGGGACCGTCGGGAGTGATCATAGTTTCAGAACGTAGAGGTTTTTTTTAAGTGTATCTTGGTGTCAATTTCGCGGCTGTCAACATTTTAATTAAATTATCAGTTGCGTGTGTGAATCTTGGTGACCACTATTGCCAACGTCACGCTCATGCGGGTAGAAAAGTGATAACACACGCAAATACGTGACCAGAATTTGTGCATCTATCCGGAAGCGATTGTTCGATGCCCGTTATAGTGGACGGGTCCTGATGCGCCTCAATACATTGCACGCATAATGGTGCATTGTGAAATACGTTTTACTGATTCGTTGCGAAACCTCTCTGTTGCGGTTGGCGTTGCGACAGTGTGTTATATGCTAGAAAAAAATTGATGCACGCTAATGACATTTTTTTCTTGCCATTATGCAAGGACAATGAAGGAACTGTTGGGCACGAGAGTAGTGTGTTGTAGGTTTAGAAACAGCCACGCTTACTAGTCAGTTGTTTTCTCTNAGAGTAGTGTGTTGTAGGTTTAGAAACAGCCACGCTTACTAGTCAGTTGTTTTCTCTTTAGGGAGGTCTAATTTAGTTTCTACGTGTGAGTATGATATACACAAATAAATGTATATCAGTATTTTGTCGTAATCGGAATGTACGTTTAAAACGCATTCATGTGGAGTAAAAGTTATATAAAATACACAGAGACCGTGCGAAAAATCCTGTAGTTTTCTTTAAAGGAAGGAAGTTGTGATGAGTTAATAATAATTTCCTAATTTATTTACAACTACGACAAAGAAAATACTCTTCGACTTAATAACTCACAACAAATTTAATCAATACAATGCACAATTAACTCTAAGAAATTAATTCAATCAAATAACTACAATCAGTCCCAATAAACAGTGTATCAAAACCTATTGAATTATTTTACAAATTATATGTCCATGTTTGACAGTTCCAATATTTACAGTAACGTCAGGAATTTTATACTGTCCCACCTTAATTCAGTCCACATTCCACTAGTCCGGATTGCTCTAAGAATGCTCCGAGCGCCCCCATGCACAGTAGCCCTCTGATCGTCGGGTATTACGCCTTTCCGTCCGTCGACACCGCTCAAATATCCAACGTCCTCTCGCAACGTCCGCCGTCGTCCGTCCTCTTTACTGACGTCACGCTGCATCAGACTTTTCCCTTTTCCCGAACTCCAGCCAAATGGCTACCACAAAGACTGACTCCTCTCCGGCTGCGGGTGGTATTTATAGTGTCGTCGGTTCTGGTCCAGAATATTCTCCAAATGACGCGTTGCGGCGAGCAAAAGGATTACCAGCCTCAACATGGAGCCCACGCCCAGTGCCGGAGTCCGCGCGTAGCAATATGTATATGTATGGACATGCGCACACGCCATGCACGTAACTGATTGATGGATCACACATTTTGTAGTTAGCAAAGTTTCGTTCAGTTAACCAATGAGAATACAATTGTTATTGTGAAGCTGGTATTTACAGTTACGTAAATCTTTAAGAAAAGTAGTTAAATAAAAGGAATCTGTTTATAAGCAAGAGACTGTTGAAAAGGAAAAAGTAAATCGAACAGTTTTGTAGCAACCAATTTGATACACCTATAATGTAATAAGTCAGGTTACATGCTGAAATATTTTAGATTTGCATTCAAGAATGTATAGGAAAAGGATCACATTTGCAATTCCCCAACTTCTCCTACTAGTTTTATATGCCGAGAGGAATCCAGAGGTGGTGTTATTAATCAGATATAACATCTCCCCTAATTTTATTGTATATATAGACCCTTAATTTCCTAATACAAAATCTACATACATGTTGGAAGAGTTAAGAATTCTCCAATATGTTTCTATAAAAAAAAAAAATAATATATATATATATATATATATGAATCCTTCAAACATTGAAATTATTTTGGTTTAGATCTTCGGGAAAAGGAAGTGCACTTTTTGAGTAGCCCCCAAAATCTGCATGCGGTTCACAACTTTTTTCCTATCGCTAAGTTTTCTTAAGATAGCGACGGATTGATGCGGAATTAAAAAATAGCTATTTCTTATTTCTGACTAAAATAATTTTACCCACTAATTTTAAACTGGATTTTGGAGAGACTCCTTGAAACACGCGCACCTTTTCGACCCGATGGTGCTGATGTTACGACAACGTAGTTATTGTTTTTCACTATGGTCGTAGTCGAGGGGCCATTGTGCAGTCGTAATCGCTTGACGACTAGTTCTAGAATGCAGTGCGAGTTCGTACACCATTAGGCTTTGACGCCCAGTAGAATGAATCTTTGCCCCACTAGCGGACAACTGAGGAAATACTTATTTTTAAATCGGATTACGTTCTGTGCTACTTGAGAAGAAGCTGGAGTAGTGCACCAGCCACCGAGTTAGAACTTTCGAAGGAATTCCAACAAGAGATAGTATTGTTAGATTCCGGAAATGTCCTTGTAGGTAGGGTTACCAGACACTCGGGATAAACACGGACATCACTCTGGAAAAGGATATGTCATTAAAAAGGAGGACAATGTAATTTCACTAGCGCCGCAAATTATTTATGCTGCATAATCATACTTTAATTATTTTTGCATTTTATATATAAAATCTCAATACTGTCAACAAAATCGTTTATTCAAGTCAATCCGCTTTCAAGCAATCCATTTCCAATAGGCCTAAAAATTAATAACATAAAGTAGTGTTAACATTTTATCACTGAACATAATGTATAAAGGCTAGGTACCAGCAAAATTAAATTTTATGCACAAGATTGCATTAAGCAATACAACATATCCATACACACAGTGTAGTATAAAAATTTAAATCAAAATTTGACATTTAAAAATTAATTATCATATAATTTACATGTTTTTGTATGATTAACCAAGTGACTGTTCACAACATATCTACAAAAAAAATTTGTTGATTAAAAACTAGTAATAGAAAAATACAATATTTTATCAGGCCAAAAAATACTCCTCCTCTAGCCAGACGTATGGTAACCCCGACATGTAGGTAGGTGATACAGCTGAGGTAAGAGATCCTTTTTTAGCCCACTTTCCTAAGGAATGATACGCATATGCTATCACCCGAGTGTATGTCTGGAATGTACGGCCCCCTAATAACTTAAAAACCTGACAATCGAATTCCACCAAATTAGGTCCACACGTAGTATTTCTTAACTACATCGGACTTTAATAGTTTTCAATCACGCCGAATGCTTATTTTCAAAATTGCGTTAATTTTAAAATTGAGGGCACTATGTTATATTCGAACCATTTAATCGATTAAAACCGAATTTGGTACGTTGGCAGTTAATGATATAGGGATTGAATAAAGCGATAATGTGAGAACGCAATGATGCCCCCAAGACTGCTGGTGATGTGAAAACTATACTGAAATGTACATATTCTTCTGATGATGATAAAATGCCAGCATATGCAAAGCAAAAGCGTAAACGTGTTGCTGAAGATAAGGGTTACTTGAAGATGGGGCAGAAGAAACGCGGATTCGAACCCAGTTATTTGGTTTAGAGATATCTCGCAACATTCTCATCACAGAAGAACATACATGCATCCCTCTGCGAAGGAAGTCGTGCATTCTTGCTCCTTATTTTCTGAAGACCCCAATTACATGGTTGGTAGCCTGCCGATATTGGTTTCATTGCAAAAGAACCGGATATCTTTGTCAATGAAGAAATAAATTCGATTATTGATTAACTCTGAGCTAGATGCTTTGTTGAATGAAATATTATGCACGTACGTGTGATTTTGTTAAGAATAGGAATAAATGCACAACTCTCCCTCAATCACTGCAGACATGTACAGGCTTGGTATGTCATCACCAGATTGCATGTACCTAGTTTCAGTTATTTCCTGAACCTTGTGTTTTTTGCATGATTTGTTCGGTGCTTGTATTACGTTGATATAACACGGAAGTTTTAATTGTGTATCATATAGTTTTTTTTCCTGTGAAATAATTGGGCTCACTATGGGATTGAACCTTCACTACCTTATTCTCAAGGTCGGTGCACAGTCTCCAGCGCTGCCAGGGTACATATATTTTGAGATGACTGAAAAGCAGAGTACATACATAGTTGAAATGTATATGTTGCGATGATTTCTTTAATGGTACATATTCGGAATAAGTACATGTATGTAATATTTAAAACGAAATAAATTGTTACAGTGTACTGTATAACTGCATTCTTCTCGTAAAGGGAAATGCAAGTGTGACTCGACTGGTCTGCCACTCTGGAGCGTGACGCATCTCTCTCGCGGCTAGTGTTATGTGCCATCCCTTCAACTTGGCGAGACCTGCACTGTGCCCGCGTCGCCGGCCGACCACCTGGGCTGCCTTACAGATTCTCAAGATGTTAGTTGATCGCACAACGTCGGACGGGTTGGATGCGTTCCGCTGCTAGTGATGTGAGTGTTTGTTCTACTCTGAATGTGGTAGTTTCGGTTCGTAAGGAATTCGTTTGCTATTCTGTTGTACTAACCAGGACGGCCTGGTCTGGTCTAGCATCGTCTAACGCAGCGTACAGCACCCGGTGCTTGTGTAATATGCGATTGCGCTGGTTGATACGTTCTTTAAACTATTTTCCTATTGATTTTATTTTTAGATTTGCTTGCATCAGTGTGTAGCAGTGTCGTCCTTATCGCTCCTGTGCTTCTCGGCTTCGCAAAAGTATTTTTTTTTAGACTAATGTGATGTACGGCGCTTGATGCTCGCACAATATGCATTGGTTGGTAAATGCTTATAACTATTTGCTTTTATGATTATTTTTTAAATATTTGTTTGCATCAGCGCGTAGCAGTGCTGTCCCTCTTGCGCGACTTATTGTTTTAAATGTATGTTGTTTCGCGGAAAGCAAATGAACGCGGTCTTTACAAGTCTCGTAATGTGTAACGCACTTGGATGTTTTGTAGTAATTTTTGAGGTTGTTCCTTGTGATCATTCGTTCTTTCTTTTGTTGCCGAGCTTTCTAGATTTCACTTAACTTCTTTGCGCGATAGCAACACTGATGTCGCTATTATGTACTGTGGCTCCATCGGGTATTATATATGTTGTGACTCATTATGACATCATGCTTGTGATGCCGTGATGCACTTGCGTATATGTCAGTCCTTTATTATTTGTTACATGACTGATTTCTCATGTACAGGTTGGTCATATATTTTACGTTCGCC
>NQII01001884.1:184881-196278 GCA_002778355.1 Clitarchus hookeri | reverse complement strand
CCCCATCTTATTTCACTGATACCTATCCGTGGCTTCGCTCGCGTGGTTATAGTAACAAACTTATAGGGAAAAATAACTGTATTTGTTAGTAGACAGACACCTATCATAAACACAGAACAGAGCACTAACGATGTCATTTTTTTGGTGCTAGAATCGCTCTTTTACATAGCCACTGGTCGTCATTTATATTTCTTTGCAGATGTGGGTCACACTGCACCGAATTACTCAAATCCCCCGTTAGTGACACACAGCCCTCGGCATCTGTTTCTATCCGCCTATCTCCAATTTTTAATAGTGTATCAGCATGATGTCCTATATCAACGTCATTGTAGAGGTGCACACTCATATTTGTCGTCAAGCTGAATTTCTTGACATTTGCCCATAAGCTTGACGACTTGAGACAGGCTTTGATTCCATCTGCAGGCATGCCCCTCTGAATCACCGGTAGAGTTTGGTGGAAGTCACCAGCCAGTAATACAACCATTCCTCCCATAATATCTGTATTGTTTCTTGTATCCTGTAGAGTTCGGTTTAGGGTCTCTGTCGCTTTTTTTGTATGACACTGTGCTTTCGTCCCACATTAACAACTTACATTGACGCAGCGTTGTACCCCGAGCGCTATTTTTACTAAAATTTCTTGAGGGAATGAGATATTTTTTCGGGATAAAAAGTAGCCTATGTCACTTCCCGGCACTCCAACTATCTCTGTACAAAAATCACGTCGATCCGTTGCGACGTGAAAGGACAAACAAACACACGCACACTCTCTTTCGCATTTATAATATAAGTTAGGATTTATGAAGATCATTACATGAAAAATATGGAGGTTTTATGCCATATNTCTCTTTCGCATTTATAATATAAGTTAGGATTTATGAAGATCATTACATGAAAAATATGGAGGTTTTATGCCATATCTCAGGTACCAATCAACCGATTTTCACCAAATTCTCCACACAAGTGGCGCTTTGGTAGGCCATCATTTAAAATTACGTGTTTTAAGTGACTGTCACTTATTTTAAAAATTATGGCCCTGTCATTATTTTAGGTTAATAAACCCAATTATAGAAATATTAAACTGATTAAATTCGAAGTTGATGTTCGAATACGACCTCCGTAATGCAGTTGATTGCACACTAACTTATGCTACGGAGTTTGAGTTCGCGTCTCAGGTAAGGCACGTGTGTATTTGAAATCGTCTCACTACTGTTGCATATGTTTCTGGTTTCATCTCTAATGATATTGCTTTCAACGAGACAAGTCCTACCTACCACCTCAGCTTTTAAGAAATTATTTAAAAATTAATTGCACCCATGTTGGGAAAAGCAGGCTCATTAGTTATATCAGTAACTTGTGTTTATCTGGCCTCGCTAAGGGTCCTTTAAATCAGAAATTGAGTTTTCTCCCCGTCTATGCGCGTTTGTCTGCCGCTACACTATGTTTAGTTATATTTTTTCTCGTTTATTGTGCCGAAACGCATTTATTTNCTATGCGCGTTTGTCTGCCGCTACACTATGTTTAGTTATATTTTTTCTCGTTTATTGTGCCGAAACGCATTTATTTCTTTACCGAGGTAAGGAATTTATCGTATCAATACAGCGGGTCTTATTAGTTTAGTGTTGTGCCTTGTGATAATGAGTTTGTGCCAGTTACCTTGTCACGGAGGAAGTTTGTTTTATTAGAATTTCGGGCTTTCGCTGTAGGACAATATAAAGGAAGCGTCTTACGAGTTCAGGCACTTTCCTTATCACGTGGACTCGTTATCTCCACAAGTGCGCCTCGAATATCTGATAGTACAGGAAAAGGAAGATNCTATGCGCGTTTGTCTGCCGCTACACTATGTTTAGTTATATTTTTTCTCGTTTATTGTGCCGAAACGCATTTATTTATTTACCGAGGTAAGGAATTTATCGCATCAATACAGCGGGTCTTATTAGTTTAGTGTTGTGCCTTGTGATAATGAGTTTGTGCCAGTTACCTTGTCACGGAGGAAGTTTGTTTTATTAGAATTTCGGGCTTTCGCTGTAGGACAATATAGAGGAAGCGGCTTACGAGTTCACTTTCCTTATCACGTGGACTCGTTATCTCCACAAGTGCGCCTCGAATATCTGATAGTACAGGAAAAGGAAGATTACGCATACACTTGATTAGTCACATGTTTATATCATTCTATATTTTCCATTCTCTGAACCGTTTGTTATTCGCGGATTCATTATTCTTTCTATTGCGAGGCATTTGCTCTTTAATTATTTTCTGCTGTTTTCTATTTGGTGGTGTTAAATTTATATAATTTTATGATATCCCAAGAACGTCACTGGTACTTCGGAAACGAGTCTACACTGGGCATAATGCAAATGTTATTTCCGAATCTAATGCTGCATCATTCAAAAACTACGATATGACACGGGGTGCTAATTAATGATGTACAAACTTGGTCCTTAAGCCACAGAAATTATGTTTTAAACATTTTCACGGTAAGCAGCCACCGCACTCCATACATTTATTTACTCCCATATCTTTCATATTGAAGCGTAACTTACCTCTGAAGTAGGTACGCGTCTTCTAATAGAACTTTAAAGACGCCAAGTAAAGCAGCATCCGAAGTAAGTGAATAGCAGCGCGGTGGCAGCTTACTAACCTAAATTTTCTTGAAACCAAGTATAATGCGTTACTTCNGGTGCTATCAAAACCTAAATTACATACTGCATAAGAGACAAAGAAAAGTCTTGAAGCGAAGATGTATATAAGTATGAAAGTATTTTTGTGAGCAAATGGGTGCCAATTTACCCTCCTTCTATTGTCTTTTACTAAACTTAGGGAGGGGCAATGTAAACCCAGCCACGTTGGGAGGTCGGCGTGCTGGGCTTGCGGAGGGAGTCTAGTTGCGGGCTTTTCACAGAATATCAAGAGTGGTTGCTGCTTTTATATGCAACACGGGCAGCGCTCCATAAACACCCAAGGAAAGATTTCCTCCGTGAGCNTAAGAGTGGTTGCTGCTTTTATATGCAACACGGGCAGCGCTCCATAAACACCCAAGGAAAGATTTCCTCCGTGAGCGCTATGTTTGAACTTCTACAGTGTTTGGTGGCAGTTGGCGTGCTCGTCCCTCAGAAATAAAGATCGCACTTTGTGGGTTGTGTACCTTCCTTAAAGCATTGCAATAATATTACGTAATTTACAAGCCTTGCATTTGGAGGCTAAACCACAAGTCGACACTCTTTCAAGAACGCTGAGCCAGTCCATTACAGTTCTAACGTGTGGGGATCGGTTGCAGGAACGTTGCCTGTTATAACTCCAAGTAGCTATGTGGGCCATGTGCGTAGTCTAGTTGTATTGAAGTCGGAATGTGCTTCTTATGTATTTTTGAACGATATTTTATGGGCAGCTCAAAATCTAGCGAAAATGTTTAGCATCGTAAATTGTTGAAATAGTATGCGAGTTTGAGTTATACTTCGATTCGACTACATATCTATGTATATGGTTATACATTTGTAACTTGCCAGACAAAATAGCCAACCGAGAAATATGTATGAGTTATTCAGTGATAACGAACTTAGTGCGTTGTGTTAACCAGACACTCGGGATAAAAATGACATTCACTCTGGAAAAAGTGGACATTTAATTAAAAAAGAGGGCAATGCAGTTTTATTAGCACCACAAATTATGTATACTGGAAAACCATTTATTAAATTTTTTCGCATCTAGCTTAATTTTAATAATGCTAAAAATAAATTTATTAAAGTCACTATATTTCAAGCTAACAATTTTGATAGTTTTAATTAACGACAAAAATTATGTATCCATCAGCAAGCTGAATACCTGGTAAGTCAATTTGTCTGTCTGCTTTCATTTTTNATTAACGACAAAAATTATGTATCCATCAGCAAGCTGAATACCTGGTAAGTCAATTTGTCTGTCTGCTTTCATTTTTTAAAAAACACACTGCAATATGAAAAAAATAATCTAATTAAGTATTTCGAAAACAAATCGTAAACATCAGTTTTCATTCTGGCGTTTTTATATGATTANGAAAAAATAATCTAATTAAGTATTTCGAAAACAAATCGTAAACATCAGTTTTCATTCTGGCGTTTTTATATGATTAATGAAGTTAGGTGCATTTTGAGAACATGGCTACCTACAAGAAGTTCTGATGTACAAATTGTAATAATATCAAAATAGTTAGAAGATAAATACAAATTTTCCCCACATCAAATAAACGCGACATTTTCGGTCACCACAAAAATACAGCCGGTTTCAAGAAATCGCTCATAAAGGTGGGCATATCCTTTCACATAATTTTCAGTTGCGTGGACTGCCAAAGCAAGCACCCGCAATGCTCTCCGTGCATCCCCGTACGCGCTCTGTTGATCGTGCAATGCCCGNGGCGGCGGCTGTGGCCATACTGGCCGGCGTCCTCGTCTTCGAGGCTCGCCCCGGGTCACCTTCAGCGTCGGCGCCGCGCACCTTGAAGGTGACATTCGCGCACGCCGCCCGCCTGCCTTGCCACCCGATACTCCCCCCTACTTCTCGCGGGAAGCCGACACACATGTGCCACACCTCCTCCTCTCGACGTGAACGTAAGCGTTGCTGGTCAAGGGAAGGTCCTGCGCTATAAAGTAAGGGCGAGAGATAGAAACCATTGTGGTGTTACCAGTTTTCCAGCCAGTCAATGTATTCGCTGTTCATTATTAATTATTTTTCTTGTACAATACATGTTTGAAAAACTGTAATGTCGATATAATGCTTTTATTTTGTGCAATAAATGGGAATTAATTATTGATTACCTTCCGAAAGTGACTACGAAATCGATAGTAGTACTAGAAACCAAAAGGTAATCGTATCTAAAATATAATTAAATTGTGTTCTACGANTGACTACGAAATCGATAGTAGTACTAGAAACCAAAAGGTAATCGTATCTAAAATATAATTAAATTGTGTTCTACGACATAACGGTCACATTTTCAAACCAGGATTGCATCCAACGCTCCCCCTTAAATACTGCCCAGTATCGTGTAGCAAAATATAAATACAAAAACGCCGTGAAGATTCCCCTGTTCGAAACAGTCGCTTTCGCTGGCCGAGCCGGGTTCTGCTTGTGTGATAAGTTAAACGGGCTCCCGTTCGTAAAGTCGTTGGGCGGTCTTGTCCGGCAGAACTGGATATGATTTTGGGTGCGTTTTGACAGTATGTGCTGCCGTTCTCCCACTATTTTCAAGAAGTGTGTATCGTTCGTAATAGGAAAATTACTGTATTGTTACAAGTCGCCTGAGTCGTATCAGAGTTCGTGAGGAATGGAGTTATTAATAAAAAATAAGAGCTGAATTTAATGTTTTATGTAATTTACAATGTTATAAAAATACACATAGCTATTATATATTTACAATATTAAACTGCCTATATCTACTATTTCTCTTGTTATCCTATCAGTGAGTGCAGTATTTAATGTAAATATCAATTATAATTACATTACTTATTCCTGTCTTTATATTAGCTACTGTTTACTTGCACGTATACGATCAAAATGTCCATTGTCATACATTCACACCATTGCCAACGAATCCAGTCCCACTTTCCCGCAGTCCAGCCGGTCAGTGTGTGTCTACTCCCGACGCTCGCAGACTACACTCGTTGGTCACTGTCGTCGTCGATGGTTCCACACACCCGGCGCTTAAGGCCATACAAAGCTCCAGACATTGTACTGAGGCACAGTGCCGCTTATATAGCTGAGCCAATCCCGCCCAGAAGGTTCTCCACCCCACGAGTCGCGCTGAGGGTGAAGGGGGTGATCAGAAAATTCTCCCAACATCTACCAAAGTCATTTGATCTTACGGGATCGGAAGCGACATCAGTTCCGATATCGTTATTGCAACACGCGTCAGTCAGCCTGGGGGACTCAGTGATGACCTTGGAGCACTGCTCTTCTCACACCCGATGGGCAAGGGAAAGAACGCGGAGCCGTTGCATATGACACTATTATAGGTGTCACAACTCGTGTATTTGCATTACATGCATTGTGTAGATGCACCCACACATACAGAGGGTGTGTCGATTTACTTGGGAAGTAAGTGAGGTATGGTCAATACACTTCAGAACACAAAATATTCCATGCAAACATAATGTCCCAAGTTCGATGGTTCCCGAGGTAAATTCTTGCAAGGTTTTGCTGTAATTGTTAATAGTCGTACTTGATGTGTCTNTTCCATGCAAACATAATGTCCCAAGTTCGATGGTTCCCGAGGTAAATTCTTGCAAGGTTTTGCTGTAATTGTTAATAGTCGTACTTGATGTGTCTCCGTTCATGTCACTGCAGCCCTGCCTATGGTGGAGGTAAACGTTACGGATGTATAGTGGATGCCTTCGGCAACATCTAGCTGGCTCTAGATACAAACCTTGGTACGGTGTATTTTTTATGCTTATTTATAGGTTACCTTTAAGACATACGGATTTAATACAGGTGGAATGAGCAGAAAAGGATTAAGATTTTAATACCTCGTTTAATGGATGCCAGACGACTCGTGTTCGAAAAGGCCTGCTAGCACAGTAACGCATCCGAGATAGGCAACTGCGCAAAGCTTTTCTTAACTGTCCGCAATCAGAACAGGAAAGTGTTATCAGTTTAGGCGGATGTTATGTCTTAATGTGGCTGCTCCCATGCTACTCGTGGTTTGTTTTCGAGTGTAGCCTTTTGTTTTTGTTTCCTTTCAGATTCTGTTATACGTACTTATAAATAATAGCGTCTACTCAGCAACACCGGGGTCGGTCTTAAAATAATATGTTATATTTTTACAGGCGTGCTCAAACGTGTTGTCTCATTTTTCATGAATTAGCGAAGGCCATGCACAGATTCGTACAGGAGGATGATTTAACCTGCCATGGTCTTCGTCATTTTTCTCCAAGGCGAAACCGTGTACTAACTTTTCTGAAGCCCTGCTAAAGATATAATCTCGTGCTATTCGTAGCCTCATGCAAAGCTTGCAAATCTAAATTACACCAAAGGAAAAACGCACTGTATTTGTGCGCACCTAAATTAATATTATTTTGCAAGATATGGGCATTACCAACAAAACTATTTTGTCCCCGTTTTTATTCATGTTAATTATAAATAAAGTATAATTTATAGTAGATAAAATATAAGTAAAATACACTTTAACTAAAAAAATACTTTTATGTTACAGAAGTAGCTATAAAACTCTTGTGATGCATATTGTTAAAAGACGCCTGAGGGCTGTATCAGAGTTCGTGAGGGATGGAGGTCTTAATAAAAATAAAATAACTAAATTTGATTTTTATTTTTTCACACGCTGGTTATTTACAGTATTAATTCATCTCCACTATTACTCTTTTTATTTCTCAGTGAGTTTAATATTTAACGTATATATTTAAACTGTAATTAACGTCCTTGTTGATCAATTAACTTATACTCATTATTAACACACTTCCTGTCTTTCTGTTGCCATAATCTGTAATGTCTTTCACTCACGCATCCAGTCCAATAGTCCAGCCTGCCAGTCGCACTATTCACTGCGCCGATGCTCACAGTCGCAGGTTTTGCTCCTGCTGGTTACTTCTCTCGTAGCTCGCTCGCTCGCTGTCTGTCGCCAAACTCCAGCCACTCATCTATTCATCAACTATCGGCTCGGAGGCCCGTCGCCCTTATATATCAGTTGCCCTGGCCATCTGGAAGGTTCAACGCACCCCGGATCACGCTGAGAGAAACGAGGTCAGTAATGCAGAGCATTCTTCAGATTAACGAAGAATTTCAATACAACCAAGTTCAGGAACGCGCNGAGAAACGAGGTCAGTAATGCAGAGCATTCTTCAGATTAACGAAGAATTTCAATACAACCAAGTTCAGGAACGCGCTGCGGGAGATCTTTGTGTAACAGATACGCCCTTTTTTGTTAATCGCTCGCCTGCCATTCAAAACATTGCATTGACTTGCCGCCCGTTATCATATAACTTCTCCGTCCTCTTCTGCTCGCTCGCGCGGGACGGGCCAATGTCAACGTAGCCCAACGGCACACAACAATATTTACGAAGCAACCAAACACGTCGTACATACGGTGATTTTTTAAAAGGATTAATTCGCAAAGTGCGAAGGTACTGTGAATAGACTATATTGTTACAGTTCGCGCTCTGTGTTGCTTCCTTTGCCCCAGCCCACTCGAGCGTGTGCCAAGGGTATCACTGGTAACCCGTGGAGTGCGCGGAAATTTACAAAGGGGTATCGCAGCCCGTACCGCGATGAGCGGATTGAATGGCTGGGGTTATCGTTGCAAAAATGTTCTTGTTAGTGCCCTCGTCTCTCGCGGCGCGACTCTGAGTGCGGGGAACCTTCTGGATCGGGCCAACGGGTCTATATAAGCGCGGTGGTCCTCAAGAGTTGACAGCCTTGAGTTTGGAGCTTTGTACGGCCTTAACCGCCACGTGCTCGGATGCAGCGAAGCGACGAGCAGCTACGACAGTAAAGTCAGCGGACTGTGAGTATCGGTCCAGTGGTGAATGAGACCAACGAGCGGTACATGTGCAAATAATAAGTGCGTATTAAGTTACTTTAACCGATGTAGATACAGTGATAAGGACTTTAATTATAATTAAGATTGACATTAAATATTGAACTCACTGAAAATAACAAGTGTTAATAGTATATAGGTAGTTTAATGGTGTGAATAAGTAGCTGTGTGTATTTTATAGCATTATAACTAAATTAAAAAAAAATTAAATTTAGTTTTATTTTTATTTAGACCTTATCACTCACGAACTTGGTTGCGCCCCTTGGCGATGTGTAACAATATTAAAAGTATTTGTAAACATTATTACCAGTAAGTGGAACACCTTTTTTACATTTTTCTAGGGACCGTAAAAGGTGTTGCAAAATGCAAGAAATTGTGAAAAGGGAATTTTATGCTGTAAAAACAGTAAATGGAACCTAATACAGTATGTGTTAAATCAGGGTGTGTAAAAAAGGGGGTCCTACTGTATTTACAACCGTATTGATTACTATGACTGCCCTGCTTAATGCAAGTTTCCTTGCAAAATGAGCTTTCTGAAGCTTCAAAAATGGAAATAGGCTCAAACATAATTTAAAAAAACTAAACCGAATTAGTTTATTGTTTCCAGCAAAATATTTTACAATGTTACAAAACATATACGTTCTTCTTTCGTATAGTGCATAAATCGTACTTCTGTGGCAATTTTGGCAGTGTTTCCACTACTTGTTAACGAGTTCTGCTTTGATTACGACGTCTGTCATATCTTTATCTGCAAGTAGAGATGGCAAAGGGTCGCGCATTTTTGTTTTTAAACATATAACATTTTCTGAGCTATAAAAACACTTCCGACAAATGTGGAGAAAATGTGATGTGGAAAAGAGTCATACTTATCCATTAAAACTCGCGTGTACGCGAGTTATGTATATTCAAACAGGCTAAGATAAATTAAATTGCTANGTCATACTTATCCATTAAAACTCGCGTGTACGCGAGTTATGTATATTCAAACAGGCTAAGATAAATTAAATTGCTACAATTTGTAGAAACCCGCTGCAGGGCAGGGAAGGAGGAGAGGTTGTGAACACTTACTTGCTGATTTCAGTTCGTGTATCCGCCAAGGTGAGGCCTGTGAAGGCTTCCCTGCGACTATTTAGGTGAAAAATCCTACCAAAGCCTTGAGGTTGACACCGACTGAATGCGGTTGTCGCCAGCTCGTTGCGCTCGTGTTTCAACAGCAGTAATGTTCTGTGGATCGCACTGAACAAGGTTTCCCCCGTGGCTCGCCTTGGATCACTGCGATATTCCGCAAGTGGGCCGTGACTCGGGCGACATTCAGCTCGCAGGCAGCCTTGCAGCTGCGAGGAGACTCCGTCGTTATGTTGGCTTGCAGATGCAGTGCGTGGTAAAGCTCAGTGCAGGCGCATGTTTGGCAAGTTCGTTGTTTGGGGTTCAGTAGTCAGGAAATACTTTTCATCGCTACCGTAGTACTCTCACCAAATAACTTAGAGTGATCACGCTAGCTGCGCAAAATCAGCATCCGTGTCGCAACATTAAAATGCTTTTCTGCCAATACGGCTACCGAAGGACGTGAATACGATTTGAGGTTATACCATTTAGTAAAAAAAAAANAAAATGCTTTTCTGCCAATACGGCTACCGAAGGACGTGAATACGATTTGAGGTTATACCATTTAGTAAAAAAAAAAATAGCTTTGAGATTTTTGTATACTTTTAGTCCATTTTTGATGCAGTTTGGTTAAATTCAAACTGGANTAAAAAAAAAATAGCTTTGAGATTTTTGTATACTTTTAGTCCATTTTTGATGCAGTTTGGTTAAATTCAAACTGGAAAAAGTATTTTATTCATGTAAAATGCCATGCCTTTCAGAATTTATGATACAAACAATTACGTTCATAACAGTTGGCTATGTGACTTTTACAATTGCATTGCTGTGAGGTAGGTCAATGTCGGGTACATGCGCAGAAGACGAAAAATTGGTCTACCTCATCTTTTATCTACGCCAAGCAATACACGTAATGGGAACGGTTGTATACTACTTTATTGTATAGGTCTACTGACGGAAAGCATATAAAATCTTCCAGGTATCGTTATTCACGGATCCCCCAAGATTTAAATCGTGCAATACTCATTAAAATGACGCATTCAGTGCCACGTAACCTGTATGTAACAAGGATATGCTGAGAACGACATTACTACTCTTTCGTATAGTTGTTGACACTATTATCTCTAAAAATAAAAGAAATACCACCGAATGTTTTTACAGTAGTGTCTGTAGATAATTAACTTACAATTAGTTTTATAAAGTTGATATAGCCAAACGTTGCGTAACTCATTTCGGGTATCGGTTAAGATCAGATTTCTTTTGTGCTAGTCANTTTTTTTTTTTTTTTTGTTGAATGCCTCTTGTTAATTTCCACCGTTTGAAGTTTGTTGGTTCTAGTGCCGAATTGTTAATAATTTGACATCACAAACAACCTTTACCGTATACGGCATCTTAAATAAGAAGCCGTTTTTTTTTTACTAATTCGTCATCTTTTTTTGTGATAGCGTCTTGTATCTTGTGTACATAGTGAAAAATGTTCTAAAATTATCTGAGAGATAATTTATTACTTTATTGTGATGGAATGTAAATTCCGTGTTATTGTATTAGTCGTCTCAGCGAAACTGAATTTTGCAGGAAACCCGTTCTATATACGCGGTTCAATATGCATATTGAGATTCGGCTGTTCCGGCTGCAAGACATCTCGGTCAGTAAAACGTTCCTAACCTTGGACTGGAAGAACGTGGCTTTTAATTGCCAGAAACGCAAGAATCTTCGAAGTTTTTGTCCAGTTGTGGGTAGATTTGGTTAAATTTGTTGTTAGTATATGCTGTGCAGGT
>NQII01001884.1:162692-184723 GCA_002778355.1 Clitarchus hookeri | reverse complement strand
TTTCAGCCATCATCTACTCCAACATCTCGTGGTCGCGTTCGTCACGGTAGGAGGAGATAGGTTTCCTCCACCCAACAAATACATCCACAACACACTGCAAAATTGTCAGAAAAGTACGATTTCAGTGTGTCCACCCGCAGGGTATACAGGGAAAAGTCAGGGAATTTCACGTGACAGGGTAAAGTCAGAGAAAATTTCAGACAATTTTCATCTGGGCCAGGGAAAATGTAATTAATTGCTACTCCGCAAAAGTTTTTAGTTGTGTGAATACAGTATGACGTAATTGTGAGCATGTGTATTTCAAAATTTCAATTTTTAAGTTTGTGAACTGACAATACACTTGTCAAGTGTCATAAGGCCTATAGGTACAATATAAAGTATTTGTGGGATTTGTGATGGAATGGGTATTCGTGTGAAGTCNTGTGTCCACCCGCAGGGTATACAGGGAAAAGTCAGGGAATTTCACGTGACAGGGTAAAGTCAGAGAAAATTTCAGAGAATTTTCATCTGGGCCAGGGAAAATGTAATTAATTGCTACTCCGCAAAAGTGTTTAGTTGTGTGAATACAGTATGACGTAATTGTGAGCATGTGTGTTTCAAAATTTCAATTTTTAAGTTTGTGAACTGACAATACACTTAAGTGTCATAAGGCCTATAGGTACAATATAAAGTATTTGTGGGATTTGTGATGGAATGGGTATTCGTGTGAAGTCNTAAGTGTCATAAGGCCTATAGGTACAATATAAAGTATTTGTGGGATTTGTGATGGAATGGGTATTCGTGTGAAGTCAAGAGCGTGTATCTCAGAAATATTGATGGTCTGAATAAAATGTTGGCGTTGCTTGCTTGGTCTGTTGCGGTGTAATTAAATTAAATTTCACTTATAATATATTTGATCTGTCAGCGGTGGAAAAATATGGTATTGGAAGGTTTCGGTCCTGAAATTAGGTAAGGGAAAATGGTAATTGTCTGTCTGAAAAACAGGGAAGAGTAAGGGAATTCAAAAATTGAATTTCACTGGACACCGTGGATTTATATTGCATACGAAATAAGAGAGTAAATATTTTACAGTGTTACAAAATATATGCAAACATTGACTTATTTAAAATATTAAAAAAATTTAATGGGAGTCTAAAATTTTGCTAGAAAGTAATTTTTTTCTAAAATTTCAGTTGGAGGTGGATATTACACACAACATACAAATAGTCATCCATTCCATCAGGAAAATCCACACACCAACAGAAATCCCACATTTTGTGGAATTGCACATAGTTTGGCAAGACTGATTGCCGTGCAGTGCTTGTGAATGTTTCGATGCAGTGCGCGAAGCGAACGGCGCATATTTCGTGTGTCGCTCTAATTGTTTGCCGTTATTATCATTCGTCCACCTTTGCAGCTGATAAATTTATCTCGCTGGGTTCAGTAGTTCCCACCACTTGAAGAGCCCGATCATATTTTATCCGTTTTAGACTTCACCTTTCACCGTATTTTCGATTAGATATCATGTGACCGAGATCCTCGTGTTTATTTTCGGAACATTCACATCTTATCGAAATGATGTACACAACAATCCTACATAATGTTATCGGTACCATAGCTTCGTGGTTGGTCATATTGTGTGTTGGCACGCGACCTATCCTGCTGGTCGCCGGACCTTGATTAATAGAATGAATAAATGCAAGGGAATCGCAGTTATTTTGACAAAATTATCTTTGCTTTACCCCCTTAACTAATACTCATTTCAGTGGGAAATATTAAATGTTGGCTACACAGAACGTGGTCAAGGACTCGTTAAACTACTAAGAAATTGAAACNATTTCAGTGGGAAATATTAAATGTTGGCTACACAGAACGTGGTCAAGGACTCGTTAAACTACTAAGAAATTGAAACGGGAGGAGCGTGGCTGTTCTGGACATTTACGTTTCCCTTTCTTATCTTAGTTCTCCCACTTTCTCTTCCCCCCCCCCTATTCCCTTTAATTTCTCACACGAAGCTGGTCTGAGAGGGCTACGCTGCATTGCTTTTAATTTCTTCAAATGTTAAATACTTGCTTAGTATGCGACTTACACTCTTTTTCTGTAATTCTTAGGGACAGGAAAATTTCGCGTACTAAACGACGTGCTGATAGACTTCACCGTCCTATGTATTTTCGAGTGTCAGCTTTCTGTTCACTGCTCGCTGCCCCAGTGTGTGGACAGTTTTACCTCTGGCCAGGTGGCACAGGATTCGGGGTTTGTGCCCTTGAAAGTTGGTTATTGGCTCGTTGTTAACCTGGGCGTGTCTAATAAAGCCTGACCCAATTGCAAACGTAACAACGCGCATGCTTTTGATGTCTAGCTTGCATTAAAATGAATTCTCGACATTTTCCAGTCCCTAGTAATGATATAAGCCTTTGCCATATTTGACTCTCCAGTGGTTGAAAAGGAACGAAGGAAGCAGCTAAGAAACGAATGTTACCTGTTTATAACTCACGAAATTTATTAATATTTTGGTATAAAGATCGATTCTGGAAAGCCAGTAAGCTTTTATTGGTGAAATTTTTTGGTTTGTAACACACCGGATTTCTGTATTTTATTATTAAATCTAGCTTCCAGAGTTTTACAGGAATTTCGCATTGTGTAGGTTTCACGTGTTGTAATAAACTATTTTGATTTGTCGGTCAGCATAAGCATGGTTTTTTAGTACGAAAGTCCTATATAAAATTACGTCGCCTTGATATGAGCTAACTTTTGTGCAGTTCTGCAGTGTACAGTCGAGATTTTGGTTGGCGACCTCAATAATCTATAGAATACTCAACCGGCATTTTCAAGCATAAAACAATCTAGTTGTGAACGATTGAGAAACTGACCATGCACTATGCACAAACCTTTTCCCAAGATTTCTAAATATTTTTAAATCNGGGGGGGGGGATGTGAAAGACATGTGTTATGGTTTGTTTGCGTGACTACAGAAAGCAGTTTGCGTCATGTCGCGCATATAGCCAAAGCGTTAGAGAAATATGTATAAACAGGCAAGTCTGCAATTACGAGATATAGTCATGACATAGTACTTTCGATTTCATATTGGGAGTCGGAAGCATAATTCAGAAAAGCGTTTACGGACACTAGCAAGCACATGAAGTGCCTTTTTGCCCCTGTTTCAAACAGCGAATGGGAACGCCGTCGTACAGAATGAAACACGAGATCTTGGAGGTGATCATGTTTTATGACTGAATAANAAACAGCGAATGGGAACGCCGTCGTACAGAATGAAACACGAGATCTTGGAGGTGATCATGTTTTATGACTGAATAAAGATAAACATGCCTTCGCCTTCCTTGGGCTATTAAGTTATAAGAAAATACAAATTTGAGATGAAACCTGAAATTGTATTTACTCAGCAGGCGTGTTATGTTTTTTNTATTAAGTTATAAGAAAATACAAATTTGAGATGAAACCTGAAATTGTATTTACTCAGCAGGCGTGTTATGTTTTTTTAAATGATCGTTAGTAAGGCTTCGTTTGAGCATTAAGAAATGTTATTAAACATTGAAACTTTTCATTTCANTATTAAGTTATAAGAAAATACAAATTTGAGATGAAACCTGAAATTGTATTTACTCAGCAGGCGTGTTATGTTTTTTAAATGATCGTTAGTAAGGCTTCGTTTGAGCATTAAGAAATGTTATTAAACATTGAAACGTTTCATTTCANGTTTTTTAAATGATCGTTAGTAAGGCTTCGTTTGAGCATTAAGAAATGTTATTAAACATTGAAACGTTTCATTTCAAATTCGAACCTATCAGGTGACGAGGTGGAGTAATATTAAAGGATGAGGAACAAATGACCATCCCTAATAATTTTTGTATGGTGGATTGGCCAGCACGCATCTAAGCCGCGGGGAAATTATAACACCTTTATTTTGAAATTAACCTGATTGAAGTACGATCGTGAACTAAAAAGATGTGTCAAATTATTTGGAAAGCATGGGCTTGAGTCCAGAGCTCGAACCTGGAGGCCGTCGCCTTGCCGCTCCATTCCATTTAGCGACCGGTGTTGTACGGGGAAACCTGAATTTCTTGGCATGCTGCCGAAAGACAACTCTTAAGTTTCTGCGTAGAAAGGTTAGACGCTACAACCGAGTTTGAAAACACTCATTTTAGCCATTGTCATGCAAAAAAAAAAAAAACTCCTGGAGTTGAAATGAGAACTTGAAATAGGGAAATATTAACAAACACAATGCCAGTAATTGNAAAAAAAAAAAAACTCCTGGAGTTGAAATGAGAACTTGAAATAGGGAAATATTAACAAACACAATGCCAGTAATTGTTTACTCTGATGTTTTAACGCAATGGCAGAATAATTTGTAAGAATACAAAATGACGGAAAACTACTATTTGAAGCAACAGAATTGACTAAATATGGATTTTCTATTTGCAACTCATATTTTGCTGTTGCTTATGTTCAGAGAAAATTTTGATTGATGTATACTACTGATTTCCGCACATTACAGATAGCATTAAATGTTTTTTAATGACAATTTCTCTTTGAACATTTCACAAGGATAAGATGTTTGTCGAGATGTCGGAAAAGTCCCTATGGCAACCCTAACTTGAAACTTGTCTTTGGGCACGAGACGTTTGTTAAATGCTTTTCGTGTTGGGATACCGCAACAAAATATGCAACCTTTTGTTTAATAGCGTGTTTTCTACCAAACATACGCAGCGCACTTCATGTGAATCGATCGTACTGGTTATAGGCTGCATCGTACTGGTTATAGGCTGCCGTGCTTTATGCAACGTGCAGCCGTTAGCGCAGCCCACGGCACCGGCGCGCCGGTCGGAGAAACTCCCCGGCAGCTGTGGAAACCGCCGTAAGTAACATGTGCGTGCCGCTGACTGCTGTTGCCACATCGGGAGCGGTTGCTTCTTGCAGCTGAAAAAACAATTGCTACAAGCTCTGTTTTTGTGCCGGATAACCCCTGGAGACTTGGCTCGGCGCACGTTTCCCTCTTTGAGGCCCTGCGCACGGCGTCTCTTTGAACACACAATTGTCACTTCCATGGCTTCGGTCTTCTAAACTTCACACATCGCGATGTCATATGTCGTGAAATTGATGTATACTTGTATTTCAAATTATTTGATTGTGTAATCTACCGCAAATACAATAATAACTCTACTTTTAGATNATTGATGTATACTTGTATTTCAAATTATTTGATTGTGTAATCTACCGCAAATACAATAATAACTCTACTTTTAGATAGGGTAGACTGAGCACGGTTGTAACAATTTTGCTTTGATCGCTCGTAGCATTGCCAACAAAAGTCGCTTGACATAGAAGAGTACTCATTTGTCTTCAAATGTATATATCAACTGATAGGCCTAGATGCAGTAGTTGCCAGACAGGAGACGTTTCACAAAGCGTGTGCCAGCTGTTACAACTGACCCCATGCCAAGGACGGTTGTAACAGTGATGGGAGTCAGTTGAAACATACACAAATAATACACAATGCACGCATTTCAATCAGTTATTACTAATGAATCACATGCGAGTACTTTTACATTATTTAAGGTTACTATGACACCATTTTAGTAACATTTTAAACAGTCTTCTTTAATCACTTTATAAAATTTAACATCTACAAGTTAACGTATTAAAAAAAAATCTGAAGCTAGTAAAATAGTATCTAATCAAACAAAACAACTTCTAAATGGATGTATCTTTAAGTTGTATTTAACGGCGAGTTCAAATGCTAACTTTCTTACCTCTTTAGTAGAAAGACCTAAGTATATATCTGCACAACGGATGAGGTATTTGGCGAGTAGATGTTCTTGATCTTCCGAAAAGACTCTGTTGTGAGCTACATATCCCATACTAATATTTTCTGCCTCGGCACCTTCGTTCGTGGCATCTTTTCGTATGTATCGTAGCAGAGAGACGTGGTTAACTCTGTAGATCTCTGTTGCTCGTCTCAAAGAACTCCCACTTNATTGATGTATACTTGTATTTCAAATTATTTGATTGTGTAATCTACCGCAAATACAATAATAACTCTACTTTTAGATGGGGTAGACTGGGCACGGTTGTAACAATTTTGCTTTGATCGCTCGTAGCATTGCCATTCTGGCTGCAAACAAAGAATAAGACGCTTGGCATAGAAGAGTACTCATTTGTCTTCAAATGTATATATCAACTGATAGGCCTAGATGCAGTAGTTGCCAGACAGGAGACGTTTCACAAAACGTGTGCCAACTGTTACAACTGACCCCATGCCAAGGACGGTTGTAACAGTGATGGGGGTCAGTTGAAACATACACAAATAATACACAATGCACGCATTTCAATCAGTTTTATTACTAATAAATCACATGTGAGTAATTTTACATTATTTAAGGTTAATATGGCACCATTTTAGTAACATTTTAAACAGTCTTCTTTAATAACTTTATAAAATTTAACATTTTCAAGTTAACGTATTTAAAAAAAATCTGAAGCTAGTAAAATAGTATCTAATCAAACAAAACAACTTCTAAATGGATGTATCTTTAAGTTGTATTTAACGGCGAGTTCAAATGCTAACTTTCTTACCTCTTTAGTAGAAAGACCTAAGTATATATCTGCACAACGGATGAGGTATTTGGCGAGTAGATGTTCTTGATCTTCCGAAAAGACTCTGTTGTGAGCTACATATCCCATACTAATATTTTCTGCCTCGGCACCTTCGTTCGTGGCATCTTTTCGTATGTATCGTAGCAGAGAGACGTGGTTAACTCTGTAGATCTCTGTTGCTCGTCTCAAAGAACTCTCACTTTTAACTTCGTCGTATGCATCCTTGTAACGTGATATGTCGCTTACACCTCTCGATGTCTTCCTGACACGTTTCCTGGGCATCTACNATGTGCTAGTGAAACGGTCTCGGAGGCGAGAGAAAATATCCTGCACAAAAACTAATTACTGTTTACTTACCTCTTAAGTCCACAAATTACGTAGGAAAAATCTCAAAACGTAAATTATAATATTAACGAAGCAATTCAAGAAAGAAATCTATCAAAAATACTTACTTTCGGTTGATAAAACACTATAGGTCCCTCTACAAGAGAACAAAGCGCGCGGAGGGCGACGCTACACTGCCGATCAGGTCTGTAAAGGCAAGCCGCCACAGAAAGGGGAACATGGCCTCACACACCGTGGATGGTTTTGCGAATATTCGAGTTGTTACAACCGTACCCTGTCTCCCCTAAACAAGAAGTGTTCAAAGTAGAGATATAAGTGAAATCATATCTGAAGACAATTTTTTTTTTGTTGTATTTTTATTTTCGAAACATCTTGGCTATGTAGGCTTGTTCAAGCTATTTCCCCTCAGAAAAGAATAAATTGTGATATCACTGACGATTAGTTAATGTGTTTTCTAATAAATGTGATAAGGCTTTTTTGTTTTTTGGTTTATGAAATTTTGTTAGTGATTCCGAAATGAATTAAACATGTCGCGGTAGTTCACATCCAATTAATATTAAATCAGTATTACTCATTGGCGATTATACAGGCTGCTCTGAAACTATGTGGTCAAAGTGTAAGGGGTGATAAAAGGGAAACAAAATAAACATTTATTGCCGTAGAAAGNCTGCTCTGAAACTATGTGGTCAAAGTGTAAGGGGTGATAAAAGGGAAACAAAATAAACATTTATTGCCGTAGAAAGTGAGTCCGGAAATGCCGCATTTAACAGGCGGGAAAGGTGAAATGAAAGACAGGCCAAATGCAATGTAACAAACCATTTATTTAATCCTTATTTTAAAGTAGATGCTCGAAANCTGCTCTGAAACTATGTGGTCAAAGTGTAAGGGGTGATAAAAGGGAAACAAAATAAACATTTATTGCCGTAGAAAGGGAGTCCGGAAATGCCGCATTTAACAGGCGGGAAATGTGAAATGAAAGACAGGCCAAATGCAATGTAACAAACCATTTATTTAATCCTTATTTTAAAGTAGATGCTCGAAANTGTGAAATGAAAGACAGGCCAAATGCAATGTAACAAACCATTTATTTAATCCTTATTTTAAAGTAGATGCTCGAAAGAGCGACCACCAACACGCACACAAGCCTCGCACAGTCGGCGCATGGATGCCTGTAAGTAGTTAGAAATAGTATGTTCCNAAATGAAAGACAGGCCAAATGCAATGTAACAAACCATTTATTTAATCCTTATTTTAAAGTAGATGCTCGAAAGAGCGACCACCAACACGCACACAAGCCTCGCACAGTCGGCGCATGGATGCCTGTAAGTAGTTAGAAATAGTATGTTCCCTACCAGGAGATTGGGGACGAGCCGGCCGCCATCTTTGATTTCGTCACGCTGCCATTTTTTCTTTTTTTTTTCCCCCTTCGGAATTTCGCTTTTTCCCTCATAAATCCCCTTTTCCCCTCAAAAACGCCCGAAATTTCCCGCAAAAAATGTGTTTTTGCACAATGCGGCTGGCACTTGCACAATTTCCGCCGATGACCCCACAATGTGGCTAATGACTCCTTTTTGGTGATAAGTGGTTGAAGGGTTGCCCCGACATTCACGCCCTAATTCCACGTCAGTGCCATTCATCTTGTCTGAAGAATGTTAGAGCTCATTGCCCCGTCATGAAACTTCTCTCATTCGTTCCAGTCTCCTCTCTCCCCATGCCCGCTCTCTCTCCCTCCCCATGCCCGTTCTCTCTCACCTGCTCTAACCCTTGGGATATTCTCATATTCTTTCTGGTTCCCTTTATTTTCTCTTTATTTCACATGCTCCCTCATTCCTGCCTGTCTGTCCCTCCCTCTCTCGTTCGTTCTAGCCCTTGGGGTTTCTCATATTCCTTCCGATCTCTCTTATTTTCACCTTTTCACCTTTTGCTTTTCGAGCCCTCCACCCTCGATGCTTCCTCATCACTATCGTATGCTACTTGGACAGTTATAACGTTATCGAAACGTCACAAACGCCGCCATATTTGTCTGAGAAAGTTGGATGACTTCAGTTTCCATCAAACATTTGAAGTTTGTACCTGTTCTAAAATTCCTTTGATGTTTGACGGTCTCAGCCGATCAGAATCGTGCACGACAAAAATGGACGCCAAGAAACTTTAAAATAACGAATAATTCCTGTAAACGGAGTAGGCTATGGATATAATTTATGTATAAGCTCTTTGGGCATGAATGCTGTTCAAAATGAATATTGCACATAATATTACGAACCCAGATGCATTTCATTTCACTGTGCAGGAAACATCTCTGATANTTTCTCATATTCCTTCCGATCTCTCTTATTTTCACCTTTTCACCTTTTGCTTTTCGAGCCCTCCACCCTCGATGCTCCCTCATCACCATCGTATGCTACTTGGACAGTTATAACGTTATCGAAACGTCACAAACGCCGCCATATTTGTCTGAGAAAGTTGGATGACTTCAGTTTCCATCAAACATTTGAAGTTTGTTCCTGTTCTAAAATTCCTTTGATGTTTGACGGTCTCAGCCGATCAGAATCGTGCACGACAAAAATGGACGCCAAGAAACTTTAAAATAACGAATAATTCCTGTAAACGGAGTAGGCTATGGATATAATTTATGTATAAGCTCTTTGGGCATGAATGCTATTCAAAATGAATATTGCACATAATATTACGAACCCAGATGCATTTCATTTCACTGTGCAGGAAACATCTCTGATAAATAGAATTTGCACTTAGTAAAGAAGCTAAAATAAATTACAACATTCCTTACATTTCTTCCTGTAATGAACTGCATTTAAAAACAGAAGCATTATCTCACTATGAAGATAATTTTTAAATAATTCAAATTAGATTCTCCCAGTAAAAAATTTGACAGTGTGATACATTTTCACACACATTCAAGATTATTTGATAACATTTGATGGTCGTATTGACTTCAAAATTTTATTGTCAAATATGTCTGAAGGCGAAAATTTGACGGTGTGACAGGGGCTTTAGGAATAATTCGTTGATACAAGTAGATACAACTGAAGATAGAGCAGTCCGTGAAACAAATAACTGTCTAGGTTTATAGGCGTGCCGATAACTCTTGGAGCACTTTTTAACCAACATATGTCTTGTCGCGTTAAATTATTGCCAGTTTTTTTTTCTTCTCCAGTTTACCCTTGCTTCCCGCCGCCACTTTCTGTAAAAGTGAAGACTTTGCCTGTAGTGGTGGCCATAAAAACCGATCTTTTGTAGATTTCCTGCGCGTTGAAGCTTATTGTATGTGAATTGATGTCTTGCCAACAGGCAAAACGTAAAACGTATAAAATTTACAGTATTATCTTGAACGCCAGGTACAAACTCTGTGAGATGATTGCGTATAAAACGTAATACGACCTATGACCTAGCGTGATTATGAAATGAGGCCAACATTCTTGAAAATTGGGAAATAATAGTAGTAGAATTTTAAACTACGTGTGATGAAACAGCAAATTCGCGAATGTTGTTAGCCTGATTTGATATCTGCCATATGTGAACGTTTGGCGATGGAAACATCGCTCATCGTACCGTGTTGTTAACCACAACTGTGTTATCCCAAAGGGTTTATCGATTGTTATGGTGGAATGATTATGTTTACATACAGACTAATTCACGAATTTGTTGTTCCATCTCACGTAATTTCCGAAATTTCACAAATAACTATTTTCAATTCCCAGTTTTCATGGAAGTGCCTTTTTTTATTTATCACGTTAGATCGTAGGTCGTATTATGTGTTCTACTACCCCATTTTCCGTAGTGAATCATCTCACTAGGTTTGTATCTGGAGTTATGATAAGACTGTATACTGTACCAGCGCCCATTTGTGTTCCCAAAGGGCTTTCGGGAAAGGTGGACTGACTCTTGGCGGGTGGTTTTCTGGCAGCAGACGCACTGGTTATCCAGGTTTTCTTAGTTCGGAAACAGCCGATGTTTACTCCGCGTTCTTTCTTCACTGCCCGAGAGGCCGCGGTCGCTGAGTGGTTAGCCTGCTTGCCTCTCACCACGGCGAACCGGTTTCAATTCCCGGCCGGGTCACCGGATTTTTGCACGTGGGAATCGTGCCGGACGATGCCGTTGGTTGGTGGATTTTCTCGGGATCTCCCGTTTCGCCTTTTCGTTCCGGCGCCGCTCTATACTCACCTCGATCACCCTCCTCGGCTCTCAAGACCTCGCTGTTAAAGAGCCGCCCAAATCTTTTCACTCACTCACTCACTCACTCACTCACTCACTCATTGCCCGCCACGTCGATTACCTGGAGTCGGAACGCGTGCGTGCGCAGGCGCGACATTGCGACATTGCCTGTAAAATGTTTATGTAAACCCTACTGTAGTGGACCTTGACATTAAGCTCTGGAAAGAGGAANCCCCCCCCCCTCTAGTAGCTCTCTTCCGTTCGTTGCGACGAGCTCAATATGTCTTTATTTTGTTAGGATCATTTGTTTGTATTTTAAGTGCACATGCAACAATGGACTTCCATTCCTTTTTGAGCCCGACCGGAACGTCATTTCACAGTTGGGGAATAGGTCGGTGGGTTCTCACACACTTTCTCGTAGTCAACTCGAGTACGGACTAAACATTTTTATTTCATCGGGTGTGGAAAATTTACGTAGACAACAGTTCATTAGATTGAGAATAATCATAATTTTCTATCGGTGGCAACGAAGTATGTTAGCGAATGCACTTGAAAACACTTTTCTTGTTGCACAGCAAGTTTGAATTCGTGTAATCGGATATTGACAAATTACCGTACGATGTAATTTTAAATTTTTCGTTTTCAAATGTGTTTATAGAATAGGTAACTTTAGAAAATACAAGTTGGTTTTACATTGCACGGTTATGTACAGAATGGCTAAAGACGAGACCTTTCATAGCGATAGTCAGCTCCGAACCACTTGCGAACTTTTTTTTTTTTTAACGCGGTGGTCATTTTGGGGGCTCTGTCTAATTGAAGTTATTTTCACGGCAGAATTGTATACAATTTAAGAGTGTGTGGTTACGGGAGATTAGTGTGTATTCGAGGCGCAGAAGCAAGGTAGCGATATCTGCGACACTAACGCATGCACACGCCTAGCGTCTCATCGCTCCGTGTTTCCGTCGGTGCGTTGTACTGCGCAGATTAGATCTGTTACTGCTGGACTTTATTACCCGCAATGAAAGGCGACAGATTAAACTACGCCCGTATGGCTGTACTTTCTCCTACTTGTTGAAGAAACTGAGCAGACAGGCTTTTTTTTTTTTTTTTTTTTTTTTTTTGCTGAAAGTAGTATTCCTAGAATATTTATTCGCTGAGATACGCACACCCACGTGCACAACGAATGAAACGAAATTTCAGGACTATTAATTCCTGTAATAGGTTGTGTTGGTAGTAAATTAACTGTTGCTAAAATTCTGTGAGGAATAAAGTTCAGCGTTTGCATGCTGTTAAAATACTTGTATTAGGAATCGTGAATAAAGCGCTATAAGAAGGAAAAATAGTATAAAATGCCTTGGTTGCGTGCGTGTTCCATCTCCATTATTTTTTTTTATATAAAAAGCATTGATGGACCATAGTTTGAAATCTACGGCGAAAGTGCTTCAGGTGTACGTTTTAGTCGGCGCGCCTTTTTTATGGCTGTCACTATGTCCTATGGCAAAAATGTTTAATCGGAATCGAGCATGCATGACGCACGATTTAGGTGCTGAGTCAGTAATTAAGTTGTTCGATGCCTTCTGCAATGAAGATCTCATCACGGTTTTTGTCTTCGCCTTGCAATGACAGTGCTTTACAACACCTAGTACACTGGTTACAATACAATGTTTCTGTTGGCACACTTATGGGGTATATTTAATTCATTTCGAAACGTGTACTTTGGATATTATGCATTGTACCAAGTGAAATAACTTAGCTTTTAACATCCGTGCGTGTGTATTGTGTTAGAAAATTTTGTTAAAATTTATGCTGTGTGTTTGTAATACTGAAATAAATGTAAACACAGTCTAAACGATAGTTTTACGGTTACCTTGAAAGATAGCGCGTGCTAGGACAGTAAAAGCCCTGCAGTTTGAAGGGGGAGAAGTCGAAATCATCGTAATATCAGCTTTTGAGTCCTAAAGTATGTTCGGTATTCACTATTAAAATTTCTTCTTTGACATGGTATAGAATACTCGTAGAAGATTGAATAACTATAATATCAACGGAGTGGCTTTATTTTTTTTATCGTGTGGAATAAGGGAGAATTAATAACTGAGCATGGCTACGCAAACAAAGGTTGCACAAGAAGTTCAACTAAAATAATCTCTAAAATATTAAGTAATGTTCTATGCCCCTAACAAAGTTACATTTTAAAAAATTAGTAATAGCAACATGTATATAAATCCAATAGGGTGTCCAATTCTCCCCCTAAAAGAAACTGAATGAGATTTTTTTTATGGGTGGTTTGCGTGATAGATGGGTGTAGGTAAATGCTGACGAGGTAAGTGTTTCGCCTGATAGAGTTGGCAGCGCCGAGAGGCGACCTGCCCTGAGTGCAACGCCCTGGCCGGCAGGCAGCCTTGTGCCACTAACTCCGCGGCAGTTTACTCGGGGGAATTATTAGCCGGGACCAGACTGCCAACACCACGTGATGTTTGGCTTGTGGAACAGCTCCTCGCAGGCAGGAGTTGAAACAGAGTGCACACCCCCTCCTCTTAGGGGTAACTAGGTCAATAGCCACTGTATACCACAGCATTTGTAAACATGCCTGCAGACATTTCCCTGGGAACTCTTACGGGGCTTTCGCAATTAAATTAAGAACTATGCTGTATGCTCCAAATATTTGACATAATAATCCTTCTGCCTATATTTTGTAGTGTGTTATTTGAAATAAAAATTGCAGTGTGTTTTTAAAGTATTATTTCTAGTGTCGGAAATTGTTTCCTTGAAGCAAGCCAACCAAAATAAAGCTTGAATGTTTGTTAGGTAAAATCAAAATTGGAATGAGTGTTCTCATATTTTTATGCTCCTCAGTTATTCACTAAACTTCAGACGGGGGAATTTTTTTTTTTTATAATGTGAAATTTAAGCAGTAAGAAGTTACAGCTTCATTGTACATATTTAGATTCCAGGCAGTGTAATGGGGAAATTTCAAAGTTTTACTGCTCAGTGCTTAAATGTTAAAATTTTCACTTGTGTAAACCTCTTTACACCACCCCGCCTGATTAAAAAAACCGGAAAACAAAATAGATTTGCGGTGAGGAGGGGAGAGTAGTGTTGGTTTTCTCACCCACGTGTTTACTTGTGATCCACGTGCAAATTTCAGCACCAAATAAGAATTTGTTAGGCCGTTTCTCCGGTACTATTATTATTATTGCTGTGATAGTTAATTACATTTGAATTCTTACGTTGCCAAATTAAAGCCGGTTGTCCAACCACAAGAAAATGGAGAAAAGTCGGGGAATTTCATCTCGTAGGGAAAAAAGTCGGGGAAATGTCAGGAAATTCTCACCTGGGTCAGGGAAAATGTAAATAATTGCCACTCCGCAAAAGTTGTTAGTTGTGCGAGTACAGAGTAGTGTAATAATGAGCATATAAATTTAAAAATTTCAATTTTTATGTTTGTGAACTGGCAATAAATACATCTTTGCCAAGTTACATAGAGTCTTTACGTACAAAATAAAGTATTTGTGTGTTTGTAATAGGCACTCATGTGAAGTCAATAGCATATATCGCGAGATATATTGATGGGCTGAAGAAAATGTTGGCCATGCTTGTTTGGTCTGTTGTAGTGTAATTTAATTCAATTTCACTGATAAGCATATTTGTTCATTCAGCGGTGGAAAAATATGGCATTGGAAGGTTCCAGCCCTGAAAATAGGTCGGGGAAAATGGTAGGATTCTACCTGGAAAACAGGGAAAAGTCAGGGAATTCCAAAATTGAATTTCAGTGGCCAACCTGTAAAGAGTATCATAGAAATAATACAATTTTAAATTACTGAAAGAATAAAGCTGTAAGAGTGACGTGCTCTATAAGTTGTTGGTTGTCGCGGATCTAGCCCGTNGCTCTGAGGGCCACTGGTAAACTTAATTAATCGACACAAGAAGTTCCACTAATTGAGGTGCTGAATCCTAATACGGCATTTCACGTACGCTTAAACAGTTTGTTCTCTTGCTGCACAAAATGTTGAACGTGCGACCCATTAAAAATTACGCGAGTGCTACGAAAAATCACGGTGACGTAGCACAAAATATATATCTGCTGGCCGCAAATACTATTTAAAAACTACGCCACTCGTGAACACGTTTAAAACGTGCCATCAGCTTCATTCTTCAAAACAATGGGCAGCGTTAAGTTAATCTTCTGTCGTGCATCACTGGTTTGACGCGTGTCAGTCTTCGTTACTCCGGAAACAAATCCCTACTTTAATTAAGGTAGCGTCCATACTACAACGATCTGAAACCATCCAAACAGGAAGTAGACGCAGATAACGTGCGGGCACCATGGCTAGGACGACGTCGTTCTGCTAAGAGAAACATATCAACCTCGAAAAATAACCGAAGATAACCACAAAAATGTAGTATATGAAGGCTCGGGCACCGCTCACCAGCGATTATTGCTAACTGCATTAATAGCGTAACACTGGAGAAGGTCCGAACGCGCGGACGTTCTTAGTGGTAATTTCATGGTCATCATAAGTGTTCATATTAGTATTATTATTAGTTGTCTCACGCCACTAGCATCCAGGCCTTATACGGGATTGGAACTAAGCTCGNGGGGGGGGGGGGAAACTACGCAAATTGGGATTGGCTGTCGTCGTACTTCGTGCTGTTTCGAAGATGATCTTGATAAACATGAAGTGTTTAGTAACGTGTGGATGCGTTTATAATTTTAGAATC
Source organism: Clitarchus hookeri (assembly GCA_002778355.1). Lineage (NCBI taxonomy): Eukaryota > Metazoa > Arthropoda > Insecta > Phasmatodea > Phasmatidae > Clitarchus > Clitarchus hookeri. The sequence goes on along the minus strand of NQII01001884.1, from coordinate 168,895 downwards.
AATCTGTCTGCTACTTTCGACAATTTTGAGTTTTGATATGTCTAACCCCAGGGGATCTCTTTCGGCCACAGTTTGTGCGAGACCGTGAAGGTTCGTAGTCTGGAATATAACTTTGAGATGTCACGTTGTCAGTATTATTTGAATTAAGCTTTTCAAAAGTTATACCTGCACTTACCAAAATATCACTTTCATATGACTTTAATCTGAAAGTATACGGATGCAAAATACGACATAAAACTAACACAAAACGCTGAACTGAAAATTACTGTACAGTTTTTGTTACCAATATAATAATAAAATCAACGCAGACCCGGAATTGCAAGTTCATTTCTTATGTATTGCTGATGGCATGCCAAATCTTTTTCTAGGGGTGAGAGGGTGGGATGAAAATGTTTTTTAATTAGCCAGGCGTGGTAATCGTTCTCTAATATGCAATGTCTTCGACCTTGTGGTATGTGTTACTTAAGTTTTTTTAAGAACGGTTGTACCCAACTTTTTACATCAGTGGGGAGAATGTATGCGGTGTCGAAATAAAACTGAAATTATGTTTTTCCCTACACTACGTACGCAGCCTGTATCTTGCCCACAGTTATTTTTTTTTACCTTGCGCTGTACAGTGTATTATTTAGATTTGAAAATAATGGGGTGGCCTATGTTGTGTGGAGATAACGTAAAAATTCAAAAGAAAGTTCAATCATTTTTGTTGCTTAACAATTCACTAGCATACTGTACCAAGTTTTTTTTTGCAAATTCTTTGTAGTGTTGTGTTTTATCCTGGTGTGACTAGAGGGTTGCTTGTTGAGAAGTAAATATTCTCATCCGGCAAGAAGCATGTTGCGTTTTAAAAACCGCCGCGGAAAACTATTCCCTCGTGCGCTCAATTCCATTTCAAGCAGTGTGTTTCATTCCAAGCTGTTGAATTACCGCGGCGGCCGTGCGGCTGAAAGCCGCCCGTGCGCTCGTGGCCTTACGCTGCGGCCTCTTTGCAACTGTGCGCTATTCTCCGGTTACCGGGTACGCCATTGAAACACTGTGCTTCGCACTGCCTATTGACACGGGGCAAGGGAGGTGACGCAGAGCGACTGCATGTAACACTACTTTCATCATATCAGTAATAAATATTTAAATGTGCTGAATAAAATGTGAGGTATATAGAACAAAATAATGGCGTGTCCTTTTTGAGCAGTCAAGTGACTTAAGAGTATGTATACAGGTTGAGTATAAAAGAATACCCCGACTTTGAAGGTCTATAATATCAAAACCAAACAACCTACAACCTTGATTGACCAATCAAATGAACCATGGAACTGTGAAGTTTTTTTTTACCATATCTTCTTCATAAATGTTCAATATGACCACTACGAGCGGCCCGAACGACATCTACCCGATAATCAAACTCGTTCTACACTCTTGTCAGCATGTCCGGTGTTACGGTGTGGATGGCGTTCGTAATTCTCGTTTTTGAGGTCGTCAATGTTAGCCGGCAATGATGGGCGAAACACTTGATCCTTTCTGTACCCACGTAAAAAAAAAATCGCGCGGGGTAAGAACCGGGCTTCTCGGGGGCCAGTGACGAAAGAGTCTGGTCACCAGCTGCTCCTCGACCAATCCCCGTAACACCGGACATACTGACAAGAGCGTGGAACGAGTTTGATTATCGCGTAGATGTCGCTCGGGCCGCTCATGGTGGTCACATTGAACATTTATGAATGTATGTTAAATAAAATTACCCGGTTCCACGGTTAATTTGATTGGTCAATCAAGGTTGTAGGTTGTTTGGTTTTGATATTATAGACCTTCAAAGTTGGGGTATTCTTTTATACTCATCCTGTAGTTTCAAGAATAGCGTTTTAAAGTGTTAATTTTATTGTTTTAGATATGGTAAACATATTTTGTAGTTTAAATATTTATTTGTTGCAAATTTTTATCTACTAATATCGAAATTTTGTGGTTAGAATTTAAAGCTTCCAATATCGGGAAGCAAAAGTGAAAATGTTAATATATTTGTGGCAGGTCTTTTTTTTTATTTTTTATTTTTTATTTTATAAAAAATGTCCAAATTTTTGACATGATAGTATTTGGCTGCTAATTATTTTGATATTATTTCTTTTTAAGCCACAAAACTTAACCCGTGTTTTCAATATTCCCGTGGTGTATCATTATAAAAATGTCTTATATTTAATATATTTTTTAATGTCTTATTTAGAATTGTTTTTCCGTAATATAGTATGTGCTTGCATACAAATAAGGTTATATGTAAACTTTAAGCTTAAAACTTTATTTTCTTGGTACTTAGTTTTTATATTTTACGTTAACTGATAATAGAAACATTATATTATTAATTAAAGTTTTGAAAATTGTTTGCTTGAGATAGTACTCCATTGAACTATTTTCTGAGTTGTTCAAAATCATTTGAATAACCTGTGTTCGAAAACAATTAAATCCTCGTTTTTAGCCTACACTTTTCTGTTTGCGCATTTGTGTCCCTAACAACTTTCGAATGCTTGAACCTAATTTCACCAAACCCGGTACAAATATATTACTTTCTTGGCCATCCGACTCTCGCAGTTTTCGACCACGCCGGTTGCTTTTTTCAAAATGGCTGTCATTAAAAATTTAGCCGGGAACCATTTAATCAATTTAAAACCAAATTTTTGTTTGTTGACAGTAGGTACATCATGTAAGCCTTGAGTTTAGAGATGGATATTGTTGTTCCGCCTTTTTGGAAGCCACCACTATGTGAATAAATAAAACTTTTATGTTATATCTCGAAACTACTGAACCGATTTTCGCCAAATTTGGCACGTAATACTATGTTAGGACATTATGAAATTTTAATAAATAAGGCACGTGTTTTCAAAATGGTGCCCATGCAAATGTTATAGGTTTATTTGCTATATCAATTTCGACTTAACTCTTCATGTAGAAAGGATCTACTCCCATCGTCATATGTGTCAACACACAGCCACTTTTGTCCATTTTGTAAGATTGCACTACATGCAGCAATAAAGTTCTTATGTCTTCTCGGGGAACAATCTACAGATTCGTACCAAATTTGGCAAACAAGTAGTACTATGGTAGGCCATATAAACTTGTATGTTTTAGGCGAGGCAGATAAATTCAACCAAATTTTGTATGCTAACAGTATTAATTAGAATCATCAATTTTATTGTGCGTATAGAAATTCTCTTTTGCCGGCCTTTTTGCAAAATTATGCCAGGTAAGAAAATTGAACATTTGTACTATATTTATGGAACTATTCAACTAATTTTTACCAAATTTTGCGCGCCAGTAGTTTTACAGATGGTCATGTAAACTTACATAATTTAAATAGGTCGGACACTGGTTTTCAAAATGAAGGCTATATAAATTATTCAGATTTTGTCCAGCCTATTAAACAATTAAACCGAACTTTGTATGTTGACATTAGATCCTATCCATTAGAAGCATCGTATACAGAGCCCCTATCTTAGGGTTTTTTGTACAATTGTGCCGGAAAAAAGTAGTTTTTGTGCCATATTTCAGGGACTAATCAACCGATTTCCACCAAATTCTTCACACAAGTAGCTAACAAGTACCGCCGGTGGTGTAAACTCTTGTGTTTTAAGTGGCTCGGACACTTATTTTCAAAATGACGACCTTGTAATATTTTAGGTTAGTAAACGCCGTCATTCAAAACATTACACTTATTACATTCTAAGTTGATTCTCCGAATCCTACCTCCGTAATGTGGTTGGTTGCACGCTGTCTTATATTACGAGGTTTTCCGTGTTAAGAGTCCCCGAGTACGGTACGTGTGTATTTGTAATTGTGTCACTACTGTTTGGTACGTTCATGGTTTCATCTCTAATTGTATTGCTTTCATTGAGATTTCAAGGTCTGCCTACTGTCCCATCTAAGCTTTTAATAATTTCATTAAAAATTATTTGCACCTATGTAGAGAAAAGTAAGCTTATTAGTCGTATCAGTAACTTCTTGTATGATCAAATTTTATTTAGTCCTGAGTATCTGGCAACCCTATGCGCAAGACGTGTTTTCAAGGGTCATCACCTTTTGAAGTATGTCGCCGTTGTCGTTAAAACATGTACTTGCGTAATAAAACTATGCTAGAATTTGTCACGAAAAGTGTGGGTGCCGTTTGCAAGAAACCATTCATGTGCTAACCTCCCACCTCTCTACAAATGTCATCGATTGTTGGTCTCGGTAAAGTAGGCCATGTATTCGATATTATCGATCGCTGTGTAATGTGCCGCACAGGAACACTATTAAAGGCTAGAAACAGAGATTTTGTAATATTAAAATCGTAGTGTTTGAATGTTTTCGTTGGGGTGGAGTTGAAATGTTGGGCACNCGAAAAGTGTGGGTGCCGTTTGCAAGAAACCATGCATGTGCTAACCTCCCACCTCTCTACAAATGTCATCGATTGTTTGTCTCGGTAAAGTAGGCCATGTATTCGATATTATCGATCGCTGTGTAATGTGCCGCACAGGAACACTATTAAAGGCTAGAAACAGAGATTTTGTAATATTAAAATCGTAGTGTTTGAATGTTTTCGTTGGGGTGGAGTTGAAATGTTGGGCACTTCCGAACGACTCGGGGATGATCACAAACGACACCCACCTGCCCACATTTGGTAGTCTGAGGTAAGGCTGGCGCCGCTTAGCTCCCTGCAGCGATTTATGGCGAGACGCTTTCAGTTTCCGGAAGTCGGGAACACCACAGCCTATCAAATGTGGAGCCTGCGACAGAACAGCAGGTAAGATAACGTAACTGTTGTCATTTTCCGCTTCATAGGCGTGGAGTACGTTACAATGGTGGTTGCGTGTTCTCGGGTGTTTTTCATTTGAAGCTAGGTGTCCCCCTCCAGGTCTTTCTCCTTCGCGCCGCATAGGAAACAGCATGCCTTTGTTTAGAGGTTGCTCAGTCGTTAATGATTGTAAAAAATGTGACAAAAATTTTTTTCGCGTAGTTCAGGAAGCAATTTTGAATTACAGAGAAATGAACCAAGGTTATGGTAAATAATTTTTTTTCGTAGTACTGTTAAATCAAAATGTTTTGCTGGTAACCTTCCTTACACCTGCAATGCAAACATTTTCAAGGGCCATAAAACTACTGGTCACCAAAAAAATTGCCCTTGCGTACAACAATTTAAGTTCGTATAGTGTTTGCATTATGGCATGTCAAAATCACAATTTGTGTTTTTGTGATGTACAAATAAAAATNATTGCCCTTGCGTACAACAATTTAAGTTCGTATAGTGTTTGCATTATGGCATGTCAAAATCACAATTTGTGTTTTTGGGATGTACAAATAAAAAAAACATTTACAGAAAATTGGACAAGGGTGACCGAAAAGGTCTTGTCCTAGGCTAATTAATTTGAGGTATGATTAGCAAAATTAGTTTTACAAAAAAAAATCATACATAGACTGCTACAAATGAAAAATATGGAAAAACTTCCTTATTTTAAGCAATTTATAAAAAAATTGCCAAGTATTTCATAACGTGAATAAATATTAATTGAAGGAATTAATGTAATCGTATTTCAGTGTGAATAATCTTATTTCTGTGAGTTAATTTGTATTATTTTTCCGTCCCAAAAACACTAAAATTTTGATGTTGACATGTCATGCAAATAATATTTTGGTCTAAAAATATTTTTGCGCAACGAAATAGCACTTGTAAGTAATATCCAAATGTTGAACACAAATTTCGCACAAATATAAAATAGCGATTACTTTTGGTGATCAGCAGCCTTAAGGCTGTTGCCTGGTTTGAAAGTGGTTAGAATTTTATATAGGGAAATGCATGATAATGAAATTAGTTTTTTTTGCGTTCCTGTTAAAGATAGATATATACCACCAGTGACTTTTTTGAGCAGAAAAATACGTTATTCTTTGCTATCAAACCTTCTGTAACATTAACGTATGGTCTTTTTCCTGGAAAGATCAGAAAAACCTAATAATTAAATTAAAAATTACTGAAAAACAAATTGTTATATCTGCGTCGATACAGAACCTGTCTCATTTCTCACACTTATGTTTTTGTTACAAGTTTACATCTTTAAAACGGTCTTTAAGAAGATAATGTCATTAACATGTATTTCCCTATACCAAATTCTCACTGCCTTCAAACCAGGCAACAGCCTTAGTGCTGTGGCTTATTTAGAAACGGGCGAGGGTTAAGGCGGTTACGGCAGGTGTGT
>NQII01001884.1:136968-162453 GCA_002778355.1 Clitarchus hookeri | reverse complement strand
GTATAACAAAAACTGTGGTGTTTAGTTCTGAATCACTAGCGTGCCGGTCTGTCGAGCTAATGCACAATGACAGCGCACACAGCTTTGCTTTTAAGACTCGGGTTCAACCCGTGTGCAGAAATTCTTCGTTTTCGCGTCATAATTTCGGATTCGTAGTAATTACTGACAATGTACGCTTATAGAAAATTTACATTTTACGAGTTACTTGATATTTTTATGCGTCATTTTAATTGTGTGTTAGCTGCTTGTAAAAAGTCGAGAACTTATTAATAAAATATAAATATGTTATTGACTTTTTACAAGCAGATAACACGCAATTAAAAATTACGCTCAAAAATATTAAACATCTCGTAAAATGTAAATTTTCTATAATCATACATTGTCAGTAATTACTATGAACCCAAAATTATGACGCGAAAACGAAGAATTTCTGCACAAGGGGTGAACCCGAGCCTTAAAGCCGCCCATAGCAAAGTAATTCCGCAATTGCGCCTGAATTTTTTCATCCGTAAGCAGTTGTTTTAAGAATACGAGTCACGGGAGTATCCCAATTGTGATAAAGCGAACGTAACGGTATATTCATTTTACTTTTCGTGAAAGATTTAATTGGTAGTTACATTTACAGTAACGTAACGTCAGTATTTTTTTTAATTCTTGTATCCGAACCATACCAATTCTCTGTCTTGAAACAAAATTAAAGAACCTTCCAGTTTGCGATGCACACTAATAACGCGGCAAATATTTTAATGAAAATCTACATAGTCCGTAAGAACTTAAAATTTTATCTTTCGTGTTTTACTACACGTGCTTTGTGACGTGGAGTTGCCCTCTATGCTACTGACATTAAATTTTTCCCTTCATTGCTGAAGCAAATATAGTCATTATGCTATCGCAAGTCGTGGGTTGTTCTCATTTCTCTCTTAATATATTTAAAGGTTTAGGGCCGCGGTTGTGTAGTGGCTAGACTGCTCGCCTCTCACCTAGGCAAACCGGCAAGGGTGGGGGTCGCTTTCGGGTTTTCGCACGTAAGAACCGTGCTAGACGATGCCGCTGGCAGGCGAGTTTTCTTGGGGTTCTCCCGTTTCCCCCGCCCTTGCATTCCGGCGCTGCTCCATACTCGCCTCCCTTCATCCTAATCGAATCTCAAGACTTCGACGGTAGGAGCCACCCACATCTCTCCACACCACTCCATATTTTTAAAAATTAAACGTCAAATTATTGTGCAAACTTCAGAAATAGAATTAAACTAGAAAATATGGTGGAAGTGGGATCAAATTTTTGAGATTATATGCCTATATTATGTATCCGATGTGCATTTTTACTCCATACTTTATAACTGTCCGACATTTAAGCCACCCCGTAAAACGAAATGCGCAGAACCTTAATGTTAACGTACAATATATACGTGGTGAGTGTTTCTTTAACTGTATTGCGACTCACATGTAGAGTCGAATCGCATTATTATGACAACCTGCTAGAAGTGCCTTCTGCAGCGCGTGGCCATGACCTATGGCCCATGACGTGGGCTGGTGAAACGGGTTTATAATGCGACCGACAGGCTGGCACTGCCTGCTGTCATGGGTAAGGGAAGCGATTTAACCGAGGTGCAATAAGGGATGATCATCGGCTTTAGGGCCAAGGGGGGTGGGGGGGGGAAAGTATTTCAAACAGCGACGTTTGTGATATGTTGCCTCTGTGGCAAAGGTGTATCGTGAGTGGACGAATTGCACAATTGGGAATAACCGTTGTGGAAACTGCGGAGCTCCATGCGCCATTGATGTCCGAGGTGAACGTCGACTATGACGGTGCGTAAAGGCCAACCGACAGGCTACAGTGGAACAGCTCACCGTCCAAATGAACCAGGGGGCATCCAGACACGTGTATACCGCCACAGTTCAGCGAAACCTGCGAATGAGGCTCTGGAGTAGACGGAGGGTGACTTCACCCATGCTAACACAGGTGCATCGACGAAAACGACTGGGATTTGCTTGACAGTATGGCGACTTGACCGCTGCTGATTGGCGACGGGTAGCAGTCTTCTTCAGCTGCATAGAATGGATGGGTGTCAGCTTGTCCGGCGAGAAAAGTCGGAGAACCGACAACCTGCATCCACTGTTGGACGAACACAAGGCGGTGGGGGCAGTGTTATGGTCTGGGGAATGTTCTAGTGGTATTCTCTAGGTCCCATCATCCGTGTGGAAGACACTCTTGATCGATTTGGTTATTAATCCATCGGCGATCATGTCCACCCGTACATGATGATTGTCTTTCCTCGGGATGATGGGATCTTCCAGCACGATAATGCGTCTTGCCACACGGTTAGAAGTGTCTGCACGTGGCTGGGAGAGCACGATGCAGACGCAAAAGCTCTTCCCTGGCCCTCAAACAGCCCCGATCTCAATCCAATTGAAAATTTGTGGGGCCACCTCGATCGTCGTGTTCGCCGTCTCTCATCCGCCATGCACCCTTCAACAGTTGTGAGACGCACTGCAGACAGTATGGCCCCTTGTATCCGTGGAGACCTATCAGCACCTGACTGAGTCACTGCCAGCTCGTCTAGCAGGTGATCATAATAATGTGATTCGACTGTGTATATACTTCATAATAACCAGTGTATAACAACTTAGCTTATGCCTCAATTTCTTCAATCTATTTACTGTTACGATAAATGGCTCAGATTTTTTTTAGTTCCATTTTGGGGTATTAGTGAGTTTACCTCTAAGAGAAGAATAGTTTGAACTAAATTTGGTTGCTGGCATGACTTCAGTGAATAAAATATTGTAAGTTACTTCGTTGCGCTATGCTTGGAAGGAGTGTGTGCCAGTTTAGTAGACTGCATAATCATGTGCCCTAATTCAGGAACGGCTCGATAAACAGCCACCTTTCCCTTTTCATTTCAGATGTTAGGGGGAAATAAATGTGTACGCGGAAAACGTAGGCTCATCACACACAAAGTTCGTCCGGTGGTCGTTTAATAATAATAATAAAAAAAAGTCAGAATCGCAATTACCGTAAGATTGACTGATAATTGTAGTTGATAATTTATTGATATGCACAAAAATGTTCTATAGAAAGCATTTTTACAAGTAGAAACAAGACGTCAGTTTTACTTTTGTTGTGTAATGTAATTAAAATTTGGGGATAAGGTGATTGACTTGTTACCTTTGGAATTTCCTTGGTCAGTTAAATAAAGAGGGCGGGAGGAGAACAGGTGATGCAATATTGGGTTTGATTATTCTATGCTCCGTGCAATTGTAAATTAAACTACTGAAGATGCATACTGCAATAAATCGCAAATGCAAGTGCATGTGGTCAGTCGGCAGCTACCCATCAAAATTGTATTAATTATATTAAGTACTTTGTGATTTATGCAGTGTTATATTTACTTCTTGCTGTGTCTTTAAGTACATAAATGACTTTAAAGGGGGCGCTCTTCCTAAGACTGAGGTGGCACTTACCAAGTGACTACCATTCATCACTGAAAGTCGCTAATGAATAACGCCACGTTACCAAAAAGCCATTTAATTGATATATTTTCCTGAATGTTTTTATATAGGCTATCACAGTTAAGTGAGCACTTTTTAAAGCTCTTTCATTTGGAATAATAGCCAACAAATATATTTTATTTTAGCTTTAGACGTAAACTTCAGAGTGCGGTGGAATATATACACTGTGTTTATAACTTACATGGCGGTATTTATTTTGAAATGTGGTTAAAGGATAAGAAATGGCTGAAAGGAAAAAGTAACTAGGGCCTCAAAAGTACTCACTTTACCGTGAACAACCTATAACTGGTCGTATACAACACAATTTATTTAATTAAAATGAAAAGTTGAGTCTCACTGGTTTTAACTCGCAAGATGGCGTTGAGGACCGGCATAATTAATTTTCTTAATTCTAAAAGGACGATGTCGCGCCATACAGCATTTTTTCTAAAGGTATCAAATTCTAGATTTCATCAAATTCTGCTTAATATGCATTAAAAAACGTATCGCAGAAATCAATCCCGAAAAGTCTCGCCGAAAGTCTATTGGCGATTCTGCTTCGTAGCGTGCAGATGGTACACAGTGGTTGTAATTCGTGTTTCATAAACATCGTACACGTGCATGGATTGAAGTCAATAGTTATATTGCTTGTTGTAGAGTGTAACGTTTTCAAGGCCGTAGATATTTCTTATCGCAAAACCTGAGTTACCCGTAGTTTTCCGGGCACCGTTACCAAGTGCTTTATACTCGTGTGAGCAGTACACCGTAAATATTGCATGTTACAGATAACATAGCTGCACTATAAAAAAATTTTAACGACTTGAACATGAATGTCATTTTTGTGTTACGTGGAAAAATGTAAGTTTTTATAGTTTTGCAAGGCAAGTGGCGTAAATATTGTCCAGATAAGTTGCATAACACGAAGCTGTCTCTTAAATAAGTTCGTCGGAAGCTTGAAGATAATGTACATGTATTCTAAACCGTCCTTGTGTACATTGCTAAACAATTCTCCTCTGCACAGTAGTTCGGTCGCCTATAGACTTGCTCTGTGGCCAACGGCGAACGTCTTGTAAAGAACGTCGCGTAGTACGGTATTCTTGTGAGCAGCTCCCGTAATTGGTTAGCCTATGTTTAGCCATGGGTCCGTGAGTTGAGAATATACATCAGTTTCGGGTGACACTAGATTTATCGAAACTGGCAGCAGAGAACATTGGCTGTTCCGGGTTACACAATGAACTAGATGCAGAGACTTCAGTGTTGCCTTCTGAGCGTAGCCAAGAAGCTTAATGCGTGGCCGTTTTTCAGTGAAGAAACTAGATAAGCGATATCTGAAGTCAATATTTGTGTCGTGTGTGTGTGTGTGTGTGTAAAATAGCGATAGCTTTTGTTAAAGCTGGAGTTACGATAGGCTGTCGCGTCCGCAGGTTGTTTATTCGTTGCTCCTCCTTCCGTCAGTTTGTCCTCTTAGAAAAAAGATTTACATAGCTGAACGAATTACAGGACGTCTTTCATCCGTGATCAGACACATGCTACTTACAACACCAAAAATGTTGTAAGTTTCCTAAAAAAAAAAACCTTTTATAAGAAAAAGGGCCATTGGTTGGCGATTTTGTGGGCTTGCGTTTAGTACACACATACATATGGAACCGACAAGTATGCATTCCGTATTGCAGTCTGAATGAAATTTGAGGCAATTTATAACCATTCCTTCCCCCAGGCTTTGCTCTCTACTGTTGCTGTAATTAGTTAATCAGCAAAGCATCTTCAAGGTCATTGCATCATAATCTATTCGTTAAGTAAACAACCCGGTGTAAACAAAATGCTAATACAAACCCATAACCCTCTAATGAAGTGGGGGTTGACCGACAAGCTAACAAGTTTAGAAGGTTTTAATTTCACGCTACCCTTCCATTTAAAGCTGAAGTTTGTTAGGTTTCCGGCGGGCGGATACGACTGCCTATTGTTGAAATTCTCTGTGATGTGTTTGTTGTTGAAACTGTATTCTTGTAGGGAAGTCATGTGTTTAGTGCATGGAAAGGGGCTTGGCACCGCCATAGACTAAAGATTAGGTTAACTGATCTCGCTGGCTGCGCACAACCAGTCTCCGTGTCCCAACATTGAACTGCTTTTCTGCCAACACGTCTAGCAAAAACGGCATGGTCTGGATTTTAGGTTAGAAAACTTATTTGTAAACAAGTGCTTAGAGATGTTTTTATACTTCCTCTAACCAATTCGTAGTACAGTTTGACTAAATTCAAATTTGTGACAGTATTTTATTAATATAATAGTGCATGCCATTTAAAAATTAAGATATAAACAAACATGTTCATCACTGTTGATCATGTGGCTGACAGTTGTGTATGATTGGGGGAAGGCCAATGTTGGGTACATGCGCAGAAGACGAATAAGCGGTCCACCTCATATTTAGTCTATGGCTAAGGGCATCGTACTTAAATTTGACGCGTACCACTCGTTTAGCCGCCATGACAAATGGGAGAAGTTAAAAGTTTTAGAAATGTCTTCTCTGCCGTGATGCTGTAGTGGTCGAATTTTAAATAAGCCTCTAGTCCAGCTGGTTATTTACGTATGTATGTTTTGGCGATTTTTTTTATGGGAATGTGATGGAGGTAGGCGATTGTGCTGTAGCCAATGCCGACCTTGGCGCTACGTCAGTCTGCAAGTAACTGTTTTCCGGTGTTATTCAGCTAATCTGACTGCCTGCTGTGGCGCAACTACGCAGTTGAGGTCGACCTTGGCTCGCCCGCCAAGGCCGCACTTGTTTGTGCGCAGAGCAGACCAGAACTACAGTATGGGAATGTGAGAGCCGGATATATATACATGCATCTCACTATTTACCGCCCGCTCTCGTGGCGGACGAGGAAGCCTCGGTGATGTCATGTAACCCGTTGCATGTAGGGTTTCTTGGCTACGTTTTCACTATCAGAAAATTTTTGTAAATTTGTAATGGCTTGTTGCCTGTAGAGTAAAATATTTGAGAGCTTGCTGCATGCACGTGAATATATAGCACGAACCAAATTTGACTTTAGAAATTATTCTTCTTAATGCTGACCAAAATGGTGCTTGAACGACAGTCCATCGTTCGAAATGCAACATTTTTATGTTTTTATTTTTTTACTTTTAGGCTAATTAAGGTAATAGTATAATTGACAAGGAACTAAAGTAGGTTCTGTACTAAATGACTGCACTAAAATGTACTTCAAATGGGAACGAAAAACTCGGAAAATTTGTACTGCGGCATTGAACCTACGATCTCTCGAATACGAGTCCGACGCACCACTGTACGACCTAAACACCTGCAATTTTCGGACTGCTTTATTGAAAAAAAAAAATTCAGCTATTTATACACGATTTTACCACAATGGAAACGATATTGTTACCCCAGAATGTTTTATTATTGCACGCAGATTACTGTTTAGTACATGGCACGTAGACGCAATAGTCACCCTCAGCGATCCTTTTTCGTAAGAATTTGAATTCATTGTCGTTTTTATTGTTTTATTATGTAATGTATTAGTTTGACCTCAGTTTGTCACGTGGCTGAGATTACGTACACATTTTACAATTTACTAAAAATTGTTACTTATTCACGCGCTAAAAAATTAATCTTGAAGTGATTTTTTTAAATTACAGTAATTTTTAAGATATTGGGACACAAGATTCTATAATCTAGACCGGCGTAGTAGGTTCAACTTTTACACTACAGTTTTTTTTAATAATTCTATATTGAAGAATGTTTTACAAATGTGCAATATCTCTCTGATTTTGTAGATTGGTGTATAAAAAGTAATTGCGCAACTTCATTGAGTATACGCAATAAGTGTAAGTTACATAAAAATCAAACCATAAATTATGCAGTTTTCATCGCAACAAGTAATTTTCATAAAACAGAGCTCGTTACCTCGTTCATATTGCAAGTCGCCTAGGGCATATTGGAGTTCGTGAGGAATGGAAATCTTCATGGAAAATAGCTAATTTTAATATTTTAATGTATTTACTATATTATAAAAATGCATACTGTGATAATTTACAAAATTAAACTACCTATTTGTACTCTTAACACTTAATATCCTTATCTCTGTATCTGTACTAGTTAGTCACTTAATCCTTACTTATTAGTTATACACAAATACTCAAAATGTCCACTGTCGTTCATTAACATTACTTCAGATGTCTGCCACTCGCGCATCCAGTTCCACTTCCTCGCAATCCAGCCAGTCAGTATCGCTCTGCCCTGCCCCAGTGCTCGCAGACTTCACTTGCTGGTCGCTGTCGTCGCTCATCGCTCCGATGGAACCACACACCTGGTGCCAATTGCCGCACGAGACCCCAGACACTCAGCAGGCACGCCGCGGCTTATGTAGCTGAGCTGACCCACAAGGTTATTCATTCGCACATCGCGTCGTGGGGCGATGACCAGAAAATTCGCGCAGTGACTACCTAAGACATTAAATTTTCCAAGGACGGCAGCGGCATCGGTCCCGATTGCCTTATCGCGGCACGCGTCAGAGTTAGGAAGCGGCTCGTTTGTAACTCTGCGCGCGCTTTTCCTGTCACCAGTGATGCTCTTGGAGCACTGCGCTTCCCACGCCTAAGGAGGAAGGAAAGGATGCTGAGTGGCTGCCTCTAACAACAATACTTACAATATTTGCAGAGAATTAATTCTTGTCTGTATCTCGGCAACTTTTCCCGCATCGCGAAAGAACATGACATTTCATTATGTTTTAAAATCTGCCAGGGTTAGAAAGTTAAGAATGCACGTGTTCAATTTCACTGTGACGTTACCAGCGTGGATGAAAAATCGGCTGTTTATTTCAAAAGTCGCAAAATGCCCATATTTGGTCAACAACAAAACATTTTCCCAACTTTTATTACAAATATGTGTGTGTGTACCTGAAATGCCATTAAAATTGAATTCCAGAAGGTTACTTGAAACTAATTTCTTCAAAGTGAATTAAATTTCAAACCAAGGGTGGTTGTCAATTAATTGAAGACTACGGCGGACTGATAAATATTCCTGCACTCGAATGTAAGTTAGTATTGTGAAACATCTTGACCACCATTATTTTTCCCCATTTACTATGATAGCAAATAACTGAATGCAGTTTCAGTTGTGAAGTAATTGTGATCTGGTATCAAATTGCGATGAAAACAACGCAGAACGGAGTGCTTTTCTCTCGAATACTAGTTCACTATTTTTAATCTAGGTTGAATTATTAACTGTACAGTTAAAGTAGAAAAGACTATAGTTAACTGAATTGTTTTGAAGAATTTGGTACAAAGCTTGAAATAGGATAGGCTACGCAGCCGTGTTGTCGGAATCCTGTATGTAGAATTAAAAGATCTATATATCGCACAAGAACCAAATGTTTAATTCTCAACTTACTACCGCCTAGATAAATAAATTGTAATCACAAATTTAGTGAAGCGCCATGAAAATACACTATTGCACTGCGTTAACCACTAATATAGTTCATGGAAACGTCGTTTCAAATATCAACAATTTATGCGTCATTAAAGAAGCTTATGTAATACTTGGCAAGAATTTCTGGCTCTTCGGGTTGTGCCAGGTGTGTTTTTTTCGTAAGAGCGCCCCGACTCTGTTGAGTTGGTGTTTGCACTTTCCTATTCTGAAGTAGGCACTCTGGTCTCTTACGAAGGCGTGGAACATAAATTAACTTCAATTCAGTTCTACATATTTTTGTTAGCCCCGTGGTGGGGGGGGGGGGTCCTAGATGACGGCATTTGCCAACTTTGCGAGCAACTGTTTTGTAATATTGGTGTATTTATTTCGCACAATGTCTTGCGAAGCGATAAATTATAAAAATATATGGCGTCACAAATATCTGGGCAGAAATACATTTGCTCTCATAGGTAGTAAAAACAATTCTATAGGATTGCCCTTCCTTAGTTATTTCCATCGGCTTTCATACACGTATAATTGTAAAATACGATTTAGCATTAATTTATATTCCATACCCTCCTTGATGTTTATTGCCCTTGTCTTGTAAATAAGTGTCACTAATGTTAAGGTTGTGGGTGATGTTGAGTCGTGCCTATCTCCTTCTTACTGCGTTCCAGTAGCTGTTTATTTCACTTCGAAAAATATCTCCAGGGCAAAAGTTTAATCATAAATATACTCGCAATGAGCTGAAAAAGTCCTGATTAAAATTTATTCCAAATATATTTAAACATTGAAACAGGACTGGAGTGGGATAAAGTAGTCGAGTCGCCAAGGTGAACTGGAATGTGGAACCCGGAGCTAAATTTTAGCGTTAACACCAACCCGACTGCGCAGAAAACAAAACACAAATATAGAAGCTGTCGTAATATTGATTTGTTAACTTATTGTCCACAACATGCCGGTGTCCAGAGAATTATTATCAATTAAGGTGTTGCAGACAGTTGAGTTTGGGAAGAGATCTGGGGTGCATCAGAAATGTTAACTTCAGATTCATCTTAAACTTTGTATTTTGCGTGTAGCAAGATCCATTCTTTTTCAGTCTAGCCTTCCGCCGTTCTTGTTTATAGTTCGCGGTCCAACTGCGATGTTCAGCCCAAGCTCTATAAACAGAGTATGACATATCTTCTGTATTGTAAATGTTGAAGCCCTTGAACTTGAAAAATTATTACCTTGTAGGCCTACACCTGGAACAAATTGTGACTATCAGTTCTTGAAATATGTATAGGAGTTAGCTGCAGCTGGCAGGTGCCGTGACGTCACAGTGATAAATCAGGATTTGGACACAGCTTGTTATACGCCAGTAATCAAAGCGTGACATAATTCAATTTTTTTTGTCTGGCGATACTTGTGGCAGAGCCAAGCGTAGTGACCTTGAAGGCGCCCGGCTGACCTCCGACGAGCCCACCGTGCCAACCAATGGAAGGCCGGGTGCAATTGACGTCAGCAAGCGTGAATCAGTAGGCGCTTTGCTGTTGGCCTTGGGAGAGGGACTGAAGAGGTACACTTCTTGAGTCGCAGAATGTACTTACACCGGATGCCACGAATTGTTTTGCACGCTTTGAACGCGAATAACAGAGAAACTATTACAGACCATCTGATGGGATTGCTTGTATTTGACGCAATAAGGGAAACTTTGGGTGTGTACGAATGATTATAACAGTTACAAATGTTCTGAGTGCGCCATCAGCGGCAAAACTTAGTCTTCAGCGCTGTAGAACAGAACGGCACAGCTACTGTTTCCATGGGAGTTGATTTACAGGCGGTCACAATCGCGTCTCTCATGGCATCCAGTGGCCGTAACTCTTTGACGTACACGGTGTTCTTCAGAGTTCCACGCAGATAATCTAACGACGTTAAATCTGGAGATCTGGGTGGATACCCTGCACGTCGTCGTCGGCCTATCCACCTCCCAAAAAATGTTTCATCCAGGAGCGACCGTACGTCTAGATGGGTCATGTGGTGGTGCACCGTCCTGCTGGGAAAGACTGTCGTCATCTGGGTAGAGTTGGTGAACAGCTGGCACAACAATACGCCTATCTGGATCGTCTTCAGTCATAGCGCGAAGTATCGTGGGAATGTAGGGCCTCCGCGTTACTTGCATTAAAATGCGATGAACAATTGAATTACCGACACCTTACACTCACGCGCAGTTTGCCGTACGGGCTTACTTCCACAGGGGAACGTACTCACAGCTCCCACAGTTCCACCCCCCTCATCTTGTCACATACTCGTGTTGTTACACATGGCGGTGGCTCAGTATTGAAGTCTGCTCTCCGTCGTGTCATGTTCTCACATTTCCGATAACACTATAAAATGTACTTATGTTGATTGAAAAAAAAAATTTACTCCGCAATTTCCTCTACGGTTGTAGTGCTGCCGCAAACGGAACTGATAACAGCAGAATGGCTACACGTGCTCGCATATACCAAACTTTGTCCTTAATGCGTCAAATAAACGAAGTTCCATTAGATTGTCTTTAATCGTTTCTATTATTAACGTACAGTGAGTATAAATATTAATTTGGGACATCCTTTATTCACTGTATGGCGTAAATTTAATATACTGCTTATCACACCCTGAGTATGACTACAGAAGCGAAGCGAGTACAACACATCTTAAAAATATAATCCAACAATGCTTTGCGCCGCGAGTTATATGGATACATTCGAGATGGCGTCCAACTCCCCGCCTCCTTCAGGACTGTTTTGATGCACACAGTTTTGTTTTACGCCGTGACTGTACGTATAAACGACTAATTTCAGTTAAATACATATCACCAGGGAGAGCTTTGTAACAAAGTTAACATAAGGCTAGTCAGTTCTTTGGTATGCAGTGGTGGATTTGGCGAGTGGGGATCTTAATTTTACATTGAATAAAATGGAATTATTCTTGAAACCAAGAACATACACAGGAATGTTGCTATATTTTATGTAATACCTTGCAGCGGAATAACTGGCTTCGTTTTACATATATTGCGTTGCAGCTGGCTGCGGAATATCGAGAGGACTTCTGCGGTTTGTGAAATATTTATTTTTATGCAAACCATTGAAGGGTAAGAAAAGAAGTATGGTTGTTGCCTGTAGTGGAGTGATAGGAAGGTTGAAATATATAACTAAACAGTTGCATGTGATGGATATTTAATCCAGTACTCTAATTTAACTGTCTGACGCAGTGTAAAATTATCCTATATTTTCGGGAACGCTGCACACACACACACACACACACACGCACTAAAACGCGTTTTGAGAGACGCACTCTGGGGCGGAAGTGAAACCCACGGGCTTTAGTATTGGGATTCGTAGGTGTTGTGGTATCTAAAGGTGACTTGAATTTGCGACGGAATGCAAGGATGCCGGAAACTGCAAGTACCCAGCGAAAAACCACGGCCCGTGGCAATGTTTGCTGCATTTCCGTAAATCCGGGCGTTAGCGTGCGGTTTGAACCCGGATCGCTGTGGTGGCGCTGCCCTACTTGTAAAATAACAGAAAATTAACTTAAATAGTTACCTGTTGTCAAAATAAATGGAGTCCTAGTAGGTGACTGACAGCAACTCGGCCTACTGCGCTGTTAAAGAAATTGCTCATTGTTAGTTTACGTTCCAATATTATGGACTTTGTAATGTAAACTTACGTTGTTACGGCATTGCTGTCTTGAAAACAAAATCATGCCGTTAGGAACTTAATGTGAGCCATGGGATTTTTATGTAGTTCTTAAAACTTCTGGAGGAGAAAATAAGTTCCGTGATTCTGGAATGTTTAGGGGCTCAGTCCCACAATATTGGATTTATCCATTTTTCGCCACAAGTCCAATTTTAAGAGGTTTAACGAAATTTTTCGCGTGATACAACATAAATGATAGCCTCTCAATCTTAATCAAATTGTCAGCTTCACTATGTGTATTCGCCTGCCGGGGGTAAGAGGTTTTGCCCTTGCGAGTGACTTGAGAAATTATACTAGCAAAAGCCTAGCAATACAGGCTTCATAAAATGTACAAATCACTGCCCTGTACCCTTTCCATAAGTAAAACATAATACACAATGTGTAGTGCAGGCTGTGGTCTGAATTCCGTAAATCATAGATGGCGAGGAACTGATTCCCCCTTTACGTGTTTGAGTTGGTGGTAGTCTGACAATTAGTAACATATTTCGTGTACTGCACTTTTCCCTCTCTGCCATTGTTAAATGTAAAAAAAAAATTATCTGTATTGTCTTTCAGTAAACTAGGAGGGGTTCGCGAGAAGCTGTAAATTTGTACTTGAGCACATTAAATTGGGGGTAGTGAGACGGTAACACCGTGGTGTAGTAGTTACGTCACTCGACTCCCACCAAGGTGAACCGGGTTCGATTCCCGACGGGTCACCCGGACTTTCGGGAAACGTAATGGATTAGCCTTAGACTGGCTGGTTTTCTCGGGGTACTCCCGTTTCCCCCTCCATTTTTCCGGCGCTGTCCCATATTTACTTCATTTCGCCCTCACCGGCTCTCAAGAACTCGTTATTAAGGAGGATATATCCCGTCATCTGGGACTCAACGTAAATTCGTCCAGAACTTAATTTCCAGATCAACAAGTAAAAATTAAGTATGCCAAGGCGCAGGGAACATATTAACAGTTACTTCGAAATTTAACTTCTTTTTTTCGCGTGATTTGTTTTCACACCTATAACAGTAATGAAAGGTCCGGTTATTTTTTAACAATCTGCCCCACATGGAAAAATATTGATATATCTGAAACCGTGTGAACTTCAAAAATTCCGTTAAGTAGTCCTATGTATGTCATGTTAAGCTCCGATTTTTAGTATCCAGTCATAAAGTTGAAATACGAAAATTGGAAGGAAAAAAATCAACAATGGGGGGAGGGGGATACTGCCCACTTAAGGGCTTAGCCTGTTTGGCGCATGAAGTGCTTTGCAAAAGTTTGGTAGAAAACACGTGATTAATTAAAAGACACTGTTGGATATTTCGCGGTAGTGTCTGAACACGAAAAGCATCTAACAAAAGTTTCTTGCCCGAAGAAAAATCAAGTTCTTATTTCAACTGGAAGGATTATTTTCATGGGCGTGAAGTTGGATAGAACGGGTGTTGTCATAATAATTTTTAGCTGCAAAATTTTCTAAACAGAAACTTTTGAGTCCTTAGTCATGCATCATTTGTTTATTCTCTATAAACGTGTCATAAAAAATATAGAATCGCCTCTTAGTCACGTCCAGGCGATTCTCCGACGGAAGATTGCACGCCAGTATGGCGCCTTGGGCGTAGAGGCAACGAGGCAAGTGGTGAGTGAGTAAGATTCGGTAGAGCTCAAGCGTTTTTAAACCTGAAAAGTGCAAAAAAAAAACTGCAGGCAGGCGCCGACCAAAACCTCCGAACTTTGATTAGATGTCTGCAAGCGTTCGTTGCTTGCACCGCCCCTGGCGCCATCCTCCCTGGGTGCTTTGGTAGCAGCCGCCCACAGCTGCGGTATTACGGCATTCCGCCAAGCTTAATGGGGCCTTGGTGTAAACATTTGTAGTTGGTCGACGAAACACTTCGAAAGCCCTCCCCGTTCTGCATCCTTCCTATCGCCTGTTAAAATTTACTTTGCCACGAGTTGTGTCCACGAGTCGACATGTGATACTGTCGACCTGTTTCGCCAATGTATATTTAAAAACTTCTGCCGCTCGTTTGAATACTAACTTTATATCTAATGAGAGACATAATTGCTTTTTATAATATCCGAACAATATTAACTGTAGATATGCCAATCAGGGTTTATATCGAAGCATTTGCAGTTACGGGCAGGATTTTTTCTTATAAGTTTTTTTAGTATTCTGTTGGTAACCATAAACCAGTTATAGTTTGCCTAGTCATACGAAACCTCCTGCTCCTGTGTAAACAAGGTGACTTTTTTTTTTATCACGGATCGTTATCCTGTATGTAATAGAAACATGGCCGGCCACCCGGAAGTTGAATGTGCGTGCTTGTGTAGATTTTAAGTAGCGTGGATTCAACATCTCACAGACGCAGGAACCTGGAATCCTTTTTTCAGAACTGATTAATTTGAATTTGTCTATATCTGCGTATTTTAACCTCGGGAGACAGGTAAACTGATTTATCGAAACGTGTGGTGACCTTTTTATTGACTGAATCACATGGTCGTCCGTAAACCGATCGTCCGTAAACCGCTTATGGCTAAGTACAGGATGAGTATAAAAGAATACCCCAACTTTGAAGGTCTATAATATCAAAACCAAACAACCTACAAAACCTTGGTTGTCCAATCAAATGAACCGCGGAACTGTGAAGTTTGTTTACCATATCTTCTTCATAAATGTTCAATATGACCACCACGAGTGGCCTGAACGACATCTACGCGATAATCAAACTCGTTCCACACTCTTGTCAGCATGTCCGGTGTTACGGTTTGGATGGCGTCAGTAATTCTCGTTTTGAGGTCGTCAATGTTAGGCGGCAATGGTGGACGAAACACTTGATCCTTTATGTACCACCATAGAAAAAAATCGCACGTGGTAAGATCCGGGCTTCTTGGGGGCCAGTGATGAAGACCCAGGACACCAACTGCTCCTCGACCAATCCAGCGTTGCGGAAACGTCTTTTTCAGGTATCCGCGAACAGCTAGGTGTCAATGGGGTTGCGTATCATCCTGCTGGGAAATGAAGTCCCCCGCCGCCTCTTCTAACTGAGGAAACAACCACTCTATAAGCATTTCCAAATAAGGGATTCCAGTAACAGTGGGCTAGTGAAAAAAAGAAAGAGCCGAAACAGTGTCTTTGGAGACAGCGCANCCAGCGTTGCGGCAACGTCTCGTTCAGGTATCCGCGAACAGCTAGGTGCCAATGGGGTGGCGCACCATCCTGCTGGGAAATGAAGTCCCCCGCCGCCTCTTCTAACTAAGGAAACAACCACTCTGTAAGCATGTCCAAATAAGGGATTCCAGTAACAGTGGGCTCGTGAAAAAAAGAAAGAGCCGAAACACGTTCACTTTGGGGGATGCGCGCTCGTGTTCGGTGGTTTCATGTGGAGGCTCCTGACCCTATATCCACACGTTGTGCCGGTTCACCTTACCATTTGTATGGAACGTCGCTTCATCGATTAAAACCAGCTTAGACATGAAGACATCGTCTATCTCGTTCTGCGCACATAAAGGAAATATCAAACCGTCCCCTTCACATTAATGGGTCGAATGCGAGCTCGCTTCGCCCTCACCCCCTCTAACCGAGAGTTACGAACGACATCCAAACCGTAACACCGGACATGCTGACAAGAGCGTGGAAAGTTTGATTATCGCGTAGATGTCGTTCGGGCCGCTCGTGGTGATCACATTGAACATTTATGAATGTATGGTAAACAAACTTCACTGTTCCACGGTTCATTTGATTGGTCAATCAAGGTTGTAAGGTCGTTGGTTTTGATATTATAGACCTTAAAAGTTGGGGTATTCTTTTATACTCAGTCTGTATATGTATATTTCTACGAAAACCTGTAAATCTCGTGAGTGAGATTTTTTCTTTTTGTGTGTTGCGTATTTTCAAAGATACTCACGACTTGTGATATCCATCTGTTTTTTCTTCACGCATTTTGTTTTGGTCTTAGACGAATCCTTTACGTATTTTAACCGAAGTGAAGGGATATTGTGATTGCGGAATCTGTTGAAATGAACAAGTTTATGTAAACATGTTAAGTTTGCTGAGCTGACGACTGCAGTTGTTTGTAATGAAGGATAGTTTCATTGAAAAATTGTTGTCACTTCACAATTGAAATAAACAAAAGTTATTCAAGTATGGCAACTATATTAAGAATGTAATTAAAATGTTATGCAGATTGGGATTTGGTTTATGGGACGCATTTCACATGAACAGCAGAAGCCAGAACTACGCATTTAGTGATTAATTTGCGAACCTTAAATGCTTTCAGTAGACATTGTAAGAAGATTGGTTATCGGAGAAAACCCAGATAATTTCTTAAAAGCTCAGCAGAACATCGCGCAGTACAGGTTATGCAACAAAGTCGCCTGTCTGAACTCTGAACATCATCTGTGACCTTTTGAAGTAAACAGCATTGCAGCATCCAGTACACAATAAGTATTCAATACTTCAAACCATTTTTCCCAAACAGAAGTGCATTAACCAAATTCCATAGTGCAATAAAAAAAATCAATACTAAGGAAACATTGCTGGCCCCTGCCACTTTAAGGTGGTAATTAATTTGAATGCGTTGTTAAATAAATACTTATTCCTATTTTCTGCTACTTGACTTGAATGGAAGATGTACCGATGCAGTGGCCCATGTTAGGTTGACAGTTTTACACCTATTGGTCCGTCATATATGTGTATATATATATATATATATATACACACGCATACATACATACATACATGCACGCACGCACATTTTCACGAAGTATCCCTGGCCACAGAATATGTCAATTTGAACCCCTGAANTGCGCGCTCGTGTTCGGTGGTTTCATGTGGAGGCTCCTGACCCTATATCCACACGTTGTGCCGGTTCACCTTACCATTTGTATGGAACGTCGCTTCATCGATTAAAACCAGCTTAGACATGAAGACATCGTCTATCTCGTTCTGCGCACATAAAGGAAATATCAAACCGTCCCCTTCACATTAATGGGTCGAATGCGAGCTCGCTTCGCCCTCACCCCCTCTAACCGAGAGTTACGAACGACATCCAAACCGTAACACCGGACATGCTGACAAGAGCGTGGAAAGTTTGATTATCGCGTAGATGTCGTTCGGGCCGCTCGTGGTGATCACATTGAACATTTATGAATGTATGGTAAACAAACTTCACTGTTCCACGGTTCATTTGATTGGTCAATCAAGGTTGTAAGGTCGTTGGTTTTGATATTATAGACCTTAAAAGTTGGGGTATTCTTTTATACTCAGTCTGTATATGTATATTTCTACGAAAACCTGTAAATCTCGTGAGTGAGATTTTTTCTTTTTGTGTGTTGCGTATTTTCAAAGATACTCACGACTTGTGATATCCATCTGTTTTTTCTTCACGCATTTTGTTTTGGTCTTAGACGAATCCTTTACGTATTTTAACCGAAGTGAAGGGATATTGTGATTGCGGAATCTGTTGAAATGAACAAGTTTATGNACGAATCCTTTACGTATTTTAACCGAAGTGAAGGGATATTGTGATTGCGGAATCTGTTGAAATGAACAAGTTTATGCAAACATGTTAAGTTTGCTGAGCTGACGACTGCAGTTGTTTGTAATGAAGGATAGTTTCATTGAAATATTGTTGTCACTTCACAATTGAAATAAACAAAAGTTATTCAAGTATGGCAACTATATTAAGAATGTAATTAAAATGTTATGCAGATTGGGATTTGGTTTATGGGACGCATTTCACATGAACAGCAGAAGCCAGAACTACGCATTTAGTGATTAATTTGCGAACCTTAAATGCTTTCAGTAGACATTGTAAGAAGATTGGTTATCGGAGAAAACCCAGATAATTTCTTAAAAGCTCAGCAGAACATCGCGCAGTACAGGTTATGCAACAAAGTCGCCTGTCTGAACTCTGAACATCATCTGTGACCTTTTGAAGTAAACAGCATTGCAGCATCCAGTACACAATAAGTATTCAATACTTCAAACCATTTTTCCCAAACAGAAGTGCATTAACCAAATTCCATAGTGCAATAAAAAAAATCAATACTAAGGAAACATTGCTGGCCCCTGCCACTTTAAGGTGGTAATTAATTTGAATGCGTTGTTAAATAAATACTTATTCCTATTTTCTGCTACTTGACTTGAATGGAAGATGTACCGATGCAGTGGCCCATGTTAGGTTGACAGTTTTACACCTATTGGTCCGTCATATATGTGTGTGTGTGTATATATATATATATATATATATATATATATACACACACATACATACATGCACGCACGCACATTTTCACGAAGTATCCCTGGCCACAGAATATGTCAATTTGAACCCCTGAACCCATTTATAGTTTGTGTAACACATTCATGTATGTTATTTAGTTCCTAGATTCGGTAATAAATTGTCTCATGTCACCTTGTTTTTAATTTTGCTGCTGGGAATTGATTTAAAAAACTACACATTTGTAACTGTTAGGCACAGTATGTTTGGCGTCATTGATTACTTTCTTCCGTTACGTCTCAGACGTCACGTCTTGGCCAGAAGATGTAGACAGCCGCTTCCGTCACGTGGATGTATAATCCTTTGTTTGTGCGAGCCACGAGGCGATGGTAAAAATATGAATAAGCTGGTCGGTGAGTGGGGAGTGGAGGGAGCTCTTTTGTCTTTGTGGCGTAGCACACTGATCACGCCTGCGCATTCAGCTGTACTATCTTACCAAGCGTATCACAAATTCGATGTCGTAACAGGATAACCATTAACGCGTTGAAATTTTAGTTTGTTGCATGTCTGATCTCGGTTTACTGCATCTGTTGTATGTCTAATCTCGGTATCGCAGCAATTGGCGATTCCTCCCCCACCCAACCCCCCCCTCCTTTTTAATCTTGTAGGTAGTGGAACATACACAGGATGTACATTAGTGTCCAAAAGTTAAGCATAGTAAGAAAACTAGAAATATGGAATGGCGGCTGGTTCCGCTATCACCGTAAATATTTATCAAGGAGCGTAACTCAGTTTACGTGCACAGGCAAAATTATTGTTAGCGTCAAATAGGCTTGTGAAGGAAAGTTAAAGGAAACAATGTATCAACCCAAGAGTGTCTCATTTTGTATTGTGTTTTAATTTTGTTCGGAGGATAGTCCTGTGGTAGTGTGCATTAAACGGTAAGAACATGACACAAAAACGTCAGTTGAATCCGTTTTGAAAGGGTCGAATCATCGGATGCCTGAAGCAGGTCAGACACAGATAGAAGTATCCGCAGCCCAGAATGTGCCACAGATTGTGATTTCCAGGCTTTTGTGAAAGTTCCGAGACACAGGCAATGTTCATCGCAGGCCAGTAAAATGCCTGTAAGACAACTGTTCTCAGAGCTTGCAGCTGCTTCTGGAGTTAGTTTCTGGACAAATTGTATATTCTGTACCATATAAGATGGCCACTTTTTGACAGCTCGGCGAAAGTAGCGCCACTGTTTACATCTGACTACGTATCCTTCCGCCATCAGCTGGTCCGTCACGTCGGGGCTGTATTTTTTATCAACACACTGTCAGCTAATCCACTTCTCATTGTACTGTAATGCTAAACAAATTTTAAGATATTTTAAGACTGACATCTGTCTAAAAATATAAGTAGGTTATAAAAGTAATAAAATATAAAATGTTATTTGATAACTCTTTTTTAATTTGTCCGAGATAGTGAATTTGGGGTAAAATTTGCGAGACGGTCTGGTGTATATATTATTACACTTTGGACGTTATAGCTAATATATTCGAGTTGGAAATATGTGACGTGGAATAACGTTAGAATTGCTTAAAATCTATTCACGCGTGTCTATGGAATCAAGGTGATGGGTTTCTAGAGAACAATATGGCGTATAATTTACGTAGACGAACGATTACCGGCCGAATATAAATGACTTGTACTCCAAATCGTTGTGTATGAAATATATGTTACTTTAAAAATTATGCAGAGCTCGTGGAAAAATATAACTATTTGCATATGTTTGTAAATTCGTTATATATCGTGCAGGAGAGAGGTTCATTTCTGGCTGGTAATATCTCGCAGAATATCCGATAGATAGCGCGCAGCACGTCATGACGAAGTTTTAAGTAACTCTCTTTATGGTCAACAGATAGCGTATTTTTTAAAGTTGATAATTCTTATGTTACGGGCTGGAAATATATTTAAAATTCGTGTCGTTTCGTCAAATTATTAGAAAAAATAATTCAACAATATTATGCAATATTTCTGTATGCTTTTGGAATTAATATCATGGACGTGTTGAAAGCAAGGTTTGAGATGGATGATACGACGTGAAAAAGCTTTCTGAAGTTAGCACAACTTCAGAAAACTTTTCCACGTCGTATCGTTCTATTGTACATTTCATTTTTATCACCTAAACATTACTACATTATCACGAAGTTTAGTTTTTAACGCTAACAACCATTGTTTTGTGACCTCGTAAAATAAAATGTATTAATAAATCTACAAACTCTTTCTTACCCGCGTACTTTCTGCTTTTCTGATGTGCATCGGCAGTGCACTCAGAATAGCCAACGTAATTTTAACTTTTGTTCGTTCGTGCATCAGCTGATACAGGATTTTGTAAATGGCGCTTTGTTTGTTTCGTAAACGTTAAGGTGCCACTCACTGACTGTCAGAAAGTGGCCTTCTTATACTGTATGGACCATATACCGGAGACTCAGGACAGCTGGGGCCTTTTTCTCAAAGCGACAGGTCTGACAAGTGACAAGTTTAACTAGTGACAAGTACGTACTAGCAAACTATTCTGTTTCCTAAAGCCAGTAAAAAGGAATAAACAAGTGACAAGCTACCGACAAGTGGATTTTTACATTCTGACAAGTAATTAGTTTCACCAAAAATAATTAAATTGTCGGATTTGCTAGCCAAATACAAAATTTCATGACAATTGTAGTGTACATTGTTATTGCTATGACAAGTTTGTAAACAGGTCATACAGGTCTTATATTTAAGTTCCTTTTCGTGTAGAATGTGGTCATCTTCTAATTCGGAAAATGAATATTGAATACAAAGAGAAGAGTATGGAGGAGGCAGAAGTTACATAATAATAGCATTTTATGCCCAATTCTAAATGTCTTCCAATTCAACTCAAGATTTCGCGTAACCTCAAACAAGCTAGAGGAAATGTTAAACTTAATTGGGCCTAACTTAAGGTATGCTACAGCAAGAAGCCACTCTTGGTGATAAAAGCTGATGATCCAGGTATCTTTGGACATCCTCAATACAATGCTATGTTTTTGAAGTACCACTATTTTAGGCTGAGCATTCCAGCGCCGCTGCATTCTAGGGTCTCATTTCTGTCATGCCCGTGGATGACGGTCACCTACGGGTCCCAGCTGGAAAGACCGTCACTCGGAGGGTGTTTCCTTGCCCTGGGTGCACTCCCCACACACCATTATTATTATTTTTTTTTTTAGGCTGAGCAATTGCTTCCTTGTTAACTAATTACAAATCCGACTGAAACTGGCATCTAGTATATCTGAAGCGGTTGAGAAACAAATGTTCCTACTCGTAAATTTTAGAAACAAAAAATACCACTGCTTGTCACTTGTCAAACGTGTCGGTTTGAGAAATAGCCCCGGGTCTGTATGCCAGACGTTCAGTAGCGTGTGTCTCGCTTAAACCGGTGCACAGAAGAGATAGTTTACAATGGAGTCGGCAGCATCGATATTGGACCCTCGATGAATGGAGGGACGTGCTCTTCACAGATGAGTCCAGATTCAATTTGTAAAACTATTCCCTGTGCACATTCGTCTGGAGAGAACCTGGAACACGACTTAACATTCGTGGGAACATAGTGGGAAGGGATCAGTTTGGAATAATGGTTTGGGCAGGCATCAGTTTGGAATAATGGTTTGGGCAGGCATCATGTTCGGTGGACGTACACACCTGCGCATCTCAAATAGAGGCACTATTAATATCCAGAGGTACAGACACGAGGTATTCAAAATAGCAGGTTTCTTTTCAGAGGAACAGTTGGCCCAGACTTATTTCTCGTGGACGAAAATGCACATGCGCATCAAGCCAAACTGATGGATGTATTTCCTGGAGGTGAAGATCCATAACATGGACTGGCCAGTGAGGTCTCCAGACATGAACCCTGTAGAGCATATCTGGGATACATTAGGGAGCAGAGTTGCAGCCACCTCCACCAAGGACAACCGAGGCCGTGGTGTTGTAGTGGTCAGACCACTCTCCTTCTGGTGGGGTCGTTCCCCGGATTTTCCCACGTGGGAATTGGGCCGGGCGATGCCGCTGGTCGGTGGGTTTTCTCGGGGATCTCTCGTTTCTCCCGCCCTTGCATTCCGTCGCAATTCTATACTCGCCTCCCTTCACTCTCATCGGTTCTCAAGATCCCGATGCCACCCAAATATCTTTACTTCACCAAGGAGGTATTCCAGAGCTCCACGATGCTCTTCGTGGATAACGGAACCAGCTGTCAATAGATCTATTGAACCATTCGTAGAGAGCATGTCACCTCGTTGCGAGGCGTGTGTGGCTGTTGGGGACCATATTCCACATTAAGCATCACTTTCTGAACACGAGNGAAAAAAAAAAAAAAAAAAGTTAATATTTGATCATTTTTGCATGTGTATCTTGCAGTAACAAATATTTAATTTTGTTTTCCATCCCTTTGTATACTAAATAAAACTTTAATATTATGTTTGGTTTACTATATTTGTGTAACACTGATACTTCATCAATAACATATGTTCTAATATCTTTATTATGCTTAACTTTTGGGCACTAGTGTGTGTATATATATATATATATATATATATATATATATACACACACACACACACACTTGCATGTAAAATCTCGCCTAACGTATTCTTGCCATCACTTCATTTTTTTTTTTGTTCCAGCAGATACCATCAATGATTTATTTGGCTTCTGGATTCTTTCATTTACATAATTACGCGTGTATTTTTTTCTGGGAACAATAGGATAGCACGACGAAATAGTTTTAACTCTTCGCGTCCATAGGAGCTCCAAAATATTGCAGCATGCCTTATACATTAGGATACTTTCATAATTGGTTTATTTGTTGTTACACTTGAAATAAACACGTATGATCGTTATTCACGTAAACTCGTTGAAATTCGCGCGGTGCATGTAGCTCGTGTAAAAGGAGTGGANTGGGAACAATAGGATAGCACGACGAAATAGTTTTAACTCTTCGCGTCCATAGGAGCTCCAAAATATTGCAGCATGCCTTATACATTAGGATACTTTCATAATTGTTTTATTTGTTGTTACACTTGAAATAAACACGTATGATCGTTATTCACGTAAACTCGTTGAAATTCGCGCGGTGCATGTAGCTCGTGTAAAAGGAGTGGAGAGAGGTTTCTTGGGCACCGCCCTGCCCTGCCATTCATTTTCGGCTCCAGTATTGATCCAGCTTTCCCCATTCAGTACTACTCTCGGCGTCCAGACGGTCTCCACGCTGTAATCAGCAGGGAAGACTGGCTATGTATTCTCGCACACAGACCATCCGTTCCCTGTGCTGGCTTGTCGGGGAGTCTATTATTGCGGACAATTCCTTTGCAGAGCAGGGATAGCTAGCGAACGTAGTTGGCTCACTTACAAAATCCACCTTATGAAAATAATATTCATACCCGTAGCAGCATTTTAAATCAGTGGCGACTGAAGTTTGTTTTCTGAAAACTAAATTAATTGGCTTAATAATGGCATTTGTGTCCATTGGCGTGCGGAGATTTAAGTATTTAGAGATGCAAAACAGCATCAAAAGGGTACCCACCACTAAGGCAGGAGCTGAAAGCACATTTTACCCTTTATTTCTTATTTATTACAAAAATTCTAAAATACTGATTT
Source organism: Clitarchus hookeri (assembly GCA_002778355.1). Lineage (NCBI taxonomy): Eukaryota > Metazoa > Arthropoda > Insecta > Phasmatodea > Phasmatidae > Clitarchus > Clitarchus hookeri. Next base: position 137,975 of record NQII01001884.1, on the reverse strand, counting down.
AACCAACAACTTGGGCATGGCGGAGGGCCCGATCGTGAAAGGATGGGGGTGGGGGGATGAATCGTGTTTCGAACAATTTCGACAGTGTCAACTCACTTTATATACGTATCCACAAGATACACCAGGTTTGTTTTGTTTCCCTCCATCCCTCTTATTGCTGCAGTAAGTCTTGAATGTATGGAAAAAGTGGTTGTCATCTAAAAATGTTAATTACTGATTGTCTGGGAGATGATATACTGTACCATGATGCTGCAGTAAGTGNTCCATCCCTCTTATTGCTGCAGTAAGTCTTGAATGTATGGAAAAAGTGGTTGTCATCTAAAAATGTTAATTACTGATTGTCTGGGAGATGATATACTGTACCATAATGCTATCTGGTGGTCATGCCTGGTAGGTAGGCAGTCCACAATGCACGTCGCAGCTGCATGCTGCCTACCGCTGACATGTAGAAGTAGTTAAGGTTGTAATGGTTGTGTTTATTAATTTTTTATTTTTCTTCGGCCACATTTTCACACACGTTACAGTAGATACTCAAACTGTGGTCCCTAGCATGATGCAAGCATTGCAGCGTCGATGCACTGACTGGCGTACTTCGTAAAATGCCAGAAGTTTCCTCACTTGTTCGCTTGCATCTTACGATCACTCAGAGGACGACGTGGTTGTCTGCGAACGAGGTGTAGACCCGATTCTTAGTATGTCCCAATATGAAATCGAGTAGTACTTATTCGGGCAGCCTTATATTGCTACTATGCTGGTAGCCTGCTACGACTACCTACTACTCAAGCTCCTCGTCCTTCTCTTACCACTCCTCGTCCTACTCCTGGAGATCGTCCTGTATTTGCTCCTGCTGAGTTAAACGTCGAACAAAGTATTACATGCAGTGATACACTTGGTGCGGCTGGGTTTCTTATGGCGGCTAGTCTGCCGGCGTCATGCCATGCGTTCTTGATTTGTCGTAATCCTGGATATTTTCCTCTGCGAAGGAATTTCCGAAGTTACCTATTAAC
>NQII01001884.1:110382-136945 GCA_002778355.1 Clitarchus hookeri | reverse complement strand
GTTTTATAAAGGATGGAGATGGTGATAAAGAGGGTGGGGGTAGTATTTTATACTAAGTTTACTTAAGATTACATTCAAGAATGGCAAATATATGGCTTTCTCAGGATTCGAACCCGGAGTTTTTTCTGGTCCATCTTAGCGACCTCGCGCGCAGAGACTCTTCTCCCTCTTACAAACGTTCTCTCCAATACTTTTTGTATAGACCTCTCATTTGGAATATTAGTCAATAAATATGTTTTATTTTAGGCGCAGACATTAACTTCCGAGTGCGGGGGAATACACACACTATGATTATTACTTACATTGCAATATTTATTTAAAAGGGTGGTTGAAGGATAAAAAAAAATGTCATAAAATAAAAAGTAACTAGGGCCTCAAAAGTGCTCACTTTGCCGTGAACAGCCTATGTCCCTCAAGCTTGCGTTCCCATCGTTTTTGCATGCGTGCATCACGGCGTGTGACAACCCTGTCTTCAGTAAAGGCATTTCGTCTCTTCTCTGTGATAACGGGTGCGTCGTGACAACATAAACATCTTTACGAACGTTGTTGTTTCATTGCTATTATTACGTAGCACAGTACCTTGTGTACATTGAATCGCAACTGTCTGGGTCTTAGGTCCATATGGAAGTAAATACAGTAATGCTTATTGACTAACCTTGTATTTGGCATACAATCCTTATTCATTGAACTTGGCGTAGGCCTAGTAATGCAGTGGTTTGCCTAGGTGTCGTTAGATATATATTGCTAGAGCTGTACATATCAGTAAATTCAAATCGCTGACTCATATTAAAGAACACGGTACAATTGTCATTTATCCTACCAAACGATGTATCTGTCCCAAAGTAATCCTTCATAATCCGGATGAAACTGACAGTAGTTATAAATGAGGAATTGTAGACCACCTGGCGTCCTGGCGGGGATGAGCGGACGAGTGGCGGCCATCTTGGATGACGTCTGTTTTCTCCTTTTCCCTCCTATGGCGACCTTTTGGCAACCAGTACCTGAAAAACTGTCAAATTGGCCAGAAAATTTTCCCTAATTTCCCTTAAAAAAGGGTTTCGTTCAATTTCCGTCGAGGACTCCACAATGCGGCTACGTGACTCCTTTTTGGACAAGTGAGGGATTGGGGGATTTCAAGCTCTATCATTCCACGCCAGCATCGGTTATCTTGTTTCCTACTTCATTATCTTGCATTCCAAACCAGGGGTTTTTCTCAGAGTCTTCCCGAATTCGAATACCTTCTTAATGCTCTTACATTCCTATTTTATTTTCTCATTCTCTATCCTTTCTCTTGCCATATTGTTCCCTACTTCACGCTCTTGCATTCCAAGCGCGCAGGTTTTCTCCGAGTCTTCCAAAATTTGAATACATTGTTCATGCTCTTACATTCCGATTTTATTTTCTCATATTCCTTCCGGTTTCCTTTCACCTGGCATCTTGGCAGGGACCAGTCTCATGCTCTATCATTCCATCTACGTTTCCTCATACTTATAAGCATAGTCGGCTGTAATTTCCGAACCGTTTAAGATACAGCTACCTAATTCGTAACATAGACATCACCCACATATATCGTACGTTTATATTCGTTGTATTGATGTGTTCATCAGGCACTGGAATTGATTCAGAAATACGTCGAAATATTAATGAAACCCATAGACGATACGTAAAACTAGAGGAGGGTGGGAAGTTTTTAAACTTTTATTTTTGTGTAAACATAAGTTATATATAGCCTGTTGACTGTTACTTGAACACTTTTGAAAACCCTGCCTGGGATGTAATTTTCATTTTGCATCCTTCTGCCTTATGCAAGATCAAAATTTCCGTAAGCTTGATCATTATTCATGCACCATCCACATTAAACGTGGAATTATTAAACAAGGAATGCTGCTTTCAGATATCACACATTTAAACATTACACTAACAATTATTTAACACAATTAAGAAATATCTTTGTTTATTCGATGACCAATTTAACGAGTAGCGTGTCATGCATGTGTCTACTGTAACATACAGGCTTTGTAGTAATTGACAGTGTTTTGTTCTTCAAGTGTTTTTTTTTTTCAAAAGTGCTCACTTTACAGTGAACAGCCTATAGTAGCCACTACCCGCGTAGAGCGGCGAAGAGGACAAGAGCGCCAAGAGACAGCAGTAGGTGTCGTAGGGTACAATAACCAGGCGGGGCGGTCATACGCCTCCGGGACGGGCGTGGCTCGGCCGTCCCACTCAACGGGTCCATGCCCTCCGCTGTGAATTGGGCGCCCACGGAAGGCGGGTTGTTGCATCTTTCTGGACACTAACACCTCTTTATCAACCACCTGCTGCGAATAGTGATGCGGGTTAAGAGTAAATCTCGAAGTTTCGAACTAATTTTCTATTTTAAGTTTTTACAAAAAAAAAGTTTGTAGTATTTGTGTTTATGGTGAGGATGGTTCATGTTAGCTAGCTGCAAAATAAGCTAGTCACATGATAATACGGATAGGTAGAAGTGAGGCAGCGGATTCAGATTACACGAGGTAAAGATAAGATTATGTAGCTGTATTGCGCTAGACATTTAGCGTAATTTACTTTGGAACGAAAGTGGTTATAAAATCACCTTTCTCTCTGAGTTATGCTTTACTCGAACAACTTTCATACTCGTATGTACTGGGTAAGGACACCAGACTTTATGGTTTTAAACCAGTTTAAATGGTAATTTTTTAGATGGCGACTATGCACACTTTTAAGGAGGATGTAATGTTGCAAGTAATAGTAATTTATATGCGCGGGAAATATTTTATTTTCCTATACGTTTGGTAAATAAAGTGATATATTTTTGATTTTCTAACTTTATAATTTCATTTCAAGTCGTTCGACAGCATTAATTCTCGTATAGTAATGCAGCACTCTTTTTTTTTNTTCTAACTTTATAATTTCATTTCAAGTCGTTCGACAGCATTAATTCTCGTATAGTAATGCAGCACTCTTTTTTTTTTCTACCAGGAAGCTAAGGACACGTAGTTGACTGTTGCAGTATGGTGCAATGTATGCAAGATGACAAGGNTTTTTTTTTCTACCAGGAAGCTAAGGACACGTAGTTGACTGTTGCAGTATGGTGCAATGTATGCAAGATGACAAGGGTCGCGCTGTGGCGACGTGATGAGATGCACGTTCGTGTTGCGAGGGGTGTTTTTTTATATATATAGATATGACATCACGCGACGCCGCGATTGGGCAATTTTCAGTGGTGCAATAAAGCTTGGTGCAATAAAGCTTTGAGAAAATACGTGTAGTAGGCACGCCGCCCGCCGTCGTGCAAGAGTCAGAGTTCCAGTCGGTGAGAACCCATAATGGATGTTTGAATAGTGCATTAGTCGCGATTGCAACTCGCACCTGCAGCGCCCGCGCGATCTTTCTTTTTTCATATTTTGTAATAATCTAAACGTATTAAATTATTTCCGCCGTGTGTGAGGGGTCGTTCATTTAGGACGCCGGGAGAGTATTTTATCTGCCGCCTTCGTAAATAACTTCACGATTTGATCATTTTCGACTGCAGAATAATCGATACTGTGATTTTCATATCGTTCCTGCTTGTTTGCTGTAAAGTATTTTATTCATGCCGCTGCTGTAATGGAACTGCATTATTTTCTGTGCCGCTGTTGTAACTTAAGTGCAAAGTATAATTAAATCCAGTTGAAGTATATTTCCGGCTCGTCTGATTATTTTTATTTTGGCGCTTTTATAAACTTGAGTCTCGGTGTTCATACCCGACTGAGTTAGGCGAGCTAGCTAATGTTCTACTGTGTATACAACTGGCTCGCCTCGTAACATTACAAAGATGTCCTGTCTTGGGTGGGTGATATGCTATAACTTTGAACTATTGACAAATTTAAACAAAGTTTGTTGCTGTGGCAATATCTAATGCAAACAGTAAGTTCATTTATTAATAACTTTTTTGTTAGCCATTTTGGAAGATAGTGTTACTTTAAAAAAAAAATTCTTCTCTATTGTACACTAGAATTGCTACAGTATGTAACCCATATTTGTAAAATCTTAGTATTTGCTGCTTGTTTTCAAAAGGTAGCATTAAAATTTTTTTATAATGTTGTGACAGGCCCAAAGAATTGTTAAGTAAATTCAAACCAAACTGAATGACAGTAACTAGTAAGGTAACTTTATTCATCTGTAATTTTGGGAGAAAGTGGATCCTATTTCCTATGAGAAACACCAAGAACTAGATAAAATATTGTCTTATTTTCAGAATGGTGACTATGGTATACTTTTGGTGTTGTGTTTGTCTTTAGGACTNAACTAGATAAAATATTGTCTTATTTTCAGAATGGTGACTATGGTATACTTTTGGTGTTGTGTTTGTCTTTAGGACTGTAATACTGATTAAAGTAATTCATTAATAACCTTCATTTCCCATTTTGGGAAGTGCTACTGCCTGAAAAATTGACTGTAATAGTATATTTAATGAGAATTATTTAACTAATTTCTATTTTACACTCGTTTACAAAAAAAATTTGATCATCTGAAGGTGTCATTGCAGGGGNAGAATTATTTAACTAATTTCTATTTTACACTCGTTTACAAAAAAAATTTGATCATCTGAAGGTGTCATTGCAGGGGCATGAAAGTGGTTACAGGCATAGGACACGGCAGTGTGTATACAGGAAACATCAATATTGTACCACACCAAGCACCTATTGCCGGGGACCAGTAGCGGCTGGTATTAAAGAGCAGACGAGAACGTGCACTGCACACCCAGTTTACTGTCTGCAAAGATTTTTTGTAATATTATAATTGTTTTGTATCCATTTGTGGTGTCACTACAGTTTTTATTAGTTTTTTCTACTGATCACGACTGGCATTTTTGTTCTGTAAGGTTGAGATGTTGCAACGCTGTAATGTGCACAGTGGCTTTGTGCTCCGTTCTTGGGCTGTCTGTGCATGCGCACTACAAACAGACACCATCTCTTATGGCTATTTTAACATTGGAAAAGAGCACTTATCTGGTTGTGCTCCCTAGGTTATAGTTTGTGCGGAACTGGACTGAAGTTAGCTCTAATAGACTTAGTTTCACTTTTCGNTGGTTGTGCTCCCTAGGTTATAGTTTGTGCGGAACTGGACTGAAGTTAGCTCTAATAGACTTAGTTTCACTTTTCGTTTCGACACTCGGCAGCAGCACTGACTGACAAGCGGGTTTTAACCCCTGTGGCTACTCGTTAGATGTCTACATATNGTTTCGACACTCGGCAGCAGCACTGACTGACAAGCGGGTTTTAACCCCTGTGGCTACTCGTTAGATGTCTACATATGCATGATGCCCCGTCTGTTTAAAGGTGCGCTTTGTCTGATGTACAACCAATGAACTTGCCATCGTAAATTAAGCAAGTCAGAGTGAACTGTGGCGGTATTTCGAGATGCATTAAATACAACATTTTTTACCTTTTTAAGTGTAAAATTTTGTAGTAATGTGGAATTTGTGTGCATGTATTATTTTTATTTTGCTGGACTCTACCTAGACTGATTTTTGCTGTGGTATGTTGAAACATAATTTTATTTTAAACAAAAATTTTCTTGAAAATGTGGAGTGTGATGATTACATGAATGATGGGTTAGATACTTAACAAGACAACATTAATAGGGTCTGTCTTCAACGTAACTAATGTTAATTATATTCCCGGTCAGCACCCCACATCCATTCTCTGTAAAAAGTGCAGATTTCTCTTAAATTATTAGTTTTTGCAAATGTTCGGACAAAGTCAGGTTTCAAGGACCTTGCACATTTAAGCGAGAAAATAAAAAAAACATGAAAATTCATATGCTCACAAAAATGCTATGATTGAGCTATCATTGCTAGGCAGTGTGAACATACACCCACAACTTGACAGAGCCTTACAGACAGTCAGTAAGAAAACATAATGAACAAGTGGATAGAAACCAATATATTCTTTCTAGGCTTATTGATTGTGTCAAATTTTGTAGTGCATTTGAAGTAGCTTTACGTGGGCATGATTAAAAATCAAACTTCCGAAAATCTTTGTGTGTTTAAGGGTCTCGTTAATTTTGTAAGTTCTATTGATGTTGCCATGAAAGATCACTTGGAAAATGCCAGNATTATTAGTTTTTGCAAATGTTCGGACAAAGTCAGGTTTCAAGGACCTTGCACATTTAAGCGAGAAAATAAAAAAACATGAAAATTCATATGCTCACAAAAATGCTATGATTGAGCTATCATTGCTAGGCAGTGTGAACATACACCCACAACTTGACAGAGCCTTACAGACAGTCAGTAAGAAAACATAATGAACAAGTGGATAGAAACCAATATGTTCTTTCTAGGCTTATTGATTGTGTGTTTAAGGGTCTCGTTAATTTTGTAAGTTCTATTGATGTTGCCATGAAAGATCACTTGGAAAATGCCAGTGTATTTAATGGTACTTCGAAGATAGTTCAAAATGAATTGTTAGAGTGCATGTTATGTGTTTTTAGGGAACAAATATCAGACAAAATAAAACGGTCAAAGTCGCTTAAAACTAGTAGTAACGTGTAAAGACTAGCACTTTAATTGCATGGGTGTTAATTGCATAATAATTTGTTCTTCTCGTAAGGACAAGGTTGTTGCCTTAACTTTGCCACTAAACTTAAGACGTTAAGAAATAAAAAATAAATTATGTAACAATGTTTGTGTGTTTTATGTACAGTATGTGATAAAACAAACCTGCTTCTTTAATAGTAGAAAAATTAAGAATGAAAGGGATACAATGTAGAAACCATTTTACCTTGCACTGTCATTGAACCTCGTCCTTGATCGTAGGCAGTGTGTGTTGGTCTAACGCCGAACAGCTGCCGCAACAGGTGATAAGGAGAATGAACAGTGTTTGGGTTCACGCATGCTGACACTGGTACATATGCAAAGTTTTCTTGCTTGAATAAGCTACTTATACAGCAGAGTGGGAAAAAAATATTCATTTCAGTATGTTAAGAGTTTTTAATGCAACTATCAAAGCAGAGTAAATGATTCTCGCTGCACTACTTTTGCATGTTAATTAAACTAAACATCATAAATGTTGTTGTTCTTGTATAATTCACACTGGGAACTTTTAGAAAATGTAGTTTAATAGTTCCACATTATTTACACTAAACATCACAAACTAGGTGCACTTAATCACAGTTGGGGAGGGGTAAGTGAATGGTAAAAATGTTATATTGCCAGAAATGCAAATGCTATAGGGCGGCTGACAAGTGTTTATTTATACATGAAATCCATCCTTCTGTTTTTCAGTTCAGCAAATTTGTTGATCATCCTGTGGTTGAAATCCTGTATGATACTTATCAGAAATTTTTCTATTGATAACATTGCTAATGCTGTAAGTCTTTCTTCAGACATTGTGTTATGGGGGAAGGTCTTTATCCTCTTCAGGGTTGAGAAACACCTTTCAGCTTCACTTGTTGTCATTGGAGTTTTTATAATAAAAAGATTGCTGAGTTTGGGAAATGTGTGTTACAAAAGTGTGTGAACACCCATTATTTGATATCACGAGCTGCTACTGCTGGGGACTAACAGTTGCAGGACGCACTTAGTATGATGTTGGACCACACGTAGCACGGAGATGGGCGGCGATACGGTCGGGCTTGGAAGTGTACAGATGCCTGTTCTCCTGAGGAAAATCCTGCTACAACTGGCACAACTGACAATCCAAATCCACCATAGTAGTCCACTGGCCAAAATTGCTGTTCAATATGGTTCCAAACATTCTTGATGGGTGAAAGGTCTGGGGACCTTACTGGCCAAGGAAGCATGTTGACATCACGAAGGCAGGCCAGAGATACCCATGCCATGTGAGGTGAGCATTATCCTGCTGGAAGATGGGTTCATCAAGCTGCACAAGGACGGGAGTACACATGGTTGCAGAATTTCCCGGACAAATTGCCACACCGTCAGGGTTCCTTCAGTCAATACCAGTGGAGTGTGGAAATCTTAGGAAATGGCACCTCTCGTTGGGGCAGTGTGCTGCTCTACAATGAAGCATAGATCACTGCGCTGACCAGGACATCTCCAGACTTGAATTTGGGGTTGTCTGTATCCAGACAGAACTGTATTTGTCACTAAACACCATTTGTCGCCAATCCGTAAGCTGTCATGCTGTGCGTTCCCAGCAGGTCTCACGTGTTCGGGGATGCTCATGTAACAATGGTAAATGTCATAAGGGATGCCGCAATGTCAGATCCTGCTAGCTACCTGGATATGGCACTGGTGGACACAGGCGTGTCCCAGCTGCCGTGACATGTCATGTCTCTTGGATGGTGTGCAGCAAGTATAATTCTGCCAAAATTTGACAAAATCAAGATTGTGATGTAAATACGACTTCGTTGTTCAGTCTTTATGCCTGTACTGTTATGCAAGGTCAATAGCTAATTGGTTGTGTGGCTAGCTACTTTAGGAATTTTCTTTTTTAAAAATCTAAACAAGTTATAAAAACCAAGAATCAAATATGGAGGGGAAGGTTCCTCCTAAGCTGCACAGTTATTTTTTGGCATTTCAGATTATATCTAATAGGTATTTTCAGTATTTAAATGAATTACCAATGATACAAATTTGGTATTCCTTAGAAAAATGGATTCTTAAGTTTTGTTGTAAAAAAAAATGGTACTTACATTATTTGTGTGGTGTTAAACATTACTTATCAATGTAAAAATAATTACCTATGTTTTAAGATTTTAATAATATGTAAATAAACTTTGCCTGCTTAAAATTTATTAAAGCTTCATAGTTGAATATAAAATAGGAGCCTACATTTTTTGTTTGAATTTTATTTCTCCTTGAATACCAAAAATTAACAAACATGAAAAAATTCACTTCAAAACCATATAATGAGCCTGGTTTTAGTAAATAAAATTTCAGTCTTCAAACGTAGTTAACTTATAAACATTCCACTTTTGTTAGATAAATAGTGTAACTGCAACACACCTGTCCAATACATTGGTAAATTGCATTAAGATTGTAGTTGAAAGTATCTACTCAGAAGTTAGTAGCTTTGCTGTATTTAACCACTTGGAAAAAAAAAATTCTAAAATGATCTTTTCACTTTGACATTAAGAATGTTGTCAAGATAAGCTAATGTGTTTTAGACAGAAAGCTACACACATTTGTGGTTGTGCTGTCAACCAATAAGATGAATAGCATGGAAGAATTCACGCCTGATTGGAAACTGTGCCAGTATGCATGTTAGATAAATACTTGTGTTTGGATCATTTCTTAAGCACATTGTTCTTTTACAGACAAACTTTAGTGTCTATTCTACCAGCCTGTACTTCTTTCAGGATAAATGCTGTAACATTAATTTTTCCTGTACATGTAAAATTAATATTTTCATGACATGATATCATTGAGGGTATTTTTTTAACAAGTTAATATTGAAATATGCATTATTACAGATGATTAACTTTGTAGTTCGTAAATACAAAGTTTGTGTTTAGTAATAGAAGCATTATTAACTAAAGTTCTGTTAAAATGTTCAATGCATTAGTAAATGTGAGGCAGTGTTTAGGCATGTTAGGATAGGGCAAAGCGACTTTTAACTTGTTCCTTATTTTTTTGTTTGCAACAATATATATTATATTTGTTGTCTTAATAGGACTTGAATGAAATGTTTGTTAACCATTTTCATTTATGTGTTGAATAGAGAGTTTTCTGCTGTCTTGTTTTAATTGTAAGATTTGGTGTGCAGGAGGTGCCGGTGGGAAAGGAGTATGGGGCAAGCCTGGCTCTGAGCTGGTGGAAGTGGATGTTGACATGAATGACCCCAACTACGACAGCGACTCTCTCGACAATGGGGACATTGAATTGAAGAGCATCATTCCTGAAATGACTGAAGAAGAGATCAGGGTTTGTTTCATACGCCAGTGTTATTTTGTAATTTAATTCTTTACTTTATAGCCACAGCCACAGCAAAAAATAAGACTATAAGCGTCTCCACAACTTAAATATCTAGGGATTAGTTTTGTGGACCTTCAGGTAGAAAATTAGCTGTTGTGGTGTCTTCTGCAAGGATTTTCTACTGTCCTTACTAGTATAAGTAAAAATACTTTTAAGTTACTTGACTTGATACATTTGTAAAATGAGTAAGTTGCACGAGCTACTCAATCAGCTTAATGTGAGATCTGCATTATTAAACTCAAAACTTCGGGGTGGAAGAAGCCACATGGAGGAATTTTACTGTAAAATAGAATAACTTCATTACGTGGCTTGAAAGATACGTCTAGTGTAGAATATGTATGCTTCCAAAGGATTACAAGATGTTATGTAAGTATTATAAATTGTATTAATTATTAATTAACCATTTTAATACAGTAAAAGTTAACAGTAAAAAAATTAATTTTCCCTTTTATTTTTAGACCTGGCAACAGACACTCTCTTTGTCTCTCTTTCTTTGTGCATGTGTGTGTGTGTGTGCATGTGTGTGTGTGCATGTGTGTGTGTGCATGTGTGTGTTGTGTGTGTGTGCATGTGTGTGTTGTGTGCGCAGGGGCGTCAGTAGTTCAGCTCCAGCCCCATTGTTTTAAAAACTCTGTATGCATGGACTAACTATTTGTTACCAGTTTTATACTCAAATTTCGCATCATGATACTTGTAGGAAATTTAATTTTTTTCCCCTAATAACAAACGAAGGTATTGTTTAACCTGCCTGGCAAAATTTTTGCTAACTTATCAGTCTTATTTTTTTTAANAGTATGATGTTGGACCACACGTAGCACGGAGATGGGCGGCGATACGGTCGGGCTTGGAAGTGTACAGATGCCTGTTGTTCTCCTGAGGAAAATCCTGCTACAACTGGCACAACTGACAATCCAAATCCACCATAGTTGCCACTGGCCAAAATTGCTGTTCAATATGGTTCCAAACATTCTTGATGGGTGAAAGGTCTGGGGACCTTACTGGCCAAGGAAGCATGTTGATATCATGAAGGCAGGCCTGAGATACCCATGCCATGTGAGGTGAGCATTATCCTGCTGGAAGATGGGTTCATCAAGCTGCACAAGGACGGGAGTACACATGGTTGCAGAATTTCCGGGACAAATTGCCACACCGTCAGGGTTCCTTCAGTCAATACCAGTGGGGTGTGAAAATCTTGGGAAATGGCACCTAATACCATGGCACCTCTCGTTGGGGGCAGTGTGCTGCTCTACAATTAAGCATAGATCACTGCGCTGACCAGGACATCTCCAGACTCGAATTTGGGGTTGTCTGTATCCAGACAGAACTGTATTTGTCACTGAACACCATTTGTCGCCAATCCGTAAGCTGTCGTGCTGTGCGTTCCCAGCAGGTCACATGTGTTCGGGGATGCTCATGTAACAATGGTAAATGTCATAAGGGATGCTGCAATGTCAGATCCTGCTAGCTGCCTAGATATGGCACTGGTGGACACGGGCGTGTCCCAGCTGCCGTGACATGTCATGTCTCTTGGATGGTGCGCTGCAATTATAATTCCGCCAAAATTTGACAAAATCAAGATTGTGATGTAAATACGACTTCGTTGTTCAGTCTTTATGCCTGTACTATTGTGCAAGGTCAATAGCTAGTTGGTTGTGTGGCTAGCTACTTTAGGAATTTTCTTTTTTAAAAATATAAACAAGTTATAAAAACCAAGAATCAAATATGGCGGGGAAGGTTCCTCCTAAGCTGCACAGTTATTTTTTGGCATTTCAGATTATATCTAATAGGTATTTTCAGTATTTAAATGAATTACCAATGATACAAATTTGGTATTTCTTAGAAAAATGGATTCTTAAGCTTTGTTGTAAAAAAAATAGTACTTACATTATTTCTGTGTTGTTAAACATTACTTACCAATGTAAAAATAATTACCTACGTTTTAAGATTTTAATAATATGTAAATAAACTTTGCCTGCTTAAAATTTATTAAAGCTTCATAGTTGAATATAAAATGGGAGCCTACATTTTTTGTTTGAGTTTTATTTCTCCTTGAATACCAAAAATTAACAAACATGAAAAGATTCACTTCAAAACCATATAATGAGCCTTTTTTTAGTAAATAAAATTTCAGTCTTCAAACTTAGTTAACTTATAAACATTCCACTTTTGTTAGACATATAGTGTAACGGCAACACACCGGCCCAATACATTGGGAAATTGCATTAAGATTGTAGTTGAAAGTATTTACTCAGAAGTTAGTGGCTTGCTGTATTTAACCACTTGGAAAAAAAAATTCTAAAATGATCTTTTCACTTTGACATTAAGAATGTTATCAAGATAAGCTTATGCGTTTTAGACAAAAAGCTAAACACATTTGTGGTTGTGCTGTCAACCAATAAGATGAATAGCATGGAAGAATTCACACCTGATTGGAAACTGTGCCAGAATGCATGTTAGATAAATACTTGTGTGTGGATCATTTCTTAAGCACAGTGTTCTTTTGCAGACAAAGTTTAGTGTCTATTCTACCAGCCTGTACTTCTTTCAGGATAAATGCTGTAACATTAATTTTTCCTGTACATGTAAAATTAATATTTTCATGACATGATATCATTGAGGGTATTTTTTTAACAAGTTAATATTGAAATATGCATTATTACAGATGATTAACTTTGTAGTTCGTAAATACAAAGTTTGTGTTTAGTAATAGAAGCATTATTAACTAAAGTTCTGTTAAAATGTTCAATGCATTAGTAAATGTGAGGCAGTGTTTAGGCATGTTAGGATAGGGCAAAGCGACTTTTAACTTGTTCCTTATTTTTTTGTTTGCAACAATATATATTATATTTGTTGTCTTAATAGGACTTGAATGAAATGTTTGTTAACCATTTTCATTTATGTGTTGAATAGAGAGTTTTCTGCTGTCTTGTTTTAATTGTAAGATTTGGTGTGCAGGAGGTGCCGGTGGGAAAGGAGTATGGGGCAAGCCTGGCTCTGAGCTGGTGGAAGTGGATGTTGACATGAATGACCCCAACTACGACAGCGACTCTCTCGACAATGGGGACATTGAATTGAAGAGCATCATTCCTGAAATGACTGAAGAAGAGATCAGGGTTTGTTTCATACACCAGTGTTATTTTGTAATTTAATTCTTTACTTTAGAGCCACAGCCACAGCAAAAAATAAGACTATAAGTGTCTCCACAACCTAAATATCTAGGGATTAGTTTTGTGGACCTTCAGATAGAAAATTAGTTGTTGTGGTGTCTTCTGCAAGGATTTTCTACTGTCCTTACTAGTATAAGTAAAAATACTTTTAAGTTACTTGACTTGATACATTTGTAAAATGAGTAAGTTGCACGAGCTACTCAATCAGCTTAATGTGAGATCTGCATTATTAAACTCAAAACTTCGGGGTGGAAGAAGCCACATGGAGGAATTTTACTGTAAAATAGAATAACTTCATTACGTGGCTTGAAAGATACGTCTAGTGTAGAATATGTATGCTTCCAAAGGATTACAAGATGTTATGTAAGTATTATAAATTGTATTAATTATTAATTAACCATTTTAATACAGTAAAAGTTAACAGTAAAAAAATTAATTTTTCCTTTTATTTTTAGACCTGGCAACAGACACTCTCTTTGTCTCTCTTTCTTTGTGTGTGTGTGTGTGTGCATGTGTGTGCATGTGTGTGTTGTGTGTGTGCATGTGTGTGTTGTGTGCGCAGGGGCGTCAGTAGTTCAGGTCCAGCTCCATTGTTTTAAAAACTCTGTATGCATGGACTAACTATTTGTTACCAGTTTTATACTCAAATTTTGCATCATGATACTTGTAGGAAATTTAATTTTTTTTTCCTAATAACAAACGAAGGTATTGTTTAACCTGCCTGGCAAAATTTTTGCTAACTTATCAGTCTTATTTTTTTAAAATTATTATTTTGTATTGGCAATTAACTACAACTGCCTATTAATGTATGTTTCAGAAAGCTGCAGAGCCAATTGTTTTGGAGTATTTTGAACATGGTGACACTGGTGAAGCACTCCTTGCCCTCGAAGAGCTCAACTGTGGTTCCAATAGGTACATGGTGAGTATGTCTCCCCTCACCTTGGCAGCTCAGTCGTGTAGTTTCATTTCACAAGTCACACAGGCGGTATGATGCCAGTCGACTTACATCTTGAATGCTTCTTAGATGTTTGAATGCAGCTTGTGATTTTCATGAACTTTCAGAGATACGAAAATGTAGTTATTGATCTAAATTTTTTTTTTTTTTTTTTTATGTAGTCGTGCATAAAATTATAGATTGTGAAGATAGACGAATGTGATAATGTGGCTGGATTATAATTTCTTCCTTACCCTTTTTCTGTTAAGTATTTATTAGTCACTGCTTCTAATGCCAGAATAATAATAACAAGAAAAGTTATATATTCCATTTCCCTGTGTAAGGATACCAGCATTGTAACGTTGCTTATCTAATTTGTTTACGGAATGCCTGGTAAATATTTTGGTTCTAGAAAGTTATTTTGCAACCCCTCGTCTAATTTTAGCTTGATTTGTAATATTCAGGATCACCTCAACTAAATTCATTATTTTAATATTGGAATTCTTCTCACATTAAAAAGTTTACCTTTAATTTTTGTGTTTCATTTAGATAAAAGTTATTTTTGAAGTGTTTTCAAAATTTATTTTCTTCATGCAAGATATATGGAATTAAAGTACTATAGATTAGCCCAAGAGAAAGTAACTGAGATAAGGCAGTTTGACTTAAGTAAGTCTCAGGAAGTGTGATATATCAGAGTAATTTTTCTGGTGATTATAGCATCTTTTGTGAGCCTCGGACACTCAATCAGAGCACCGTGTAAAGCAGTCCAGCATAATTTTGCACTTAGGAAATCTTTTTTAATGTGATAATGACTGCCCATTCTACAGTTAGGGAGGTGTTGAAAGTTGCCCAAGTGAAAAATGTGCATGGGTGCAATATAGAAGAGCAGTTTAGCAAGTAACAGTGCTTAAATTTTTGAGTGTCCACTTAAAGAATCTACTTCAATTTTATTTGAGAGCTTTACTAAATTTTTTAAGAAAAAGTTTAATGACTAAGGGTTTTAAGATGGTACCAGAAGCCCCTCAGATTAAGAGTTTTCATGCAACTAGCCATGATTTATCAAATGAACTGGAAATTTAATAAATTGTTGTACATCAAAAGAGAGTTAACTCACTTTTCATGTAATATGCTATTTTTAGGGATTGGCTAAAGTGAGGTGATTTAGTTTTTTATTCTGTTTAAAACTAAAATTAATTTTTCAAATTTTTGTTTGTTGAAATTTCATTGGTTTAATTTTATTTCACTAGTATAATTTTTTATATCAGTTCAAACATAATAAAACTCACTATTTATTTCATGTTATTTCTGAGTATATTATGTAGAGTTGAAGTAGATAGTTGTGAATTTTCAGTGTTATTTTCATACCTATTGTATGAAAATTTGTTTTGCCTTGTTCATGTATGTCTTTGAAGTGATATATGTTTCTTTTTGTTTCGTTTATTTGTGTCTACATTGAATTGAACGTTGAATTGCTATTCACTAAAACTACACTTGCCTTGGGGTATGTTAGTTATTCTGTTTCATTCATATTAACTCTACCTCAAACATCAAGAAGATAGATTTTTATTTTCCATTAGAATTGCCTCCTTTTTCTAGCATCCAGCAGCATTTATACATTACACAGTCAGTGATTTGTTTAATTGGATTTGGAATAAATGTTTTGGGCCAAGAACATGTGTGCTTGATGAATTGTTACAGCTTCCCTTAATTGCAGTGGAGATAGCAATGGACCACAAGCCATCCCACCGTGAGATGACATCGGTGCTCATCTCCGACATGTATGGAGAGGTTGTTACCCAGAAGGACATTGCTAGAGGTTGGTAGCATTGCAGTGACAATTGTATGGTGCATTTGACTTCCATAAAATTGTTCCTTTAGTGTTATTTTTCACAGTGTTAACTTACTGTAATTTCAGTCAGGAGGACCTGGGTTTTATTGCTGTGACAGCTATTGTGATTTCAGTTTCCCATGGTGTTCTGAAATCACTCAATGTTAGGATAGTTCCTTAGTACATGTCATAGTCGCTTCCTTCCCTGCACATGGTTGGCCGGGCAGCTTTTTTCAATCTCCATCTCTAGTTAAGTAATAAAATACAATATAATATAGTCCACTCACACCAAAGTGAGCAGCACTTCTGAAAGATGTGCTTGATTTATAAGAAGCTTTAAGAGTTACTTTTCCAACAAGTAGATTTTACTGTACTTATGTCTGTTGTGTATGATAACATGTTGTAATCTGTAAATATGTTTCAAACGTGGTTTTATTTAATATAAAAAAATTTCTGTAAGTATGTTGTCTTTCATTGATTTTTACAACATGGATTTTCGTTATCCTGGTTTGGCTCCGGTCCCAATTGTTCTTAATTAACGAGGTTCTGCTGTACCTGCAAATTGTGTAGATGCATATTATCAGTTCAAGTACCGTGGTTTTTTTTTATTTTTATGCGGTGCAGTTCCTCTGTATTTTACTCTCCCAAGGCCCCCAAAATTAGAATATTTTTCTGATTATACTGTTTGCTGAAATAGTTGCAGCCGTATACTATTTCTCTCATCGTAAGCACATGTTGCCAGAAAGACTTAACAGTGAACTGAATTTTCGTCCATCATAGGCACAAGACACTTGTAAATAAAATGTTGAAAAGTGTTTAGCATATGAAAGCATATAGTTGCAGCAGTAATGAACTAATATAAACATCTTTGAAAAATATTTGTAAGTAACAGACAGGGAAATGTTTATTGTGAAATGCTGTCAGTTATGTGAATTACTTAATTTCATTGTAAGTACATTTCCCCATATCAGCTAAAATACTCTAAAAAAAAGTCATAAATAAAGGTCTGAAATTGATAATTGAGGTACATTTGGACATGTATGAGAATGAAACCAGCGCATTTCAATTTAATTGTAATCATTTACAAAAAAAACTGTTTGAGAATAAGAATGAAACATTTACACTTAAACTTTTAATCACATCAAAGTGTAACTCAATTATCAATTTTAGACTTGTGTTTATTTAATTAAATGTACATATCTGTTTTGGTCTCCTCTAATATCGCTAGAAGTTTAAGAATTTAATTTTTTTACATCCTGTTTAGAAAAAATTATGATTAGAAATTTTTTTCGTTTATGTAAAATATTTTTTTGTATGAAGCTTTAAATTAAATAATTTTGTATGCAGCATTTGAGAAGCTGCTGCAGAATCTCCCGGACCTCATCTTGGACACTCCTNTTTAAATTAAATAATTTTGTATGCAGCATTTGAGAAGCTGCTGCAGAATCTCCCGGACCTCATCTTGGACACTCCTGATGCTCCTGTTGCACTTGGCAACTTCATTGCCCGTGCCATTGCAGATGACTGCCTGCCGCCAAAGTTTGTTGTTAACTTGAAGGCCAAGCTGGACTGTGAGCATGCCAGGTGGGTGTAATAGAAAGTGATCTGGGAGGTTTCTATAGCCAGTACACTGTGGTGTTGCACTCTGGAATAATCTGCTTATGTTCACAGGCAAGCACTGCTGCGTGCCGATACCCTTTTCTCCATGAAGCATGGGCTAGTCCGCCTCGACAATGTTTGGGGGGTAGGGGGTGGCCTCAGGCCCGTGAAGTCTCTGGTGCGTCAGATGAACTTGCTCCTGCAGGAGTTTGTGAGTTCTGGTGACCTTCATGAGGCACATCGTTGCCTGCTGGACCTTGAGGTGCCACACTTTCACCACNCCATCATAGGCACAAGACACTTGTAAATAAAATGTTGAAAAGTGTTTAGCATATGAAAGCATATAGTTGCAGCAGTGACGAACTAATATAAAAATATTTGAAAAATATTTGTAAGTAACAAACAGGGAAATGTTTATTGTGAAATGCTGTCAGTTATGTGAATTGCTTAATTTCATTGTAAGTACATTTCCCCATATCAGCTAAAATACTCTAAAAAAAAGTCATAAATAAAGGTCTGAAATTGATAACTGAGGTACATTTGGACATGTATGAGAATGAAACCAGCACATTTCAATTTAATTGTAATCATTTACAAAAAAAAAACTGTTTGAGAATAAGAATGAAACATTTACACTTAAACTTTTAATCACATCAAAGTGTAACTCAGTTACCAATTTTAGACCTACGTTTATTTAATTAAATGTACATATCTGTTTTGGTCTCTTCTAATATCGCTGGAAGTTTAAGAATTTAATTTTGTTACATCCTGTTTAGAAAAAATTATGATTAGAAATTTTTTTTCGTTTATGTAAAATATTTTTTTGTATGAAGTTTTAAATTAAATAATTTTGTATGCAGCATTTGAGAAGCTGCTGCAGAATCTCCCGGACCTCATCTTGGACACTCCTGATGCTCCTGTTGCACTTGGCAACTTCATTGCCCGTGCCATTGCAGATGACTGCCTGCCGCCAAAGTTTGTTGTTAACTTGAAGGCCAAGCTGGACTGTGAGCATGCCAGGTGGGTGTAATAGAAAGTGATCTGGGAGGTTTCTATAGCCAGTACACTGTGGTGTTGCACTCTGGAATAATCTGCTTATGTTCACAGGCAAGCACTGCTGCGTGCCGATACCCTTTTCTCCATGAAGCATGGGCTAGTCCGCCTCGACAATGTTTGGGGGGTAGGGGGTGGCCTCAGGCCCGTGAAGTCTCTGGTGCGTCAGATGAACTTGCTCCTGCAGGAGTTTGTGAGTTCTGGTGACCTTCATGAGGCACATCGTTGCCTGCTGGACCTTGAGGTGCCACACTTTCACCACGAGCTTGTCTACGAGGTCAGTTACTATGTTGCATTATTTTTTAACATAGCTATTTTTTCCTCAAAATGTATTTTTTTTTTTTTTTTTTTTTACCTGCTCCAGTGGATTGTTTGGTTCATGTATGACATTTGTAGCTGGGTTAATAAATTATAGCTACTCTCTAAATTTTTGTGGGGAAATGAAGCCGATTTTCATTGTGATATTTATCCAGCCATTATTTTTCCAATTTTACCCAATTACCGTGATTTTATTCTTGTTGGACCTTGTAGTTTTATGCCAAATATGGTTTATTCGTAAACACATCTGTTTTTACTTTGCACAGAATTGCAGAATTTCCACAAACTAAATAAAAAGACCTGTGAAGTAATTATGTAGGATGATGTCTGTGGCAGCAAAAAAGTTTTTGGTTTGAGCAGAATTGATTTCAGTGATGTGCAATTAATTACATACTTATTTGACCTCATAATTAAGTTTAAAGAGTATTATAACTAATCTGTTGAAGTGGCCTCCTATTTGTTTTGCTTGCTGGACTCTCAATTGTCCATTGCACGTGTTGTTAATCAGTCTTGTGTGCATGTGACCTTTAACTTGGATAGATGGACAGGTGACCAACATGAATATGCACATGTTTCTAAAATTTTCAAAATGCTAATCTATGCAAGTGTCTTGAGTATGCAAATAAATATTGTGATAGTCAACTCTTATTTCTATGGCCCTGGGAATAGCAACCCTCTAGAAACAACAACCCTTTTCGTGGGAACCATGAAAGATCCTAGAATTGAGAGTTGACTGTAGGCTATTTTCTTATTTGTACAAGTGTCCTATTTTTATTTTCACAGCTGTTTGGGAAAAATTCCTTTCATCAAAATATTTTCCACTGAAAATATATCTTCATGTGAGAAAAATTGTGATGCTTAGTTATCACACTGAAAAATTGGCTGTGAAGAAGGATCGAAGGGTAATGGATAGTTGTGGATTGCTCTGAACTACTGGACAGACTACTGATGGGTGCGACACTGTTGTGAGGCTAATCTTACATGCGTAGATTTCAAACGAGTATTGCAGACTTTGATACAACAGCAAAGGTTAAAGAATTTAACATTTTTTATGTCATCCAGAACTTGAAATACAAAAGTATTTTATGGTAGGATATGTAATGTATAAGCAAATATCAAACCATTTGCAAATACATACACTGAGAACTATTACATTATGACCACCTACCTAGTATGGTGTAGTCACCTTTTGCCTGCAGAACTGTAACCACCACTCTGTGGGGAATCAATTTAACGAGGTGGTGGAAAGGAAAAGTATTCTGGGGTATCTGATACTACAAGCTCATCAGAAGTCCTCCAGTTGTCAAACGGTGGTGATGTATGAACCCGCTTCTCCAAGTTGAACCACAAATGTTCAGTTGGGTTCATATGTAGGTTATTTGGGGACCAGGGCATTCATTCAAATTCACTGATGTTCCTCGAACCAGTCCTTCACAATCCTGGCGGTGTGGCATGGTGTATTGTCCTGTTGGAAGTGGCCATTGTCAGCAGGGAACACTGTTGGCATGAATGCATGAACTTGCTCCTCAATGTCCAGATACTGGATAGCTGTCAAGAAATGTTGTACTGAAATAATGGGTGCCAATATTTCCCATGAAAACATCGCCCAGACCATTATACCCTCCAATTATAATTGGCATACATGCACTCAGACATCAATGTGATGAACCAGGAATCAGGATTCATAGGACCAAGCAACCATTTTCCAATCGTCCTGATTTCAGTGTTGATGATTTTGTGCTCATCTGCACTGCTGTTGATGATGTGCATTCAGCATGGAGGTACGAGTGGCTCTTCGACTCTGCAATCCCATCAGCATCAGTATTTGTTGAACTGTATAACATTGTCCTGGTCACCACTGTGGCCCAGCGGTCGCTCTGCACAATAGCCTCATCAATGTGCTGTGGTCCACATAAGGACGACGTGTCGTTTCCCCATTGTTGCACCACATTTGATTTGTGCTCACAACAGTGGCATGAGGGCAACCAACAAAATGGGGCTTTTCAGAGATGCTGGTACCAAGGAGCCTTGCCATCACAATCCGACCTTTGTTAGTGTGTGGTGTCAGAGTGTAGCCAATCTATCAGAGTTTGACAGTGCGCCTGTGGACCTGCCCTTTATATACCATGCTGTGAATGTGTCACGTGTAACCCTCCGCACAAAAAAATGTTCCCAGGTTGGGATGATCATAATGTAATAGCTCGTTGGTTTATTTTGTTTTATAACTTTTACTCCTTGTTTTAATTTTTTGAGAGTAATTTTTTTAAGCAGGCCCATATGTTACAAACATAAATAAGGTGACCAGTCCAACATCTACATACATGGAGTTCGATGATAACAGTTACAGCAAAATGACTAGACTATGATTATGGGGATATAAGATAATAAAGATAGTCATTTACCAGTACCAAATGATTCTGTTATAAGCCTCTACACTAATCCGATGCTACTGGTTTCGTTGTCTAACCACATACTTTCATAAACTGAGGAGTCAGGGGTTGGCTCTTTGCGAACGGATGACAAGTGTGGTAACTGTGATTCTTTGTACAAGTCATTACAACGAATAGAGATAAGAAGAATGGAGTTTGCTCTGTTAGTTGTGAGGAATATGCTGTTTACACATGGCCAATCCCTTTACCCTTGGTCAGAAGGGTATAGAAGACAGAAGAGACTGTCTGCCAGGTTTTCACCATTTTGAATGTTTTGTTTCATCCAGTATTTATGTGGTCAGAAGTGGAGGACCGAAAGTAATAGTGCTTCGAAATTTACAGTCTAGCAGGTAGACTGAGGCTGTAGCAGTTGCAGAGGTGAATTTGGTGGTGAAGCCTAGTAGGGTCTTGTGTAGATATGTACTTGCACAGTTGGAGAGACACATTGGAGCTAAGTTTAGAAATGGTAGTGGCTGATACTATTTGTTGCATTAAATTACTATTTTACTGTTATTCTTTGGGGAGAGGAGACTTGCTGCTTTCAATAGTTTAATTAGATACTTGGAGCTGGTGGGCAACTGACAACCAGGTACTGTGGAAAAAGTATAATTTCCTTTTTACTGCCCTTGATTGAGCCCAACCACCCTTTGTCTTTTCCCTCTCCGGGCTGAGTTCATTAGTGGGTCATCTTAGTTCTGCAGACTGTAGACTTTCGGCATTGTCTTCCAAACCTCTCCACCCACTGTGGTTACCTACTGAACTGAAGGTAAGATGAGTTTGACCTCGCTCGCACATTGGCCTACTAGATCAGCAACATTATGAAAGAAATGTTGACATGAATACTTCTTTAAAATCAGATCAACTCATGGGTTACCAGGATGGAAATTGTGATGTAACATTTGCAGGTTAATGATTCCAACACTATAACTTCATGACTATTAATTGATGATAATTTTAATAAATGTGGTGTCTGTGATCAGGTATAGTCAAACCTCATTAATACATCCCGTTTAATACAAAATTTGCGTTTGTGCGAAGTGTTTTTGCGATCCCGTGAATTAATATAAGGTTTATAAGGTTAAACTATTTCCTTAATATGAAATACAGTTAATATGTAATATGAAGTGATTTTAATCCCGCAGGACAGTAATTCCACATGTTGGCAAATCATTTATACAAATTCCACGGCTTAATGAAAACAAACACAGCTATTATGAAATATTTGTAACACCGCAACATAAAACGGTAAAACATAAATAAACAACTGGCCAAAGATTTATAGCGAAACCTCGTTGTGTTCCCGTTTATGTCAATTTTTTTTGGGTGGTTCCAAAAAATATCCTATATAAACAATGTTAAAAAAAACCTGCATGCTACGCCCTTAAATCATTAATTTACATCCATAGCTCAGATATTCTGTCCGAAAACCAAAATATATTCGGAACCATAGTTTATCTGTGAAAAAACTATCTTAAAGCTGGTACTACCAAAATTCGGTAGCGCCAAGAGCAGGTAAACAGACACTCCTTTACCTAAAATGCTAGTATGCACAACTAGTTTATTCGTGATACATTACAATTGTTAACAACTATGTAATTTATTTTTGATATTTCAATCACTATTTGTTTTAAATTACTCACGTCTAAGAACAGGTAAAACATAATAATTGCAGGCGTTTCTTTGTTTCAAGTCAGCAAACGAATATTTGCGCAAATAAAACACGTATGTTTAATGGATGTGGTACGGACCAGAACCAGACATTCATAATGGGCGGAACAGATTTGAACTTTACTCTCGTTCCACAATGGAAACGTAATAATTTTTAGGTCAGTACGGTAAATAACCATGTAAATTACAATCATTAAAAGGGACCAGTATGTTTTCACTGATTAATTCTGTTAAGATAAAATTATGCTAGTAACTTTTTTTGTAAGAGTAATGCAGTGATATCAACTGTCACACAAGATGGCGAGTGTTGTCAACTTAGCAGACTGCGTTTAATTTGGCGAAATTAAAAACATTTAGCGGAGTAAAATTTAATTTAAAAAAAAAAACAGATTTTTACATGTCAAACTCAAAAAACTGTGTTAAATTTGCCTCCAAAGAAAAGTAAAAAACATAAAATGCAGCTGTATTATGATGAAACTACGTATAATACTTTATTACTGTACTTAAATTTTAACAATTTTTACCACTTTTTTTACATTTGTCAGAAATTTGGAGAAATTTTATGTAAACATTTGGCAGTTTTTCGAAATTAAGTGCATTTCAATATTTTATAATACAATACTTATATTAAATACTGGATGAAAAAACCTATTTCAATCATTCAAGATATGCCCACTGTTCATTACAGGCAATCAACTCAGATCCAAGGATGAAAATAATTTTTTTTTTTTTAGATTAGGTTTTACTTTTTGAGGAGAGTGGTCCACACATTAGTTTTCCCGCATGCTAAGTTTTTTTCAGTAGGTCCCATGAAAAACGAATAATAGAGGTTTCACTGTACATACTTTGTAGCACAACAGGAAATATGGAAATCAATACAATCAGTAAAGTTACTTCTGCTGCCGCGAGGTGCGCTGATGTCGCCAAGATGTAAATTGTAACACTGTGGTAATTGGGAGAATTCCATTTATTAGTTTAAAATTGCATTTATAAAATTTGTTTTATTTCAAATTGATAAAATTTTGCACACACGCGGAACTAACACTATCCTAATGACAAAAATTTTTATGTGCCAAACTAATAACATTGAATTTGTAACCTGCAAGTTGCTGCCATCTTGTGAACACCAAGTGCAATGGAAAAATTCTAAGACTGACACATTTATTTCCTGATGTGCTGTGCACTACAGGGTATTAATTTTTTTTATACACACTCAAAAGGATGTTGGTACCTTTTTTTTTTATCTTAGAGTGGCGCACTTTTTATATTTTAGCGCTTTACAATATAAATGTTTGGTTTCTCTGGCTGTATGGATATGCCAAGGCGACGGCTGCAAAAGAAAAAACAATTGTCGATGAATAGTTTTAGTTGGTAACATGTGCGAAGTTGTTTTGAAATTGCTGTTTTAATATTTTTGATCGTGCTAGTTAGTTTTGAAGGTTTAGTGATGGCTGCAAAACGTAAACGTAATGAACTTACGTTACTAACAAAGCTTAAAATAATCAGTGAAGTGGACGAAGGCAGTAAAAAATTAAACTGAAATTGCACGAGAAATTGGTATTCAACAATCCTCTTTATCTAAAATTTAAAAAAATCGTAGCAAAGAGTTGAACTTGTTCGTGACAATGCCTCTGCACTCTCAGCAAGAAAACGACTGCATGGACCTAAACACGAGGAAATGGAAACCAATCTGCTTCAGTGGTTACGCGAAGTGCGTGCAGCGAACATACCTATTTATGGTCCTTTAATTCAGCAAAAGGCAGATTACCTGGCTTTGAGGTTAGGGATTCCCGATTTCAAATTTAGCAATGGTTGGCTGCAGCGGTTTAAAGAACGTAACAACCTTATTGTGAAAGTTGTGTGTGGCGAGTCGGCAGCCGTCGACATGGATAAGACTCGGGATTGGTTAAAGTCTGTGCAGCCAATACTTAATCAGTTCACTCTAGATAATATTTCAAACATGGACGAAACTGGAGTTTTTTTTTTTACAACTTGCTGCCAAACAAAACATTGGCTGTGAAAGGTGAGCAGTGCCATGGAGGTAAACGCAGCAAGGAACGTGTTACTGCATTACTGTGCTGTAACCAAAGTGGTAGTGAGAAATTATGTCCCCTTGTAGGCAAGTTTCAGAAACCCAGATGTTTTGAGAATATTGTTAACTTACCATGCGATTATGAAGTAAATTCCTGTGCTTGGGCGACAGTGAAAATATTTCAGAAATGGGTAATGAAATTGGAACGACACGTGGCATGCAAAAACAGAAAGATTTTACTTATTTTGGACAGATGTGCAGCACATTCTGCTTTTGGCCTTGAGTTGTTAAAAGTGACATTGCTCTATCTGCCAGCCAACACCACAAGTTTTCTACAGCCTCTTGATCAAGGTATCATCCAGTGTGTGAAGAAGAACTACAGAATTTGTCTCGCACGTTAAATAACGTCACCTGGAACTGAAGAAAGAGACCAACTTGCGATGGGACGTTTTGAATGCCATGCGGAATGTATGTATGGCTTGGGATGAAGTCGCATCGTCTACAATAGCCAACTGCTTCAGAAAAGCTGGTATTGGTGCCAAAGAAGAACAGGCCGGTGAGGAAGACACTGATGGCAATATGGAAGGATGGGATTATCTTCAGGAATGTCTGCAATTCCAGGAGCAGTTTCACCACTTTGTGCAAGTGCATGATGATGTTGCAACATCTGCAGCACCTGTAGTGGAAGAACTGATGCGTTGACGCTCAGTCAAGTGCTAGGACTGTTGAAGGAACTGAAGATTGCAATAGAGAAGATAATGATTGTGCATTACTGCCAACGAAGAAGGATGCTATCCAGACTTTAGCCACCCTGGAAAAAGTGCTTTCAAATGTTGATAGGGAAACACTTCTGGAATTTGATAAACTCTGTATGGTTGTCAGTAGTGCCTGTAAAGAAAGAACAATGCAAACCAAAATAGACTCGTGTCTTAATACACAGGTTTAAACTTAAAACAGTATGCTATTTGTCACAAAGTCCATCCTGTAAACAATGTAATTACTACGTACAAAATATGTAAGTATTCTTAATGTTTTGTATTCACATATTATACATTTTTCTAATAGTAGTGAAGATAAGATGTGTACTGTTCACCGAGAAGTGTTATAAAAGTAAAAAAATAATCTGCAAAATTGTTACTTTTATCAACAAATTCTTGAGACGGGATGTTAAAATATTTTTAGTTTGAGGGGGGGGGGGGTGTTTTTTTTTCTAGTACAAACCTTGTTATTACAAAGGACCAAGATGATGGTCCCTTCAGGTTTGTATTAATGAGGTTCGACATGATTACGATGTAAGCATGACCTTGAATTGGTGCCGTGCATGCACGAAGGGCAGGTGGAGACCCACAGCTACCGGCTGCAGTTTTCGTTGAGTAAAAGTTTCAGGGCAGTGTATCTCACAAAATATGCTAGCATACTGATTTTAGTGCCAAACGAAAGAGTGCAACTATATCTGTTAATTGAAATCATAAAAGCCAACTATCCATTTTGTTAAATTCATAATTCCTATATCCCAAATAAAATATTACCCATTAAAGCAGACGTATGCATGTAAAACCCAAGGTCATGTCCCCGACACAGTCCTACTCTAATTTTGTCCCCCCCCCCCCCCC
>NQII01001884.1:43505-110364 GCA_002778355.1 Clitarchus hookeri | reverse complement strand
CCCCCCCCCCCAGGAAGTGTATATGGTATCAAAAATTTCTTTTTGAATTTCCTATTGCAAAGGTAATAATATTTTGTAAATAGAAAGCAATAAACCTTTCACAAATGTTATGGAGGTCAAACTAAAAGCAGGTAACAGCTTCCAGAAAAAAGGCTACAGTACTACTGATTGCTTGCTTTCAAAAGTTAGTGGTAGAATGTCATTTAAATCAGTATGGTGCAATTTATTTATTTTATTTTTATGTGGAATCAGGTAAACTGTATGCTAGGTATTAAAAAAACTATTGCATATTCTTTAACTTTGGCTTAGTTATGTTAAAATGTTAGGGAGCTGACAGGTTTGTGTTTTAATTAACTTTGATACTGGTGAGTTTATCTGAAGGGTAGTTGGTGTGCTTGGCTAAGGCAGGCAGTGCTGTGTGCAGGCGGTTGTGATGGCCATTGAAGCAATCAATGGCCAAGTGGAGGAGGCAATGTGCAGACTGCTGAAGACGCTGTGCCAGGCTATAATCATCACCCCAGACATGCTGGAGAGAGGATTCCTGCGCATCTACGAGGACATGCCGGACATTTGCCTGGATGTGCCTCTGGCCTACACAGTGCTGGAGAGGTTTGTGGACCGCTGCCAGAAGGCAGTCTTCTTGACTGACACAATCATCCAGAAGATGCCATCCAGGTGAGTTTCCCTGTTTTCGTTAATTCTCATGGTTCTTAGATTAAATTTTTACTTTTTGTTACCAGTTCTGTGTTCAACAATGTGAATGTGTCGTATTTTTAAATAGTACAGGATTGTCTAATTTTATGTAGACATTCAAATTGAGCAAGTAAAAATGGAGGAAATGTTGGTGGCTTGCTTAACTGCTCTTATCTAAACATTGATGTTTACTGCATCATATGTAAATGCATACACATCATGAGAGCAGGGCTCTACCTAGACTGGGGCAGCGCCCTACCATAGGTTGCCCAGGGCCACCAAGGAATATAACAGTACTGAGAATAATAAGCAGCTCAAAATGAAAATAATTAATATTTTTGCTACGAAAGGCAATTGAATGTTGTGGCGATTTGACTCCCTATAAATAGCTGGGATGAACAGAGTGTGACAAACAGAGATGTATTTTTAAAAAATGAGAAAGAAAATATGCTGTGTATTTGGTGTGGCGTATCTAGTACGGCTTAGTTGACACATCAAAATATTGGTAGTGAATTTTTAAAGCATTCTTTTTCCAGACCTTTTGTGCCTGCCAAATGTAGTGAAACAATGTAAAAATAAACATGGCGGAAGCAAAATATGTTCTTATTTACTGTTAAAAATTCTAGTATAGGGAAATAAATGTTGTAAGAGCTGAATTTATTTGACTTGCTTTTAATTTCATGACCAATTGAAGCAAAGTGGTTCCCCTTTTCACTTGTGTTTAGACTTTAGAATTGGTAATTTCTAGTGAGTACAAGCTAAATACAGTATATCCTGAGCAGACTGGTTTTCAACTAGTAAAATATGTAGATAGTATTTAAACATGACATCATAGGTTCATTTAGAAATTATAATCTTTGTAGGGGAAAAAAATTGTTTTCTGCATAGTAAATGTATAGGAAATATGTAAAGTATTTTCACGCCACATGGTTAAAAAAAAAAAATAAAAAATTAACATTTTGAGCAGTGTTGGTTTATTGGCCATGCGATACTGGATTTATTTATTTGGCATTGACAAAAATTAGAATAGTTTGTGTACACATCGTAGTTATGCACCTAATCCTACACAACTGGCATGAGTCTGGTAAATTTAGTTGTAATATTTTGTGCCACACCTCAATGCATATAGCTTGTACGGTGCGTTTTTTTTTGTTGTGCAGGGGCCGCAAGCGCTTTGTGTCGGAGGGTGATGGTGGTCGCATCAAGAGCCACGACTTGGTGTGAGGCGAATGNTGCTGCACCTCAGGACTGGGATTGGAGTTCTCTCTCTGCTTGGGGAATGCTCTGAATTTCTCCCTTTGTTAGTTGGTGGCAACTTCCTGTGTCCTACCCTCCTCTCCTTCTCTCCTTTTCCTTATCACTGCATTATTCCTTCCCACTCCAAAATGTAACTGTTTGTTTGTGTTTTCACTGTAAAAAAAAGCCTAGTTTTTTGCATTTAATTAATGTAAAAATGAGTAATTTAATATTTTTTCTTATTCTTTCTTTCTTTTTTTTGTTTATTTTGCCCCTGTAAATACTAAATCTTGGGTGGTGTAAGGGAATCGCAAGTTAAGTGTTCTACCCTGATTATGCTAGTATGCATTTCTAATTTTGCTGTCGTTCAGCATATTTTTATATCAGGAAATTACAACCGTTTTGGTTGTATAGTAATCAAATTCTGTGGTGGTTAAAACCCAGGTTCTAAAAAATGACAAAAATTGTGTGCACTTTTTACAAACCAGATTATATGTAATGTTCTGAAATAAAAATATTTAAGTTGTTGAGTACTTTAAAAATTAATAAATGTGTTACATGGAGCATTTTTTTTATTTATAAATGTTGAAGTAGTCTGGTTTCTTCATTTATATAAGTTTGTATCTTGCACACAAAAAAATTTTGATTGTAAGGTAATTAGCTTGTGGGTATAAAACAAATCATGAAAATCATTTTTGGTAGTGCTCTGTAGATTTTCAAACTTGGTAGTTATGCAGCCTTAAATAAGCATAGGTAAGCAGTAATGGTTTTCTTAAAAATAAAAAATAAAAAAAAGCTTTGATTTGGTTGACTATTGATTATCACTTCACAATTGTCTTATTACAGTTTTATATTTTTTTGATCAAAATATTTTACATACATCATTTAAAAAAAAAGATGTGTTATAAGTGTTTTTAATTTAATAATATTTTAATGATAAAACTTTATCTGTATATTTTTCACTATATAATAGTTGCTGCCCCGGTGTGAGAAGTGTATTACTTAACTGGTTCTTGCATTTTGGATAGCGAGAGAGTAAATGTGCGATAGCCACATTGTGCGAACAGTTGAGCTTATTAATTTCACTGGAGCACTGTTTTTCCTCCTTGAAGTACAACTAGTTTGTAAGCTGCTGTAAAATGTAACCAGGGACTTCAGAAAATTGTCAGAGTATATTTTAATTTTTGTTTCTGCTGGTAATATTTTTCCACGTGTGTATATATAAGGTTAGGGATTGTTACTGTAGTGTGTGTTTGCTTTTGACTTGTGATAAATTTAGCATGACTTTAGAAGTTTCTTATTTTGTAAGGAGAAGTAATTTTAAATCCAGGTATTTAAAGTCTTTTTTTTTATTAAATGTGTGCAACAAACTTTGTTGCATAAAGCACGAATAGATGGTGCTTGTGCTTTGAGTTTCAAGCGACATTGGTTGCAAAAACATGTGTAATAAATTGATCCAACAAGTGTGATGCGTGCCTTTTTTTTTTTTTTTTTTTTTTTTCCTTTTTCCTTCAATCAACTCCTTCCACAGTTTTTCTTTTAATATTAAGGAATACCATTATGTTAATTTTCTAATTTATTGCTAGTACACATGTAAGCCAAGCTAAATATTTTTGTCTTGAACACTCAAATAAAAAGCACTATATTGAGAAGCTAACAACCACAGAATTATTGTGCAGGTAGTAACTGTGTTTCTAGTATACCGTATTTTATCGCATATAAGTTGCCTGCGCTTATAGGTCGCACCATTATTTTCAAAGGGTGTTAAAAAAAAAATATTTTTATCGTTTATAGGTTGCACTCATCGTTGTTGTAAATCCTGTACAACACGGCCTGCGCCACGGGTGGCTTATGCACACGACCTTGGCGAAGGTCGTGTGGCAGCTGTGTCCTTGCAAGCAAGCGGTGTTGGCAAGCGTATAGCGCAGACGCAGTGCGCCGCAAGTTTGGTGGACGTAGTTCGTTTGGAATGTACTGATATAGCGCTCGAGATGCAGCCTTGACTGCTGGAGTTTATATATTTATTGGAAAAAAGAAATATTTTATAAACATGTAATTTAATTTGAAGTCCTATTTTTACGAGAAAAATTTTATCGAGCTTTCTTTTTATATATTTTAAGTATTTCTAACGATTTACGTTAAAAGCAAAAACCTAACCATTATTTCTGCAGTTTATCTTTGTAAGTTTTAAATAAACGTGCAAAATATAGAAAGGCATTTAAATATTTCCCTTACGTAATTCCCTTTGCAATCCTTAACAGAAAAGTGAATTTTAAAATAATCAAATGAAATAAAAGGAATTGATTCTTGCCCAATAACTGACAATCAATTATTTTCGAAAGCTTTCTGTGGAGTGTACAGAGATAGCAGCACATTAGCGTTGGTCCTTAAGTACCAAATGTTAGCCGTGACTTACACGTCTTTCTCTTATATCGTCTTTGCGCCGCACGTAGTGTTGTTTTGATGTGGCAGTGAAGAAGTGCGACAGTTTCTTGATGGAAAAGCGAAGTACATACACCGCAGGTTTCAAAATGAAAGTGATTTTGTTCGCTGAAGAGTTTGGAAATCTAGCCACAGGCCGTGAATTCGGAGTAAATGAAAAGTTAGTGCGGGGCTGGAGGAAGCAGTTCATTTTTCTCACTTATAGGTTGCACTTCGAGTCTTCAATAAAAATTGTTTTAATAAAATGTGCTACTTATATGCGATAAAATATGGTACTTTCCCAAGGAAAGGTAGTCCTACCCAAGTATGGATCGCAGATTTTGTGTCCAAAAAGTGGGGTGCAATCTGTATAAAAATAAATCAATTGTAGTGCATTAGTTTTTCACATTGGTATTCTAAGTTTAAAACGAATGGCTGCTACTTAAGAAGTTTGGCATGAGTTTAGCATGAGGAATAGACCCTGTCAACAATGCAGGAGCCCACCACAGAGATGGTGCACGAGTCCGGAATGCTGTAATTAGACAGCATTTTGTATGAGTGAAACCCATCCTTAACTTGCTAGTAAAGCTGCATACCAGGTTGATGGAAATAAATGGCCATTTCTTGCCTCACATAAAACTGACTTAGCAATGGCATAAAATCTGCATTATTCTAAATGGTTTCCATCTATATGTACACATCACCGCCAGTGATTCATAAGGCCTGTTACTGAAGACATGTGGCTCTCTTTACACAAAATATCATGTAAGGCACTTAGTGCACCATCCATAAACTAATGGTTTAGTCTTATTCGCAGTTTCTTCACACTTTTCGAATAAAACCTCTGAAAAATTACCCAATGTATGATGTGCTTGGTGGTTTGGTAAATGTCATTATCACAAACATTTTATACTTAAGCTAACACAAAAGTATTGTATTTTTGGTTAAATAGAACTTTCACTTATATTTTAACTATATATTATAGTATTTCATTTTGAATTAACATGAATGAAAAAAGTAAGAAATGGTTCTTTTGCAAAATGTTATTTGACTGATTGCACACTAATGTGGTGTGTTGTCCTTTTGGGTGTAATTTTCTATAGTCTGTTAGTTTGCATCAGGTGGATAAATATGCTGGAAGCAGAACTTTTGCAAGGGTTCATAAAATTTGGAAGTAACCGTGAATGGCCTATACCATGTTGATGCAAAGTCTGGGAAAATGGAGAATACAAAAATACTGCATATACCTCACCTTCACTCATATTATTTTTAATTTAATTTTTTTCTGCGTGGGGTTTAGCATACTAATAATGCCAGAGAACATTTCCTATCAACTGACGAGGTCTACTTTTTACACACTTGAGTTGTGTTTAGTGTTGGGATCACAATAGCATTACGGATGCGACGTAACAACAAAAACTTGTGTTAATGTGAACACTAGATTTTACCGCATTGTGATCAGCATTTAAAAATAATATTTATAAATTGTTTCTTGCCTAATTTTTTCATACTTTCAAGAAATTATTCAGATGCCTGCTAGTACTTTGAGCATGAAAATACAACTGTAATTACATCTAGCTATAAAAATGCATTGCTTTGCTTATTAATGTGGCAAATAAGAATGTGTGTAAAACTTTAGAACCAAAAATATGGCCGGTTGGACCGGTTTGCAGACGTGTCGCGCCCATGACGCAATTAAACGAGAAAAAAAAATTTATTCTGGAATCTTGTCATGCTGGCGATATCTCAATCCTGATTTGCTAGACAATTATTCTATTCGCGTCGCACCTGTCGCGCTATTGTGAATCCAGCATAAAACCAACATGTTATTGCACATTTCCACTCACTGCTGTTTGTGATGCTCAAGTCTGCTCGTATGAGACCCATTAGTTACTGTTTTCCTGGTTCATATTTGTTGGAACCAAGTAAAGTGATGCTGTGGTTAACTACTGGACTCACATTCGAGAAGCCTTGGTTTTGATTCCCGGTTCAGCCATCCAGGCGAANGTGATGCTGTGGTTAACTACTGGACTCACATTCGAGAAGCCTTGGTTTTGATTCCCGGTTCAGCCATCCAGGCGAACGCTGGGATGAGACCTTACTACAGGCAGTGACATATTCCTTCCCCGAGCCATTTTCTCGTGTCTAATGACCTCATAGTCTAAAAGGTGTAAAGACCTACCTACCTGTCTGGAGAACGTGATCAATCGGGAAATTTTTAATTTCTGAGCAAGTTCTCTGAAGGTGGTGTGTGTGTGTTTACCTCCACACATTACTTAAGAGCAATGTTATTGATNGTGATGCTGTGGTTAACTACTGGACTCACATTCGAGAAGCCTTGGTTTTGATTCCCGGTTCAGCCATCCAGGCGAATGCTGGGATGAGACCTTACTACAGGCAGTGACATATTCCTTCCCCGAGCCATTTTCTCGTGTCTAATGACCTCATAGTCTAAAAGGTGTAAAGACCTACCTACCTGTCTGGAGAACGTGATCAATCGGGAAATTTTTTATTTCTGAGCAAGTTCTCTGAAGGTGGTGTGTGTGTGTTTACCTCCACACATTACTTAAGAGCAATGTTATTGATCCTGTATACTTTCCTCATTCTGGATCATCTTGTTATTGATCCAAATCGGTGATAATCTTTATGCTTACCACATAAGAAAATGTTTCATACAATGGTAATTCCCAGTATCACGTCATTCAACTAAATAATTCATCAATTACACTGTTCTAACATATCACCCAGAGCACTGTAACACATCTTATGGTATCTGTACCTAAATTTCAAAGCGTGAAGCTATTTAAATAAGCAATACTTAATCTATCACTATGAATTAATAATCATACTTAAGCATGAGTATGAGAAAAGTATGTTTGAAGTATTGCTGAAATATGCTCACTATGAATTCTGCCCTAAAATGTCTTTAGTGGGACACTGTTTTGAATATGCAATTGGACCTACAAATTTAGAAAGTCACCAACATTTTAGTCATGTAAGCAACTTTAAAAGCACAAGGGTATTCAATCAACTGCTGCTAGACATCTGGCAGAAGCGCATTTACGATGGAAATAAAGCTATAAAAGTGAACACACGCAAGAATTTTCTCAATTTGTTTGAAGGGGGATTACACCACACATAAATTTGAACTTTTCTAAATACAATCATTGCCTACCTTTGAACATCAGTATTTGTTACTTAAATTGAACTGTTGAAATACCATTTATATTTCGCATATGAACATTAATTATCTATTACATAAATACATATGTCCACTCACTTACAAACTTCCAACAGAATTCCTGAATTTCAATCAGTGACTATACGTATAATCCATTTGTTTGAATTTTTAAAGAGTTTGAGTATAAACAATATATAAACATACTGTGTTCATAATCAAAGGTTTTGTATATAATACATTTTACATTTGTTAAAAGAATTTTTGTGGAATGGGGTGGAATAAAAAACCCCCATGCCCCTAAACTTACTATTAAAAGTTGTTATAATACGGAAAGGACACATTCATATGCAAGTGTTTCTTATGTGCATAGTTATGTCACATCACTTTTGGATATACATTCACAATCTCTTGTCACACAAGCACGCCTTCATGAAAACATTATTATTTTGAGCATGCTTAAAACTACTGTACATTGGATTTCCTTACATCCAAATTCTACATTTCATCTGAAATAATAAGTAATTTATAATTGTGCAAGGAAATAAAATATATTTAATGCTGTAACAACAAATTGAAGTATTTGTAGCCAACCAAGCAGTATTTTTTTTCTCATTAGCCATTGTGTGTCTCAGGGATGCAAATTTATATAATAACAATGTACTTGTTACATAAGTTTACTTTGAAAACTGGAAGTGGTGTTTTTATTTACCCACTAGTCGTACATCTTAACATGAAGTATATATGGTATAATTACCAGTAGCGTAACATACATTAGAGTGATACATTTGTAAACCTTCCTAATTGAGGTAATTGAAATTGGCAAATAATGTAGTGGAATTGTAATTTTCCAATTTGAGTCTGCATCACCCAAAATCATTAGTTAACTTACAATGGATTAGTTTCTCTTGCAGCATGAGAACTACACACCCAAAACTTGAATCTATCTATATTGAAATTACATTACAACACAAAAAAATACCTCCTGGTAATATCTATAGTATTACACCCCCCTTAATTATACACTAACTGTATTTAATTCTTATTTTACTCACATGGTAAGTTGTATTATTACAAATAAAACAATTGCAGGATACTGCAATGCACCCAGGAATATATTTGAAAGCAATTTTCTATTACACACATAATTTGCAATTATGTAATCATAGNATACTGCAATGCACCCAGGAATATATTTGAAAGCAATTTTCTATTACACACATAATTTGCAATTATGTAATCATAGTAGATCGTAAACAAGCCTAACAAGTTTAATTTTTTAATAAGTGCACAATCCTTTACAAACAATCATTCATATTCAAAAAAAGTATATATACCAGTTTCAGACCTATGCAACTTTTAAAAAATTGATACAGAAACACAGACATTTTTATTTAAAAATCAAATTACTAAAAAGCCAAAATGGTTTTGTGAAACAGTACTACAGCCACAACATTATTTACTTTCTTGACTTCAGTTTAAAAAGAATTATACCTCCAGAGGACAAGTTTATATNTACTACAGCCACAACATTATTTACTTTCTTGACTTCAGTTTAAAAAGAATTATACCTCCAGAGGACAAGTTTATATAATTTATTTTGATTTCTCCCCATTGTACACTTGTTAAAAATATTCTAATGATTTGCTGTGTTCCTTTGCTACCTGCTAAGATTAATAGAATATTATTTATGTAAAAGATAATGTTCAATTATATTTTGAAATAAAATAGCTTCCCCCTACCCCATCTCTTTAGTTTTGAACAAGGTGTCTACCTTTTGCTGCTCCTGTTTATTGTAGGCCTATTTATTAATTAAATGTCTTTCATAATAACATATTTATTTACGGAGTACTGCATCGTTGAAATATAAAACAAAATACTTCTACAGTCCATTTACGGTTACTTCAAACTTTTCTGAAGCCCTGCTAAAGTTATACTTCTGGGATATTCCTTCACCTCATGCAAATACAGGTTAACAAAGTTTATAAAATTACACCAATGGGACAACACGCCACATTTGTGTGGACTCAGTGTAATAACATTTTGCATACGAACTATTTCTTACTAGGCATTACCAATGCACTTATTTTCTCCCTGTTTTGATTCACATTAATCATAACCAAAATATTAAAATTTATACATAAAATATAAGTAAAAATTCAATTTAACCAAAATTAAAATACTGTTATGTTAACACAAGTATATGATGCGTGGCATGTTTAGGAGAAAACCAAATACATCATACATGGGATGATTTTTCAAAGGTTCAATTACAAATTGTGGAGAAACCGCGAACAGACTATACCTTGGAAATTATGGCTATTCAAATTGCCAAATATATTAAGAAATAAACACTGCACTCCTGAATCAACCTTCAGGAAAAAAGAAAGCCAGTGACTGCATATATCAAACATTTCAGCAACGACTGCAATACTGAAAGTATAAATCAGAAGAACATTTTGCAAGAAATATTAGTGTGTAACCATACATCCAGTTAAAAATTAATTTCTGCTGTAATTCAAAAGTTAGTGTAGATATAACATAATTTGTAATGCCAGAAATGAAGAATTTACTACAATAATAAATACGACATTTTTTTTAGTTGTGACTGAAGTGATACAATTTGTAATGCTTTTCTTGCTGTATATGACAAACTTAGCTGTCCCAAAAATGCTTTGCATTCCACTGCCTGGGAAGACATGCCATCCTGGAGATTCTCTGTTTCTAAACTTGGAAGTAATTAACAATATTTTTACAGAGATTTGTACAGCACTTCTGAGGACCTCAATTAATGCACATATTTATGTGACTGTCCACAAACCAGTTTAACAATAACTGTGTACATGTCATTAGTATGGGGAGGGGGGTCACAAATGAGTTTTATACTGCACATGCAACAATTATTGTTTAATTGAAATGTTAAGACAGTTACAAAATATCTGGGTGAACTGTTTAGTTCATACATGTTATAAACAGTGAGTTATTAACTCCCACAAGCCTTTAACTAAATATTTTGGGGAGAAATCAGGTCCTACACTGACAGTGTAAATACAGGTTTTGTATTGTAAGTATTCCGCTGAGATAACGCTAGTATTGGTGATTGCATTTAAATTTTATAAGCCAAAAGTTATTTTCTTGTATCAAAATCATTAGCCAAGCGTGATGTGTTGGAACATTATGGTGGAAATATGCTGTAAAAATTCAGAAAAATTTGGCTCTGCCACAGGGTTTTATGACGGTTCTTTCGGTCATCATTAACAACAGAAAAGAAACACCGCCATTTGCCTGTACATATAGGAGGGCGATGTGTAATGCTTGATGAGCACAACACAGGCGCGACAACAAAAATTTTGCATTATTGCAAATACACATTTTCGGCAAGTGCAACAAAACAGTCTTAGGCTGTAAATATTCAGTATTGGTACCACTGATATATGCCAACCAAGTTTTTACCAGTAGTGGTGTATGTGGTGTTGCCCAAAAAGTGTTTATTCAGGACATCCCTGCACTTCAATATTTACGTTTTCTTAAGTGAAAATTTTTTTTTTGGGCAATTATTGTAACGCCTATACAATTTCATACGTTTTTTTTTTTTTNTTTTTTTTAATATAAAAAACTTAGCTGCCAACTGCACAACATAGCAGATATTTGTAGTACGAACTTCTGAGCTGAAATCCTCTAGCATTGACCATTTATGTCGTGTCCGCAACAATCTCAATTGACTTCCGAATATTTGGCAGTCTGATGTATCACCCTGTTGCGCTATTGTGCATCCAGTGTAACTGGTTAATAATTTGTGAGGTGTTAGCACTTTAAGACATATACTGTTTCAGTTAGAATTTAGATGTGTGCGCAAATACTTTTAACAACTGCAATGAAAGCAATAGGAACATAAGATTGTGCAACATTCTACCGAAATAAAATAACATCACAAATAAGTACTCAAAGAAGCATGACATCTTCTGTTATTGTAGTCATAATTGTTTAAAAAAAAATTTCTTATGTCATTTATTGACGGTTAAAGACAAATTGTTTGCCTGTATGAAGGAAGAAACACTATTATCTAAAAAATTTGCTGTTCCCACGATCCAATGGGGAAAAGTTTAAATGTTGCCTGTGCATGGTTCTAATAACAAGAAAAAGGTTTCATCATAGTAAACCCACCTGCAACCGCGAAACAAACACACTTGAGATGTCAGGAAGAGCATAATAAACACGACTCCTGCCCAAAAAATAGTCGCAGATCGGCGTTGCCACCAACGATGATGGCTCATATTCCCCTTCAAATTTAAGATAAGTACTTATGATTTGTAGCTCATATATAACAAACTTTTCAAGCATTTATAGTTAATGGAAAATATTACTTTTAATTTGGTTCTAAATACAATTTTTCTACACATTTCAGCAATTCCGATACAGATATTCTTAGTTACATTTTTCTTGTAGGTTGCCGAACATGCAAGCTGATAACAAGGCTTGGGTAGAGTAGGTGGATATAGTCGTCAAAGCAGAAGATACCCGAATGTGCTTGCCTTCGAAACGACTGAGTACTCTTGAGTACCAATTTCATGTCGACTTTGTTTTGGTCAGATGAGAGACAGTGGGTTCGTGGCGACCTGGGGAGTTCTCGACGAAACTTAGAATAAGCCCTTAGGAGTGTCATTCAGTGGTTAGTGAAGTGGGTAGAATCACCAATACTATGAACACTACTTCTACAGCAGATACCAAATACGAGTTTGACACTTTTTGCAAGAAGTATTGCAGGTCAGTTAAAGGCCATCCCCCTAGCATTAGCACTGCAAGCACAACAGCACATACAAAATTATTTGTGTCGATTGCATATACAGGAATTGACGAGCGAAAGTACACCTCCAATGGATTCTACTAGCCATTTTACTCCTTCGCCTTCTTCAACTGCATATTATGTTAAACTTCAGCGCCATCTCCATCGTAGATCACACACCATCCAGCTTATTTTGAGAACTGTACAGTTTCGCCATCTCCACCAACCTGCGCCTCTGACAACGCTGTCTGCAATAAACCCCCAAGCTGAATTACGAAATACCATTACAGTATACTCCCAAGCATCACATTAAAGTATCTGTTTTTTGTAGCATAGGTTCAACTTTAGACCGTACATAATCAAAAGAGCCTTCTGAAATCCTCAGTGCAAATAATACCCTTGTTTGTCTTCTCCTACTACCTCGTGAAACAAAGTCGTACTTGAGCCATATTTACTTCTACTAGTAATCCATTTTCTCATCCATAGTCTTTTAGGTATTCTCTCTTCCCTAATTATCTCAGCTTTTACTTCGTCCAAAATCCGACTTAATACGAATTTAATAACTGAATGTGCGACTTCAAGACGTTGCTGGCCATCCATCTGGAGCGAACTAAACAGCCTAACTAAAACCGCATGCAATCAACGGACCTATTGAAATGAACTTAAGCTATAATTTAGTTAATCCCTTAACAACCTAATACGTGTAAACCAGCCTTAAGGGTGGTATTCTTAAAATATATTTTGATAACTAGTTTTGTCCAGACTAAGGATGAGGTAGACAGCTTATTCATCTGCTGCGTATGTACTCAAAATTGACCTACCCCAATCATACACCATCCATTAAAGTTACATGGTCAACAGTAATGAATGTGTTCATTTATATCTTAATTTTTAAATGACAAGCACTATTATATTAATAAAATTCTTTTGCCAATTTGAAATAATTCAAACTGCATTACAAATTGGTTAGCGAACGTNGAATGTGTTCGTTTATATCTTAATTTTTAAATGACAAGCACTATTATATTAATAAAATTCTTTTGCCAATTTGAAATTATTCAAACTGCATTACAAATTGGTTAGCGAACGTATAACTTCTCTTAAGCACTAGTTTACAAATCCGTTTTCTAACCTAAAATCCAATCCATGCAGTTTTCGTAGACTTGTTAAAAAAAACCAATTGAATATTATGACACGGAAATTTGCTGTGCGCAGCCAGCAAGATCAGTGTACCTCATATTTAGTCTATATGGCCAAGACAATCTTATTTGGTGTCTTAAGTTCGTATTTAGATTTCATGAACACCGCTTAAACTTTTCTCAAGCACAGACAAACAAGAAGGGTCTTCACAATTTTTTTTGTAGTAATGTGACCAACAACAAAGCTCACTACCAAAACCGATAAATACGAACAAAGACAAATATGCTGTAATAACCACCGGAAAAACGAACAAGGAACAATACCAGACGGGATCACAAATAAACTATCCTCGGTAGAGAAACATCAACCATGGAGGGGAAAAAGAGGCAAATGGAACAAGTGATAGCAAGGTAGGAGAGGGCCGGTCACCTAGGACACCAAACCCTTAAAATGAGATAATATAATCGTGCTCAGGTAAAAACAAAGCGAGAATGTCCCAAACTATATTCTGTACCATATAAGGAGGCCACTTTTTGACAGCTCGGCGAAAGTAGCGCCACTGTTTACATCTGACTGCGTATCCCGCCATCAGCTGGTCCGTCACGTCGGGGCTGTATTTTTATCAACACGCTGTCAGCTAATCCACTTCCATTGCACTGTATACTAACAAAATTTTAAGACTGACATCTATCTAAAAATATAAGTAGGTTATAAAAGTAAAAATATAAAATGTTGCAAATAATTAGATATTTGATACCTCTTTTTTAATTTGTCCGAGATAGTGAATTTGGGTTAAAATTTGCGAGACGGTCTGTTGTATCTATTATTACACTTTGGACGTTATAGCTAATATATTCGAGTTGGAAATATGTGACGTGGAATAACGTTAGAATTGCTTAAAAACTATTCACGCGTGTCTACGGAATCAAGGAGATGGGTTTCTAGAGAACAATATGGCGTATAATTTACGTAGACGAACGATTACCGGCCGAATATAAATGACTTGTACTCCAAATCGTTGTATATGAAATATACGTTACTTTAAAAATTATGCAGAGCTCGTGGAAAAATATAACTATTGGCATATGTTTGTAAATGCGTTATATTTCGAGCAATAAAGTGGTTCATTTCTGGTTGGTAATAGCTTGCAGAAAATCCGATAGATATCGCGCAACACGTAATAACGAAGTTTTGAGTATCTCTCTTTATGTAAACAAATAGCGTCTTATTTAAAATTGATGGTTCTTATATTACGGGCTGGAAATATATTTCAAATTCGTGTCGTTTCGTCTAATTATTAGAAAAAATAATTCAACGATATTATGTAATATTTCTGTATGCTTTTGGAATTAATAGCAAGGTTTGAGGTGGATGATACGACGTGAAAAAGCGTTCTGAAGTTAGCACAACTTCAGAAAACTTTTCCGCGTCGTATCGTTCTATTGTACTTTCATTTTGATCACCTAAACGTAACTACATTATCACGAAGTTTAGTTTTTAACACTAACAACCATTGTTTTGTGACATCGTAAAATAAAATGTATTAATAAATCTACGAACTCTTTCTTACACGCGTGTTTCCTGCTTTTCTGATGTGCATCGACAGTGCACTCAGAATAGCCAACGTAATTTAAATTTTGTTCGTTCTTGCATCAGCTGATACAGGATTTTGTAAATGGCGCTTTGT
This sequence comes from Clitarchus hookeri, assembly GCA_002778355.1. Classification (NCBI taxonomy): domain Eukaryota; kingdom Metazoa; phylum Arthropoda; class Insecta; order Phasmatodea; family Phasmatidae; genus Clitarchus; species Clitarchus hookeri. The sequence goes on along the minus strand of NQII01001884.1, from coordinate 95,226 downwards.
TTGTTTCGTAAACGTTAAGTTGCCACTCACTGACTGTCAGAAAGTGGCCTTCTTATGCGGTATGGACCATACCAGTGGGTCATGAAAAAATACCCGAGGGGTAAGAGAGAGGAAACCTTACATGAAGCTGCTGAAGGGCAACATGCAACGAACTTCGATCGCCGCCTGTAGAACACTGAATCAAGAGATGGGTCAAATATGCACTAGGGTCATCGCAGATAGATCAGGGATTAGGGACTATATGAAGTTTATACAAATGAGACATAACCTGAAAACAGAAAAAAAGAAGTGACTGAAAGTTACGGGAACTACAATAATGTTGATATCCTCGCCGATAATATGTAAGAGATAAATGTGCATATTAAGTATTAGAAACTGAATTTTAATTTCCCCATGTCTGCTTCCAATGCCAGTAAATTTCCCAATTTAAGATGGTATATAAAATGGAAAAAGAAAGTAGGGGCTACGAGACACACTGTAAAACACTCAATTTCGCAAATGTATCCACCATCTCATCCCATGGATTACATATCCCAGCACCCACATGAAGTAACGAGTAACATTTCGTTCATCCAAAAGAACACACTGTTACCGTATGAGCCATATAATCACCCTCCTTATGGGGAGTAGGAGAAGTCAAGGTATCAGTAAACTACGTGAATCCGATATAATCAGAGGATCTAAGACATCAAACTCGAAACATAATATAAAGCCATATATGCTGCAAAAGCTTCAGGATAAAAAATGGTAGTGTTGGAAGGGAGCTTGAAGGGTTCAACATTTATATGAAGAATCAAAATAAGCAGACCTAATACCTTCTAGAGGTTTTGAGGCATCAGTGTAAATAAAAATGGTCAGGTTATCCAGTGACGTGAACCACGCATCAACAAGCTCCTTGTGCCCACTCTGACCGTCACAGTCGCATCAACTGCACCAGGCGCACCGGGCCGCACCAACAACATCAGGCCAAAAGTGCATAGAGCAGGTTGACAGGAACTTAACTTGCACCTTCTTGCCAACAGGTACTATGTGACTCAAGAGACCATCCTTTTTTATTTATTATAAGAGGACACTGTTGTAATAAATTAGTAGGCGATCCGAAATTCTCTTTACCACAAAGCCACAGTTGTTGGGCGCACGGGCCATTGGTCGTTACATCATTGCAGCTCGTGCTGTGACATACGTCGTAACATGTAACCAAATGACGTCAACTGGCCTGCAGGCCGAAGCTCAAGTGCTAAGTGCCCCAAAGTGCAATCAATATTGTGCAGTAATTTTTAAAACATATAACACATCATCTTATTAAAATCTACAGGCAGGGGTAGGTTTTATTGTGTTGGAGCCACCAAGCATGGCAACCCCCACCCCTTTTCCCAGGTGTACTCGTCCATCCTTTCAGGATACTTCCACTGTAGCAAGTGAAATTCAAATACGTCACGGGAAATGGATCACAGAGACTTTTCTCAATAAAGCGTAAAAGTGTATCCAATGTCTATATATAAGAGGGTAATTGTGTTTTCATAAAGGGAGACTGCCTATAAATGCCTCCATCACAGTAACATTTCATTTAGTGTGGTGATACTCCCCGTCAACTTCACAACATCAAGCTTAACAGACATTTGCTAATCAACATTGGTGTAACCAGTTGGTTTCCTTTAATCAGTAAAATTTTATCACATAGTACTCATAGCCTGTTTTAACACTCGGCATTTGATGTCGGTTCACGCAACCTGTCGCGGAAGCTGACGCCATTCATCTAGTTCGCCTCAGCACACGAGCCAGACCAGCAGTGTTGGTCGTTCGCTCCACGAGCCCTCTCGGTACAATCATTTAGGCTGATCTCATTTCATTACCATGTTAATGCAATTAACCGGAACCTTTGATTTCTTTTCAGTACCGAGGGGAGTACCACCTGCACTCTGACCAGAGTGTTTAATGTTACTGCGTATCTCCAGAACACCACACTGGATATGGTCATTTTCACGCGAAGGTCCCCAGCAGGATGTAAGTGCTGTGTCTGTTTCTTTTAGTATTCACATGTCCACTTCCTTAACATGTAATAAAGTACGCGAGTAAACAACTTTACTAAATTTAGTGAGTGTTGGTTCATCGTCACTACATCCCCTAGTAGTACCACCCACAATTTTTCTAATATATTTCAGGCGTACGAGACGGTCTACAGTCTCGGCACAAGGTCAATGTGTGTAAGAAGTGGAATTTTAAGGCCGTGACAACTTCATTTTCAAACTGACGGAGGCATCCAGGCCCCCTGGGCCGTTGATCGAACGACCTACATCATTAATTCTCCGCTGTGTTATGGTGCCGGGCAAATCTGCACTCTATCCTGGACAATATGATAATAATTTACATAACACGATACACATTTTTACGAAGCAGACAGAACCGTTGTTCAATTGTCTGTGCTTTTGACTTTACAATTGTGTTGTATATTGGTGGTTTTGTCAAAATAAAGGAAATGTAAAGTAAAATGTTTACGTTTCATTTATTGTGTATTGACTTTAAAGAAAAAGAAAAATTGTTGGGTAACGGAATTTTTTTATAGCTGTAGTGAAATAGCCTCTTTCCATGTTGGCAACACTGTTTGCAGCAGAAAAAGTTATTATCTGGGCTCGCCAGCTGGTCTGGGAGTTTTGACGTATGTAATTGAGGTGTGTATGCTGGTATATAAAGTATCACCCTAACGTTTATCTAATGTGGGTTAACACAACGTGAAGAATGAAGACGCTAATTATCCGTCCTGGAGTTGAAAGTAGTTTAATTACATGCATTTCGTAAAAACGAGAAATGAATCCCAGCGATACCGAACAGGTAAACTTGTAATGTCAAATTTGTAGTAGAAAACTGATGCGAGATAAATTGTATGGAAATAATTGAAGTAATAATACAGGTGACAAATAAAATAAAATGCTACCTTGTAATGGGAAAGGAAATTGAAAAGCTGTTTTAAATATATACCAGTGATGAAAATATCAGAGGTGTGTTCAAGAGTTCGGGCTCGACCAGTTGAGTGAAGACCTGAAATTTGCATTCGACTAAGTTGTTTGGTTGCTTCCTGAATATGTAATGTATCAAGCGTTTTACACGACTTCAACAGGAGTAGCAAATTTTTGATGAAGTTGAACTTTTACTTACATTTTATCTGTTGATTATAATATTTCATTTATAATTAATTCATAGAAAAATAGAAAGAAAATAATGTAAACTGTAATATAATTAATATAATATGAACTTTAATGATATAATAATAATTAATATTATAGTAATTAATATTATAATAATTAGTATAATTACTTCTAGACTTGCTATTGGGCTATTGTCCAGTGGCAATTTCATCCTCTCCTACTCCCCTTACTTCCTTTCCAGGTTTTTCCTGAACTTCCTAACACCTCTTACTATTACTATTTTCTCCAGTAATAAATTCCACTCTCACCAACCTCACAAGCATGGACTGCCTACCCCACTCTGTTCACCTCCATACCCTCTGTACACCCCCTTGAACAGCCAACAACCCAATTTCCCATCATTCCTCACCATTCACCATCCTACATAACCTGACCAGCCTCACCACACTTCTCCTGTCCTTCAAAAAACTCCAGCCCTTTTCATTCAACAACACTGATTGCCAAAGATTCCCTTCATCCTCACCATCCTGCCCCTGCCTCCTCCATCTACTCTTCACCTATCCAGGTGCCCTTTGTACCTTCTCCAGCTCATGCACCTCCACTTCAATGCATGGGTCCTGTTCCGCTGCATCATATTCCAATATTGGTTGCACCATTGTGCTATAAGCTTTTTCCTTCACCTTGCTGCTTACTCCCTTCCCAGCATTCCCAAAGCTCTTCTGCCCTTTGAAACTACTCTTTGTACCTGTTTTTTCCACAAAGATCCCCCTGCAATGCTACGCGTAGGTATTTATATTCAGAAACTTCCTCTATTTTCTGTCCCTCTCTTTTGTAAATGTCCCTGCCTTTCGCCCTGTTCCTTATGAACTTCACTTTCTTAGTCTTTAGTACATTGATCATCTTACTGCTCTGTCCACAACTGTATCCGATCAATGTCATTCTGCAAGTTGCTCTCCCCACCCACCTCTGTATACAATGCACAATCATTGGCAAACAACTTTATTTTCTCACCCACTCCCATACCCACGACATTTACCATTATGGTAAACAAGGGGCCAAGCACACTTTGCTTTGGCAGCCCTGATACCACCCCTCCAATATCAGATAGTGTTTCCCTCACTTTTACCCTTTGGCTCCGTCCCCTGTGAAAGTTAGTAATTGATTCTATTACTCATTTGTCAGCAAGGAGCTCATCCACCTTCCTCATCAAAATCCCAGAGGGAATCATTTCAAAGGTCTTTTCAAAGTCAATGAAGCATGCATCAGTGTGCTTCCCTTTATCTACTGCCTGCATCAGATCCTCTAGCAGCTCTGACATTTGTCTCACAAATATCCCGTGCCAAGTTCATGTAGATACCTACTCCTGTAGAAATTCTTCTCATTCATGGCATTTACTAACAAACTGCACAACCAGTCTTCATTACCTTCCCCATATTTTATACGAGACTTACCGGCCTGCAGCTGCCCAGCCTCTCTATATCCTCTCCCAGCTTGTATATTGGGACCACCAATGCCTCCTCCTATCCTTGTGGCAACTTGCTCTCCTCTAGTGATCTGCTAAACAGCACCTGCAGATATCTAACCACCTTAATAGGTGTTTTGGTAATTGCTGGTAAGAAATAGTTCTCGTGCAAAATATTGTTGAACCCAGTGTGCACAAATGTGGTGCGTTGTCCCTTTGATGTAATTTTCTAGACTTGGTTAAACCTTGCTTGCATGGAGTTGGAGGAATATCCTGAAAGTAGAACTATAGCAGGCAACTAAACTCCTACAAGTCTACTGCTTGTAGACTTGTAGCAGCAAGTAATGCAACACAAGCTGATGGATGAACCTTGTAGAAATCCATACCAATTCTACAATTCTAGCTGGGTTCTACAAGACTAGATAACAGTAATTGTTAAGAATCGCAGCTTTTCCGAAAAATGGGAAAGAATACCAGAAAATTGTGTATATGGACATTGCTAATCGCACTAACTGCAAATTTCATGGGGCCATAATGTAATTTGTAGTATATATGGTACCATTAAATGTGGAAAGTGGAGAGGACTATGAAGATCAGGAAATTTTTGCTGTAAAACGTGTAAAATTTATGTAAGATATATTCCAACTGGTTTACTCAACCGTGTTAAATGCAAGAAAACCTTTGGAAACTAAACCTAAATTCCGAATTCGCGAATCGCAGGGTGTGTGTATGCCGATGCACTAAGAAAGTAGGTACGTTACAGGAATAACCCACGGTAATGTAATCAATTCGGAATTTCATTTAGTTCTGTGGAATTCTGCAAGGCTTACCTCAATATTCAAGAGAGGATTATACTACGTTCTGTGAAAGTAGTACACAAAAAAAGTATGTATACAGTATATCGTACAAAGAGGAGTTACGAGGCTTTGTTTGCATGTATTGCAGTGATACAGGATATATTTGTGCTACAATTCATAGACAGAAGAAACTAATGTTCATCAATTTTGGCCATCAGTTTTGAATTTTTCTGTAGTGTTTCACTCAATGGTTGTATGTTGGTGTGTGCGGATGATGGTTAGTGATTATTATTGCAGGTGTTCAGTGTTTCGTGTGAATATTTAGCTTATCCAGGCGAGGTTTCTATCATTGGTTCAGGTTGAGTTCCTGGCTCCATCTGCTTGTGGGCATGGTCAATTTAACTGGATCTAGGCCACCATTGACCACATGGAGGCTTCTGGTTACCAGTAGTAAATATTTTTGATTACTTCCCCGACCCTTGCTTTCAGGTATCGCCTCCAAGATTGTTTTTTGTTACTGCCATAAGCAGACCTATTTCTTCTGTTAATACACTACAGCAGCCTGTCTTCTAACCACATCCAGTCCAAAATTGCCTGCTCACCGAGTTAAGAATAAATATGGTCTCCTCCTATAACAGATTATAAATACTCTCCTGGATGACATTGATGGTACATTGGTATTGTGATGATGCATGTGGTGTGTTATCCTAGTTCATATAATAGCAAAATGAACAAATACTTATTTTAATATTAGTTTATTTTCAAATAATAACTTTTTTGTGTAGTTCGAAGATGAGTGGTCCGATTTGCAAGAACGGTTCAAGAAAGAAGGGCTTGATTTTGAAAATTTGCGACCAGAAGAACGCTTGCTCCATGTTTGGCGATGGCTTGTGGATGCAGAGAGCAATCTTCAGAGCTCTAGAAGACAGTTGGATAAACTTAGAGAGTTACGAAGTGAAGAGATGGAGGTAATTATAAGAAATTAAGCTTTCTGTTAGTATTTTTTTTTAATTGTGGATTTTAGACAGAAATAATTTTTGAAGTGATGATTCTTGTGAAATCCAGAATAGTTCTCCAACATTGCCCTGCAATAGCTTTTCGAGATCCTATTGTAATTCAGTAAAGTGGTTGTGCATAAAGTTGATAAAATAGGGCATAATTTGGCATTATTCTGTGCAGCAGTTTTAAAACTGAAATGTCGTAAAAATGCATCTAAAAATCCAATACTTATATGAAAGAAACATTAATTTTACTTATGCAATGTAATTTTAATGTTATATGGTACTACTGGTACCTCCCACTTCCCCCTGGTAATAGCTCTAACTAATCAATGCTCGCTGTACCATTTCCTGTTAGCCACCAAACATGTGCAGATACCACCCCATCCTTCCACCTTTTTCCATCACAGTTGCTTCTCAGTTAGCTGTAGCTCTTCCTTGAAAATCCTTCAAACTAATATTTGTTTGCTGCAAAAACACATCTATCCTTTCCTAGTCTTCAAAAAATTTCAAACCAAAACCTTTCTGAATCATAGAAAATGAAGTGAGAAGAGGAAGAGGAATCCAGAAGCACAACTTTGCCTAGCAACCAAAAATTTACAAGTGTGCTTGCCAAGTGGACAGGTCTCAGGTGGAAAGCTTAGAAGTGACCCTCCTCTCCCATACTCTTAGCAAATTCTTCCGCTGGCCTCCATTTCTGCAGCACTTAACAAATGAAATACTACCACACATACTGCATCTTACAACAATACATATGTGGGTACAGCTTTCATTAAAAAATAGGGCCAAAAATTCAGAAATTCCCAAAAAAAAATCCTTGAACTTACTCTCATCTGAATGGAAAAAGCAAAACTATTTCTAGTGAGAAGAAACAAAATTCATAACATTACTGTCCCACTGAATGGATTCCCACCCAGCGAGATTTATAAGCGTTGCTTTATATAGGCTGTTTATGGTAAAATGAGCACTTTCAAAAGCCCTACTTAAGATCTAATTGTATGCGTCTTGTGTATTCTTCCACCGCTTGTAAAATTAACATTGTCATGAGCCTTATCACTTTATTCATGCATTGGTAAAGTGAAGCTGTGATACAATTATAAAAGTAAATATTTTACAAATGTGCTAATTCTTACGTTTATATGCATTAGAAAAACAGAAAGTAAAACAAATAATTTTGGTAGTAACAAATGTTTTTACGTAATATTTTTAATTCAACGTTAATACATCAAACTACTTTCCCTCCATCGTTACCAACTTCTCTGGGCGTATGCCTGTCAGTGTGCCATTAAAATATTCACAGGTAAGGACAATGACATTTTTCAAAGTTTGATTTCAAAAGTGCTCACGTTATCGTGAACAGCCTTTAGTGAGATTTGTACAGTTAACATGGCGGCAGTCAGCAGGGTTGATTGTTTAGGAGGTACTTAAACAGTTCACTCCTAAGGTAGGTGTGCCCAACCTTCTGCAGTGGGGGGCTAACTGAACAAGCAATCTAGTCAGTTATGGGCTGGTCAGAACTGCATATCAAAAACTGTACAACTGTCATAATACAGCTACTTGGAATATGCTGCGAACCAGGGTACATGTGCATCAACAGTCAAAGAGTCGCGTCGTCACTTATTCCAGCAAAAGTTATTGAAGATATATTAATCTTTATAATCGTACATTAATATTAACATATTTTAGTGTTAATTTTCATGCAGATTGGTTTAATGAATGCAGGTGAATTTATATTTACACATCAATATTAACACATAGGAAATTTAATTTATGGTTGTAATGACGCAATATTCTTAATTTTTCGGGACTCGGGTGTAAAATTCTTTTGTGTGTATGAAGCTTTGGAAAGCTTATTAATATTTTTATCGGGTCTGAAGTTTAAAGCCGTGGTGGCTCGTTTCCCGTGTTTGTTTGTCCGGCAGACGTGTGCGTTTGTAGATTATCGGGAGGACGTTTGCCGTATTACGTTTTATCAGGAGTCCTGGTTACAGTTTTCGTTTCGAACTTTGGTTTTTTGGGGATGCGTCAGCATTAAATAGACTAGTTCGTTTCTTTTAACAGCGACGTCGACAAGTTTTAGTTCCTCCAGCGCATTTTCAGGCAACGTCAACAAGTTTTTGTTGTACGAGAGGTTAGTTTATGTTGACGGCGCAGCAGTATCGATAACGTGTTGAGAGTGGGACACGTGCAGTTTTAGATGACGCTGCTGGCAGATGCCAGGCGCTTATCTCAGGAGAGGGGGGTGATAGGCAGCACAAAAAGAGGCGTCTGTCTGTCGCCCTAAGAGCAGTCTTATTCAAGTCAGTCGTCAGGGAGAGTTACTTCACGACGCCCGTGAGGGCAGGTCAGCGCAGTCGAGAAGTATCATGTAATGCTAGCCTAGGCCGCGTTCGGGCAGGACTAGAACCCCCACATCGGCAACTAGACTTTAATATATCAATTCTCAGCCGGTGTGGGAGGTAGCCGCATTTTAAGTTTCTTCGGGTCAGTTTTTTAAGAACATCATTAAGTAAATGACTGTGGCACTGTTATCTGCAATAGTATATTTAATGGTAAATGTTCGTACTCTGCATACTGGACATTCGTATGTGAACTGTGTCATTCAAAAGATAAATAAAATATATATATATCAAACTAATCTGGAACTTTTTTCTTAAGTAACTAGTGTTCAATTAACTGAGTCTCGTGTTTCTACCTCTGAGCAAGCCGTGGCATTATTATAAATAACGAGTGTAACAAGTGCCGAACGTTAACAACATGGCGCCCACCTGTGCGGCTGCTTTAATATATCGTAACTAGCCCGCGGAAATATTACATGGTTTTAAATGTTGATAAAAAAAAAGTAATGGTCGAGATCTTTGTGCCAGTACACTCAATTTACATCTACTAATGTTGACATAAAAAACTCTTAACATGAAAGCTTAGAATATGTTAGTGAAAATGGGATAAGATTAGGAGGGAGGAAAGTGAAAGGGAAAAGGAAGGGTACAGGTGTGGGGAATGGGGGAGAAGAACTCATGGGGACATCCACCACTATATCTTATTTAACGAGCGCCCAGATACCCAAGGATTTTAACATCCAGCAAACGTAACTTTATTTATACCTGATAAGAGCACTAACAAACAAAAGACTAGTGAGGGGGAGCAAGAGGACAGAGATCAATAGGGAATAAACACTTACTGATGTTACTACACCTTGTAAATTACTAAAACTAAAATAATTAATAACTCCAACTGTTAGCGTGATCGTGAACTGCCAGACAAAATAAAGTTTAGATTGCTAGACCATAGCAGTAAATTCATCGTAGACACTTTTGTACCATTTTAACTTGCATTAAACAAACAAGATGTAACTTAAAGGACTCTTTCTATCTACAAAATACGAACAAATGAATGTGTTGGTTTCATAGTACTTTTTTTTCCAAATAAAATTTTCATGTCTTAAAATTATCAGAAATAACAATAATTCATTCTATGTTCATTTTCTTCCAATTAACCAAAGAAGTTACTTTAGTCAGAAAACAGTTTTTCGGTTATTGATTTTCTACAAACTCTCCTTTAACACAATAAAACTTTAACGATGGAATCTGCCTTGGCACTGTGCATTAAAAATAAGTTATTAGGTGCTAAAAATTCATTAATTACTCTACATTGCTTCACTTTCCTGAAAATCACTGACCTCTGTAAGCTTTATTAATCTTGTAATTACTTGACTTGTCCCATCTCTTTAGTGTCAGTGAGTTCCCTAAAATATGTCATTAAAGAGACTTACCATTAAACTGCTCAAATAAATTCCTTAAATTCTCTTAGGTTTTTACCAAACCTTGCAGGCTACTGACATCACAGGACTTAAACTTTCACTTAGTTATTAGATTCACCTAAAATGTCTTGCAACTTAAACAATTTTTTATTATTAATTGATGTTCTGGCCTGAATAACTACATGACTAAATAAAAAAAAAGCAAGTCGTATTTACTTCTCGACTCCAACATTCAATACAAGTATCCACTCCCTTTGGCAGCCCGGTGAAGATGACCTCTCACGGCAACACTCACTGCCGCATGACCGCGCCACGCAGTCGGAGTTGTCCCTCACACCTGTTACCTCCTCGGTGGCCCACAAGCTCGTGCACTACAGTTGCGTGGTTTGGCTAAGGTCAGCATGCACAGGTGTATGAGCCCAGCACATCTGGCCAGCCAACGATCACGTGCAAATGACCATCGCTTTGACCTGCTGAATGGAAGTTCAGTCAGCAAACCCTGCATGACTGTGTGGTTCTTAGTCAAACAAGCCAAACCCAACTTCAGCAATTGGGCTATAAACTCGGCTCACAAACAAATTTAGGAAAACTAGAAACCAAAAATAAAATTGGAAACATTGCCTGTATCCAAATATCATACAGTCAAGGCCATACTAAATTCCTTAAAGCTTGAACAAAAAATTACATGATATGCCTAACTTACTCCACGATCTTTACAAAAAAGCAACCTAAGAGGTAATTCCAGATAAAACCCACATTTTAAGAGTAAAAAACCATACATAAACNTGCTTAATCTCAAATGATTTCGTAACTGGTAAATATCTAGTTTAGGGGCTTTTCTGAAAATAATAAAAAAAAACTCCAGAAAGTGGTATATTTCGACTCTACTAATAACGTAGAACACGAATATATTGGGGGCATAGCTTTAAAATAAGTACAACATATTTTAAAAAATTGAACAAGTTTGTGAGGTGACTGTTTCTGACAGTTTGTTTACGTTTTGAACGAAACGTTTTATGCCAACAAAAGTTGCATTAACGGGTTCTGCATAGCTTACCTTGTTGATATTCAAGACGGCGTAATGTTAAAATAAGTAGAACATATTTAAAGAAATCGCGAAAGTTGATGTTTACGCCTATTAACGTCTGCCGCCATTAATAATGGTTGCGCATTGCATATTCACGCAATCTACCGGGGGCATAAATCATCACGGGTCATACGTTAGTATGCATGCAGGCAGCGGTCGTGGTCAGTTCGATGGTGCTTCGTTCGTGATTTTAAGACGGAAAAAAAAAAGCAAGACTACGTTTCTGCGTTATATTAGCCTATTAACGAGTGCTTCTGTATATATCTTCGGCTGTAAATGAGTGTTTCAGTGCGTTATATTCGCGTATGTGGTGCTTCGTGAAAACTGTGATTTCATCTAGTGATCTGACGTTGAATGGGCCATTGACAAGAGTATGTACAACCCGCCTACATTGGTGAGTGCATTTATATTATTTGTGTGGGTTTTACGTTCCTTTAAATCCCTAAAATCCTAAATTCGTAGTTTAGTGTGAAACCCACAAATCCTATCCGGTAGCTTAACGTGCAAATGTAGTTATATTACGTAAGTCAAACAAGGCTTTTTCCGGACGTTTATACAGCACAATTTCACATTCTTTCTATACTAACCTTGGAGTATTCGTAGGTAACGCAGAACACGACTATAGTAGCGTCGTTAACGTATGACTAATTGTATAATATGTGCCCACCTAACCGAACAGAACCTAACCCCACGATGGGTGAATCACTATTTTACATTTTTAAACTAACCTAGGATTGTAGCGATTTTAACTAACCTAGGATTGTAGTTATTTAAAATAACGTAGGATTATAGGGTTCCCATGTAGTCTGTGATTGTAGGGTGTTGATCGGAGATTTTTTTAATATTGTATAATCTTATATTACTGTACAACCTTACAATCCTAGGTTAGTTTAGAGCCGTACAATCCTAGGTTAGTTTAAAAACGTAAAATAGTGATTCACCCATCGTGGAGTTAGGTTCTGTTAGGTTAGGTGGGTACATGTTAGGAAATTCGTCGTACGTTAATGCCCCTAGTATATTCGTGTTCTACGTTATTAGTAGAGTCAAAATATACCACTTTTCTGTGTTTTTTTTTTTTTTTTCTACAGAAAAGCCCCTAAACTAGATAATTACCAAAGGAGGAATTGTAGGTGCCAAAAGAAACCTTGATTTTTTTTTATGGATGGAAAATTTTCCGGTTTTTGTGTGCATACCTTTACAGTCTAGCAAAGTGTGCAGCAGCAAAGGTATATTGGTGTATAACTAGGTACCTGCAAAATTTGCGTTATTTGGCATTATGCTAAACTTCACAGTATTGTACATACTTGAGCTGGTATCGTTCCTTTATTGGCTGCTGAGATGTGAAACTGTTCCCCTTCTGAATGCATAGCACTTGATTTGGGCATACATTTGTGAAGTGTTAATTTAATGGTATAGAGTTACCTGGAGCATGTCAAATAAAGTACAGACCAATGATAAACGTATTGCAAGGAAAAACGTGTTTGAGGTTTGTGTCCCCAAATAATAATGTGAATTTTGCAGGTCTTTACATACAGAAAGTTCGTAAAGTCTTTCCCTCATTACAAAAATCAATAACACAAAAACTACACAAGTTATCAAAGTGCTGTTTTCACCAAAATGTACAATATCTTAAAGTTTTTTGGTTATGGGTCAGGTGCTAGCTGAATAAGGCTTCAAAGCAGGAAAAGGCCCAATGTGTTTTGGTATCACGAGTGACTGTTCAGCGCAACTTCCGAAGACTGTACGGACGACTACCACCTAATCATAAAAGCATAACAGCTTGGTATGCAACGTTTAAGGGCGCTGCTTACCGGGTGGCAGCTGCAAAATTTAAATAGGAAATCCCATTTCAAACAAAATGTATTCTTCACAAATTTTTTAGGAGAAGATCCCTATGAGCGTATATCTTCAATATAGACAAGCAGTGCGTACATTTTTGTAAAACATAAATTAAAAAAAATTTGTTGCAAACAGATTATACATGTTGTAGAAACATCTCCGCCATAGGGTACTTCTCCTAAAAAATTAGTGACAAATAATAATAAATGTTTATCTTTAAAATTAATGCACTGAGGCGAAATTTGCTTAATATGGTATTTCCTATTCAAATTTCGCAGCTGCCAGACATTAAGCAGTGCCCTTAAAGAGATGGGTAGTGTGGGGCCCCACACACGAATGGGTTGCCCATCTGTAAATGAAGAGACTTGAAAAAGTGTTGGAAGCATTTCAGTTAAGCCCCTCCAAATTAACACGACGTGCTTCGCGTGAACTTGACAATGCATGTTTAACTGTGCACACAAAATCTTGAACAAAAGATTTTGTTTGTATGCATACAAAGTTCAGATCATGCAAACCGTGCTACCAACTGACCATCCTCACCGCTGAAAGTCTCATAGGTACACGCAGTGCGACTAGAACACTGATGACGGTAGTGCACATGTGCAACGTGTGAATTTCTCAGACGAGGCAATGTTTCACACCTCCGGCAAAGTGATTAGGCACAATGTGCACATATGGGGGTAAGAACAACCTTAAACTGCTGTTGAACAAGAGAGATATAGCCCAAATGTGAATGCTTGGTGCTGCTTCATGCATAACAGAGTCATTGGACTCTTCTTTTTTGCCGAGGCCAATATGTACCTAGATATGTTTGAACTGTATGCAGCTAGAAGTGTTTCAACCTTGGGTGGTGTCCTATCAAGGTGCACTGCCACACTGGGGATTAACCGTTCGTGCATTTCTGAATGCAACCTTTACCAATCTTTGGATTGGACGCGATGGTCCAACATCCTGGCCACCAAGATTACCGGACATTACCCCCACTCAAATTTTTCTTCTGGGGTTATGTTAAAGACAGTCTATACTACACGTGTGCCGATGTCAGGAGATTAATTGTGCGGATAACAGATACAATCTCATCTGTTTCAGAAGATATGCTGAGCAATACATAGCAAGAAATTGAATACCGCTTAGATGTTCTTTGTGCAACCAATGGCTCACATGTAGAAGTTTTTTAGTATGGTTAAAAAAACTTCACGAGTTACTGTATGTTTCTGTAAAAACTGTACCTTGATAACATTTGTACTTTTTGTGTTTTCAACTTTTGTGATGAGGGAAAGACTTTATGAACACTGTGTAACACTTCTGAATTTTGAATGAACACTTTACTATTAATTCTACTGCTTTTCCTGTGATTATCACATAGTATAATTTTATGTAATGCGTTGTAATTTTAGCCATGTACTGTATAAAATAAAATGGGAAATTGCATATCATGTTTTATTTGTACTATTTCCATTCGTAATTTATCCAAGATCTATTGTTTTGAGCAAATTATCACACAGTAAAATGTTTTGCTGTGCACGAGTGATGTTTAAAGCGCAATCAGGTAATGACTTTTGCTCGAGCAGGAAATGGAGAGCTATATTGGGCACATCCGGTCGTTGGCAGAGAAGCGTGCAGATCACCTGGAGTCGGAAACTCTGGCCTTGCGCACAAGGCTGGAGTCTTCACAGCAGCAGGCAGCCACACTGGCCACTCTACTGGAGAAGAGTGGACTGGAGTGCATCGCAGACGAATCGCTTGGGGAGCAGGTGAGCATTCTGCTTGTAGCAGCCGCCATTTTTTTCATTTTATTACAAGTTACCTAGGGCGTATCCAAGCTCGTAAGGGGTGTAGTCCCTAAAAAAATATAATTATTTTCTTCATATATACATAACGGTATAAAAATACACATAGCTATTACTTACAAAGTACAACTGCCTATCCCTACTGTTGACACACGCTATTATCAGAGGGGACAATTTTCATGCTAATTTTAATTACAAAGTCCTAAAAATTGTCTTTATACTACCTGCCTGACACTTAATCTTCACTCATGAATTACAAACATACTATCAAATTGTCCACTGTCATACATTTACACCATTGAAATATCACTCGCAAAACAAGCTGGTCAGTCCCAGTCTCTGCTCTCCGGATAGTCGCCCACTGCACTTGCTGGTCACCGCGCTATTGTTTGTTGCCTTTCAACTCACTTGCATCATCATAAACTCTCAGCAATAATAGCACTTCAGGACTCCAACACAAAGGCATGCTGTGGCTTTTATAGCCGAGGTGACCTGGCCGAGAAGGTTCCGTGCACCTCGAGTCACGCCACTGGTGATGATGCTGAGAAGATTGCACTGTTGCTCCTAATTCATTTACTCCTGTAGCAGATGAGTGATGTTAGTTCGGGTGCATTATCACTAAGTGTGTGGTAGCTCCCTTTCCCCTTGGGGCCGCAGAGGTGTAGTGGTCAGATTACTTGCCTCCTACCTAGGTGAACCGGGTTCGATTCCTGGCAGGGTTACTCCTGGACTTTCGCACCTGGGAACTGTGCTAGGCAATGCTGCTGGCCGGCGAGTTTTGTCGGAGGCTACAAGGAAACATGGCATCGCCTGTGGCACATCAGACTTGTTGTATTGAGTGTGCATCATGTAAATTTATCAGTACTGAGTTCAAGTGCTTTTTGTTTTATAAACATAATAGCATGAATTTGCACATTGTTAACACATTTATTTTCTCATGAAATTCCACATTTTCACTTGGGTGACGTATGAATTAAACTGAGACAGCCCATGGCAATGTTTATCTTGCACACAGCAGGATACAAAAGGGAAGAAAAGTAGATCCTAAGCAGGGCTTTCAACAGTGCTCAATTAGCCATGCCAAGTGGATGTAAAGAAGTAGGAGCAGGGTGTATTAGTGCATAGAAGTAAACTAGACTGTATAAAAAATAATGTTCACCAGACTTTGCTACATTATTTTGAAAATGACACAGTATGAACAGTGTAATATACATAATCAAAATACCCATAAAATATAAAATGAACTTTAAATACAACAAAATCGTAATGTCCGAAACACCAAACTAATTACAAAATAATAAACAGTTATTTACTACATACAACAAATTACTTGAGAAAATTGGTTATAGACAAGCTGTGGTGTAAAAAAATCATCATGAAATAAAGGATTAAATGCCCAAGTATACAGATGGGTGTAGGGATGCTAATTAATTAATGCAAAGGGGTTTGAAAAATTTGATTTAAAATTTCTTGTCAGTCTGGTCCATCATGTGAATCTGCTGTCATTTAATTTTCCAGATGTTTAGATAGTTATCAAGATGTAGCTTTGCGCCCAATTTAGCTTGGACCCTAGTGGTGGATTCTAGACATACAATTTATTCTCAGTGGTTGATCTCAAACTGATTGACTTTTCATCAGTGTCAAAAGTTCATTGCATCTCATTTTAGCTGTGCTTGAGATAAATAATAAATGCAGGTGATAAATGTTATAAGCACAGCATTCACTAACATTTAAATAAAAATATTTTAACTATTAAAAATGTCTATTTTAGAATAATTTTGGTAAATGCACAGTAGCTTTAAGTGTAACTACCTTAACGTGCAGTCCGTGTTTCACTTTTTTTTTTCTTTTACATCCTCACTTCAGTATATTGGTATTTAAAATGTGTGAATTTGTTTTCACAGGTAGCATTCCTCATAGCAGATCGTGCCAAACTGATGGAAGAAATTGATGTGATAAAAAAGCTTAAGTTCTCTAATGGGGTCAATGGCCTCAACAAGGAGAGTGAGCTGTTGTCAGAAATTATCAAGGTATTACTACAAACTACTTTGTTAATAATTTTGCTGTCAGCTTCTATACATGCACTTTGTTGCTCATTAACAAGGTTTGTGCGTTGATTGGCATTTACAAATTGATTCTTTATAATTGGTTTTGCAGAAAGTACAGGGACCATTCACAAGACATGACATTCTTTTTTTTTTTTTATTAAATACACAGCTTGCCATAAAAATTGCAACACCAAGGACGTGAGCTATCAAACAGATTTATTGGTTAGGATACAATCATACATAAGTTACAGGATTTAATCTTGCAGCTGTGTTTGACATACAGAACATGGGGAAATCAGTACTGTGTGGCCAGACTATGGGTGCTGCTACACAACATGGCATTAAAAGTAAGAGAATTTTGTTGTTTGTCTGGGGTATCTCCACTCATGCTGCTTGGGTGCATACGCAAATTTCATCCGTTGTGGCTACGGGTGTCCTGTGGCAGGCCAGTCATCATCTCTTACCATGGAATATACATTTTTGATTGGCAAGATATCCCATAAATACACATGCCAGGAAATTAGTTTGACGTGGTGGTCATCCAGGAACTATCGGACGGTGTGTGCCACATGCAGTCGTGCATTGTCCTGTTAGTACAGGCCCCGGTCTAACCCTGAAGATTGGGGACACCTCCAGCAATGTAACAGCTGTTGGTCGCCATACCAGCATTGTGAACTAGGCACAAGCGGGACTGGAATCAGATGGCACCCTATACCATAACTCTAGGTGCTGGGCTGGTATGACGGTGCATAATGCAGGACTCGGCCAGGCGTGTACCATGGTGCTGGAAGTAGAAGTGGAATTTGTTAGAGAAAATGATGGTGGGGGAGAGGGTGAGGGGAATGAGGAGGAGAGGGAGAGAGAAGTCAGTCATATCAAGTCATCTCAGAGAGGCCAGTAGCCTTTGTCAAGGATGTCCGCTCTGCACCTGTGGCCTCTTGCGACGTAGAATCATCACGTCAAGTTTGGTGGGTAGGTGATATCGGACTGTCACCTTAAGGTGTGCTGTGTTTGCTTCTGTCTCGGTCGTTCTTCTGTGCGCGTGCTGGTTTTCCTGGTTGCTTTGTCTCTCCCTTCTGGATGGGTTGCTTGGCAGGTGGCGTACTAATGGCTTCGGCCCCCTGTGGAGCTGTGTTGCTTGGAGGGAGTAACAGGAGTTACGGGTGAGTGCCCACGGCCCTTCAAGGAAAGTGAAAATACATGATTCTCACAAGAAACAGCTGAGGGCTGTGGTTATATACACAGAGGTTTTAAAGTTTGACCTGAAAAGTGAAATTAACAGGCGTTCACACAAAACTTTATCACTGGGGCAAGTAGGGTGATTGCTCTCCCAAACTCACGTGGGTGTGTGCTGAATTTATGTGCTGAATTTATCTCTCTGCCTGCCCTGGCTCTGAAGACGTGTTAAAAGTGTCTTGCTCTGTAGCCTCCTATCGNGGTTTTAAAGTTTGACCTGAAAAGTGAAATTAACAGGCGTTCACACAAAACTTTATCACTGGGGCAAGTAGGGTGATTGCTCTCCCAAACTCACGTGGGTGTGTGCTGAATTTATCTCTCTGCCTGCCCTGGCTCTGAAGACGTGTTAAAAGTGTCTTGCTCTGTAGCCTCCTATCGGTTGCACCGCAGGTTCACTTTACATGTGACAGGTTCAAATCTAGGGAGGGGGCATAAGGCCTTCCGAACCTTATGTCTCTGGGACTTCATACTTAACCTAAGCTATGTGAGTTACACTGAAATCCTATATACCCACTTACCTACTAAAGATACGTACTGGTCACCTACAATTACGAAAAAACACATGGCACTCAAAAATACACATAAAATGAATGAATTGAATTATTTACTACAATAATTCTTTCATTTCATTTTAGACAGTTTGTTAGGCAGGTTTCACCTGTTCCTAGTTTTTGCTTCCTTCACTATGCATTTCGTGCTTCCTTTTTCCTTGGGGAGAATTTGTGGATATGCAATGGGTCCTGGGTTGCTGTTCAGCGGATTGGCACATTTTTACTTGAGTACTCAGTCACACTGTTTCACACTTAATTTGCATAAAGATGTCCACTGTCTGCCGGGTTTGCACTAACAGCCTCCTTTTCTCTCTGGATTAGAATGTCACTATGACGCTTGACACGGCACTTACCGGCATTGATTAAATGTCATTGTTACTGAGAAAACTTTGTACGGCTTTCTTTCCCCTCTCTTCTCCCTCTATCTACGGGTTCGGGGGCTTGGGGGTGGCACTCTCTCTGCGGTTACGTAACTCCGCACGCGGTAGGTACGGTTACACAAAACTCCAGGTGGTTCGCCACAAGATTTCAAGTTACCTGCTGACTAGACCTTGGAAAGCGGTGCAGTATGCGCGTGGCGGCTGCTTGCACTTCTGGGTTTGTTCAGCGGGGTGCAGGGGTTCGGCATCACTCCCCGTGGCTGCGGACTCCTCTGTCGTGGGTTTGGATTCCGCTGGCTGCTCCACGTTGCCTTACGGCACAGCGACACAGCTGGGCTCATCCTTCTGGGTGCTGGGAGTCAGAGACAGGGGTTCGGAGGTGACCCCTGCCTCGACTGCAGTTGCGAATGCAGACTCATCTGTCCGGGGTTCGAATATAAAGAGGGGGACGAACTGGGAGGTGAGGCGTCTCCAACTGTGGGGCGGCTTGAGCTCGTTCCCGAGGTTTATGCTGCAAAGTACAGTTGGGGCTTGGTTACAGCCCGAATTAAGCTTAGAGTTGGTAGCTGCCTTTCTAATAAGCAACCTGGTTCCACTCCTACGAGAGTAAGGCATGTAGGTAGGTTATATGGTCAGCCACGCAACAGAGGAGCAGGCAATGAAGTACCCTAACTAAGTGTTGAGCCAAGCCGATGCCGAGCCAACCAGTCGTACCTAAGGACTCTATCCGGCGACAGTTCAGTGTGGTGGTTAGAGCGGTTTGTTTACCCCGTGAGTACGACGACATGAGTGTGAACCAAAGGTGCCAGTCCTTCGGACCTAGTGTCTAATTTTTTCCGGCGACAGTTCAGTGTGTTGGATGAGTGAATGGACTGGACTGACTGACAAACCGCCTTATGGTTGTGACCTAATGGTTGGGGCTCTACTGTACTCACTCTACTCCAGGTGCACAGTGTGGGTGGCCGTTTAATATATATTGTTTTGACGTACATGGACCCGGTTAAGGGAGCCCGCAGTCCTACAATAGGTTCAGAAAATAGGTTGGTAATACCGCAGTCTCCTGCGCTTCCCTGGTGGGCTGACGTCTACAGAAGTTGGAGTTACAGTCACCCTTAGCAATGAGTACTCTGAAGTTAATAAAAGACGTGTTTACTCCGAGAGGAATAATATGGTGACCCGTACTAACTCCTAATTTGCCAAGAACTGTAACGGAATTTAACCTACGCAAACCATGTGAAGAGAACATGGGTCTGAACTAACAAAGGAGATGTGTCCAGGTAGCTATTATACTAACTAACTCGATGCTTGTTGTCCAGAAGGGACTCGGGTACCACTACCAGAAGAGTAGTGGGTTTTGAAAGGGGTGTCGACTTCTTCGAGGGTTTCTGGTGAAGGTCTTGAAGAGTGTCAGGTAGGTCGCGAAGACGTCAGTGTTAGCAGAGAGCTCCAGCACTGGAAGTGGTGAACCGAACTTGTGAGAATGAACTGCCATTCTGCGGCTGTGTACGGACATATATTCCACCTGCCCGCGGGCTCTCTGAGGTGCGGGGATAGCGGGGTGAGCTCGTCCTCCTGTTTGCGGAGCTGTGCTCTCTTGTGGAATCTCTTAGTCCGTGGCGAAAGCAGGTGTCTGTCTTGCGAGGTGGCATCTGCGGCATGAGCTTAGGCGCTTAGCTGGCATGCCAGACTGGCTTCTATCACACGAGAGGGGTTGGCATGACATATGATAATAAGGCGAACTAACTTGATTGACTTTGTCAGTGTGTGCCCCTGCGTCTAGGGGCGTGCTGTTAGACTCTGGATGCAAGTGGTTTGAGGTTCACACCCCGCCTGGGTTACGTGATTTTGTGTGCATATGAGGTGAAGTAGTGTTTATATTTACTTATCAAAGAGTGTAATGTGTCAATACAGAGTCGGACGGGTAGGCCACCGGCTCGGCACGAAATCTAGCTGAGCTAGGATGGGCTTGCGCGTGCGGGTTGTTGGTGGAGCCGCTGGCTTGCATCCAACTGCCGGGAATCGGGTGCTCATCGGCATAGGTCTGGCGGTGGGTCTCCTGGCCCGGCTGGCTGGCGGCGTCGGCGTCTGTTGGACGGCTGAGGTGATAGGCTGGCTCTGCTGCAGCAGGCGTGCGTGCAGCCCGCTGAGGCTGGTTGGCTGTGCTGGCTCGACGTCTAGTACCAGGGGTAGGCCTAGGCAGAGGTACTAGACGACAACACCGGGGAATTTCACAAGGGGACCAAACAAGTTACTGGCGGGAACTGCGAGGTGAGGCCTCAACAGTTGGCGGGCAGCGTTAGCTCATTCACAGGGGTCAAGTAGCTAAAGGCAGGGGCAGAATGTTTAATCAGTACTTGCTTCCCAGCTAGAATAGCAGCTGCCTTCCGGTCGCTCCACTTATTATCCCTCCAATGGGTGAACATTATTTACCAGGAATGAGGTGCTACTGTTCTCCTCCGCAATGGGGTGGCAGGCAATAATTTTCCCTATTTAGAGTGTATCCCAGAAGGGGTAGATTCCTCCTTGCCAGGTCAACACTCCCTCTGGCAAGTTTATACGCAGTGAATAGAGTGGGTTAGCTGGCAAGGGTGATCTAGCCTCTTCGTCGTGTGTCTTGCTAGTGGTCGTGACTCTACCGCCTTTTCTTTGTGGGGTGACGCTTACCAGGCAGGAATGACTAAGCACAATTCACACAAGAAGGAGCAGACAGAGGTTAAACTAGTAACATGTTTTGTTCTATCCAGAACAGATCACCGTGACCTGTACTCTCCTACTGTAACCAAGGCACTTATTAACTCTGACGGTAAAGCAAAGACAGGTGGAGGGGTTTGTCGGCTTGAAGAGTCTTACCTGTAGGGCTTGCTAAAAGAGCAAAGAGCAACGAATTAGGTAGAGATGATATCAACTAAACCCTAACTGAAGCTGGCGGTGTCCTGAAGAGATTTAAGGGGAAGAATGGTGTGTGGGTTTGACGGCAAGTGTCAAGTGTAAGGGGGGGAATGACAACTGTTCGGGGTTGCAGCATGTGCCTGAAGAAGTCCGGTGTTGTATACTGGTGATCACTGGGTGTTCTTCACGAGGCGGAAGAAAGCAGATAGCCTTGGCACGACTTATGCAAAGGTGAGTTGCTGGTATCAACTGCCGTTCTGCAGCGGTGCAAGGTCAGGCGGTGCAAGGTCATATATTCTCCTGTGCTAGGGGTGTCTCAGGTGTCTTCGGCCTTCAGGTAGTTTTGGCAGGGATGGCTCCTCTCTCGCAGGTGGAGCCGTATTTGCTGCCATCTCTCGAGGGCGGCTGGAAGCAGGTATTACTGTTGTTTAGGTGGTATCGGCTGCGCAAGCTCAAGCGCAACTATATTGGCGTGTTTACTGGTATTCCCTTCTCACTGGGTTTTGTTTAAGGTGGGAGAAATTTAATATCCTCTTTGTTCGCATGCTCTCCGGTCTCCAGGCATCCACCTTATTTAAGGAGACAAAATGCTGGCTTGGGTAGCTGCTGTTCAAGGTTTTATTACTTCTAGGGCATGTGACGTTCACGTTGAGGCAAAAAAAGAAATTATTGATATATATATATATATATATATATATATATGCATCACGCATCACTACAAATCATGCTTCTCCTCACTGGACACTCACTTAAACATATTCACTGGTTAAACATATGTCTTATCCTTGGGTTGTGGGGCTGTGGGCCCGGAGAGCATTTGCTGATACTAGTCAGCTGGAGACAGGTCCAGGGAAAAGGCAGTAAGAGAGAAGGATCCTGTTGTCAGTAGGACACTAGACCACAGTCGCCAGTTTGGACCAGGTGCCTGCCTGTGGGTGTTTCCTGGGGTGCAACTTAGTGCCAAGAGCCAAATTTCCCTTACCTCTTCTACCCTGCCCAAGCTAAGGCCCAAAGTTCTTTGTCCAACTGCTCCAACTCCT
The DNA here is from genome assembly GCA_002778355.1 of Clitarchus hookeri. Lineage (NCBI taxonomy): Eukaryota > Metazoa > Arthropoda > Insecta > Phasmatodea > Phasmatidae > Clitarchus > Clitarchus hookeri. The sequence continues at coordinate 72,206 of NQII01001884.1, read as the reverse complement.
CATGGCTAGATAGCTCCAATTCTGCCAGTCCAAACTGAATCCATCATCCTTTGTACCTGTTCACACCAACATTAGGCTTACCATAGAACCAGCACCTTTTAAAAGGCCACCCGGCAGGTCATCCTCTTGACTTATAAACGGTCAAGTATACCTGTTAATAGGGCTCACACTTTTTGACCCTAGACAGGGAATGTTAGCATCCGTCACAATGCCCAACGGGTGAGACATTATCAGAATTGCTTTAATTTATTTTAAAAGCACCTTTGCACTCAGCAGTTAAATTAAATTTTTCTTTTTGCCTCACCCATTATATGCAGTGGCTTGGCGATTGTGGCGAACCTCTGCAGAAATTGCTGGTAGTAAGCACATAAACCCAGAAAACTCTGCACTTCGGTTTTGTCAGTTGGTGGTGGCCAATTTCTTATTGCGTTGGTCTTCTCTGGGTCTGTTTCAATTCTGTGGGCACACACTTCATGTTGCAAGAAATTTATTTTCTTTTGGAAAAGGTGACACTTAAGAACTAGTTTAAAGTCCAAAGCTAGTATTACCAGGTTCCTTTCTCTTGGACACAAAAGGTAGTCTCTTCTTTGCCTTCTGGGCCACGTCTTATTGCCAGTACCTGCTTTTTTCTCCAAAGTAGAAAACCATTGTGAACTTACTAGGCTGTTCAAAACATTGTGATGTAGATAATGTTAGTGAGAATGTAAATAGGAAAATAGACAGTGTGAACGAAAATGTGCGCCGGAAAATAGACTGTTTTATTGACATGGTAGACAAACTGGACAAAATGTAGACAGAAAGATAAAAGCTATTAGCAAGTTGAGGGAATAATAAAAATACTGTGTGGACAATAAAATAGGTGGTGTAAGTAAAAGAATGGACATTGTTAATGAAAGGACGTACAGTGGAACAGGAGGTGAGTGGCCTCAAGAAGCCTTCCTGAATGCACATTGTAGCAGCTCTCTTCAGCCTACATACTCACAGGGATTACGCTTTATATGCTTCATATTAAGCTCCATATGCCTCTGCATTTCAACAGACACCCATCATCTATATAGGCTTCTCACGGTTGAGCACTTTTGAATTTGTGCTGATATTTGCACCAAGGTGTCTGTCAATTGCAGGGGATGGGCTTGATTGGGATACCTTTACCCACACCTGGTGGAGGCGTACCCACACTGCAAAATGCAAAACTGCTGGGCCTCTCCTGCAACGGCTATACTGGTGGCAACTTCTGTTTTCTCCTCTCTACCCACATTTATCGGCTCAATGATGGTCAGTCTCGACTCTTTAATTGCTGGCCCAGTGTCTCTTCCTCGCTGTTGTAGGAATTTTTGCCATTTTTTAAAATGGAAATAAAATAATTGAAAATTTTTTTTGCCTGTATGCATTTGTATTGAGTTTGAGTTGTGTTTATTCAGGTCATAGTATTGTAACGAGAAACATGAGTTTTTTAAGAGGGCATGGGATATAAATTAATGCTAGATACAATTGAAATTTACAGATTTCACGCAGTCAGTATAGAAAATAGAATATTGGGCAACCCTAGGCAGCAAGTTTTGTGAACTTTGTGAACAAGTATTTTGCCAGAGTAAAGCATTCTTGTTTAGCTATTTCTTGCACTGTAAAATTGTACATTTGTTTGCTGTGCAAGATGTGCTAAAAGTATGTGTTACTCAGTTAAATATTTGCTTGTAAGGGTTGTAAAAGCTATTTTTTGCTATTGTTTTTTGTTACTTTGCAATACTTGCTTCCAAAGATCCATAGTTAATTTAACAATTAAGGTATTTAGTTATGTCCCACGCACTCTTAAAAGGAATGGTAGCCAAAGAGAGCACTTATTAAATAGGAAAAGGGTCTTTGAAGAATACTAGGAATGCAGTGGTGGACCTTATCAGTAATGTAATCTAAACGAAACATAGCAAGTGTGGATAAAGATTGACGGCTGTAGCTACACCTGCATCTAGAGTGGGTGACCTAGGTGTATTTGACACTGGGAGCCCTGGCTGGGGTATTAGTATAACCGTTCCTTGCAGATGAGAGTGCTAAGAGGACCGGGGATACGCCACGGTTATCTAATAAGTGTCAGGGGGCTGTATCTGCCCGCAAGTTTTTATTCTGGCTTACCACATCCAGAAGCTGAAGCGGAAAGTGCTTAGCTGGAGCTAGAATAGTTCTTTAAGCAATTGCCTGAAATGCCGGTGTATGGGGCGGGGGCGGTGGTATTTTTCCAGTGTTTTGATGGGTGAGATGAGCAGAGGCAGCTGCCGCTCGTAGTACCTTCTAATCTTCCCTAGTTTGATGTCGTGCTCGAGTCTTGTGGGATTGGGAGGCAGACTGACCTCGTTATTTATTGCAGTCTTGGCAAATTCCTCTAACATGGTGCTAGGTGCAGGGCACTGTTCGTGATAACTAAATAAATTAGGACGACGATCACTATCAAGCCGGGAAGTGGCACGTCTTTCTGAACTGGCTTTCTCTTTAAACGTTTCCTCAGTGCAAGAACATAGGTGCGTGGAGTAGCCAACATGAGGAAAAACTCGCTTGCTAGTAGCTTAACTGGGTTTCATTGACCGCACTGGCAACAAATACAATTTACACACACATTACACTGGCTTTGGAACACTTGCTTTCAAATAACATGGAAAGCAATGACAACACCCTATCTACTTCAACACCACGACTGCATGGCACTGAACAGGGTTTACATAACCAGAAATGTACGGCAGCGCGTGTGACGAGCACTTGTTTCGGCAAGGCGTGGGATGTATTCCCAATGTCCACGTAGGTCTGCACCTTGGTGGTTGGAGTAGGAGTTGGAGGGATGACAGCCGAGTGTGTTTCGGCCCCTATGCCTAGGTATAGGTTGACAGTGGTTGAGCATATTTTGGTCCCGACCCCACTGACATGAGGTTTTTAGGTGTGTCCTGCTACCACTGAGCATGTTTCGACCCCTGGGTAGCAAAACATGGTGTAAGGAAAGGTAGGAAATCCAGCATTGCCACAGAGTGTATTTCGACCCCCGGGAAATCAAGATGGGTTATCTGTAGCAACACCGAGCGTATATTGACTTCTGGTCGTCGGGAGGGTGAGTGGGTGCGGTGAACATGTGGGCGCTGGGGTTCCACCTCTGGGAAGACTCCCCGACGCACTCTCTACTCTGCCCTGCTGACCATCAGCTTATATACTTGCCCGGATTGCGGGAAGGGAGGCGGATATCACAAAATGGTGGTTGCCTGAGTGCAGGGGTGACGCGTGACTCCTCATGGCCAAGGTAACAAAACAAAAGGCCGATGGACACTGCTTCCAATATTAACAAATAAAATTTCAGTGCACAAAAATATATTATGTTAAGGAGTTTAAAAGTACATTAAAGAATTACTTAATTACAAATTTCCTTGTGGTTATAACACATCTATGTTATTTATACACAATTTATTACATGGAATGTTCTTTGTAAAACAGGTAGCGACTTATTCCTTCTCACAGAATGTTTATCTCCGGCAATTACAGTTATGTGATATTTCTTATAGGCATCATCGTGGAAGCTATACAGACATCGTTACTTCCTTAATTACGTTAAGACTAAATATTATTATTGTGGCTTAAAGTTCATAACTTCACTTTAACCAAGACACTAACGTAAACAAATGCTGCTTGTCTGTTTCACAAAACGTTAATACAAATGCCAATGCCGCATGTTGGCTTTACACACACAACACCCTACGGTACAGCAATGCAATATATTCTGATAGGCCCTAGGCTAAAACTTCAGCATGCGTCAAGATTGAGAATAAACAGAATAGAGGATAGGAATCAATTTACGTTGCATAAACAACACAACTGATGAACAAAACTGATGAAAATAACACAAGATTACATTGTTAAGCAATGTTATGGCCAAAAACACACTGCACAAGCTATCGGCTTACCTAACACAAAGCTATGATGCCATCTTGTCTGTTCCCGGCCGAGAAGCAACAGGCTTGCCGACCTAGGTCGCCAGAAGATCTCTGCTGTATGTAGGGTCGCCAACAATCCATTGACAAATTAAGTTCACGTCCACAGTACTCTATGTACACTATAATACACTCCAAATAATTTAAATATTCGTTTCACTTTACTCTGTCACAGAATGGAGTGACTCAGGATAAACCGTAAAAAGTGTTATGAAGAAGGGCTTCGCTTTATAAATTTTTGCTGCTCCATGGTAACCTAGAATACAGCTGTGTTGGAGTCTTCCTTTTCGGTTTTGGCATCTATGTATGGTACGATGCATGGTGTTCTGTTTTTACAAGGTGTCCTCAGAGAAGGAAGTGCTGCGACGGGAGGTGTCGGAGATGTGCGACCGTGTTCAGCTTTTGGAGAAAGCATCTCGCCAGTTAGAGCTTGACAATGAGCGTCTTGCATTCAAGGTAACGTTTTCATAAACTTAAGTATGTTGGAGATTTTTAGTATCCAGATGCTCCTTGTCATTACTAGTTAAAAATAACAAAGTTATAGTTGGAATGGTAATCTTGAAGTGGTTTTTACTTTTGTAACGCTGTATGTGGAAGGGTTGCTTCATAACACAGTGAAGCCATTTAAGGGGTGACAGATATACATAAATTTTAAAATAATTGACTCGATACAGTGCCTGTCAATGAAAGTGAACTTATTTAATGTGTAAGTAACATTTACAAAGCAAGAATGTAACCAGAAATTCAGGTTACGGGTTACCTCCCACCAATGGCAATAAATTAAATGATGTAGCATTATTATTATTATGGCTATATTGTTGAAGTGCATTCTTGAATACTTCCTATCCCTTAGGTATCAAAAGAACAAAAAATACATTTCTTCTTACACATTTTTAAACTCTGGACTATAGCACCAGTTTGCTTCAGAGACTTCGGCTTTGCACAACGTTCCGTTTATGTACAGCAGGTGCAAAGGAAAACCGTCAGATCCGTAAATTAATAAAATATTAATGAATTTCTTGTATAATCTTTGATGTAGGGAAGAAAATGTTTAAATAATATTATCAACGTTTTTTTAAAAATATTTTTGTTATCATTTATGTTACAAAGTACGGTGGTAATATTCGTTCTCGCATCCACTAGCTGAAGCAATTGATGAGATTGGTTCCTGTTCTCAACAGCATGCCAGATGGTGTGCTGCTTGGGAAATGCCTTGAACTTGGCACTCTTGGCTTATTTCTCAGCTGACAGGATGAGTGCAGCAAAGACAGGAGGCTCAGACTAGCATCTCTGTGCACTAGTATGTACTCATTCCACTATCTCTACAGTTACAGGACCCATGTTGTTTACCACCTTCAGTGAACAGCATTCATCTTTACTCTTATGAAAGAAGAATTTTCCAAAATAATACACAGGGAATTAATCCCACGTATTTTACCCTACCAGAGACCCCTTCTCCTCAGCTCGTTAGTTTTATGTTCCATAATCACTGCTGAGGCCAGCAGGTGCTAGGTATCAAGAGGACTGAACAGAAGCAATAACACAGTGTACACCCAAGTTTATTTGGCTCAGGCGAGATTCCAGACACTCACTCAAGCCCATCAGGAACTAAACCATCTCTTCAAGCAGCTCAACATAGACATTGTATCAACCACCATGTTGGAAGACTGTGTTACTGCCTGTTAACCAAGACATCTCAGCACAGGAAAGTCATTAAAAAAGGACGAGAATTGAGAGACTGGTTTGTCATCGATGTCGTCAAGCATTAATGATAGGGCCGTTCTGAAAGTTGTCCCCAGTATTGGCTGCCATACTCCGTGGACATTACTTCTCCATGATCGTTCAGTCCTGGTTGGCCACGTAGTCTNCACAGTGTACACCCAAGTTTATTTGGCTCAGGCGAGATTCCAGACACTCACTCAAGCCCATCAGGAACTAAACCATCTCTTCAAGCAGCTCAACATAGACATTGTATCAACCACCATGTCGGAAGACTGTGTTACTGCCTGTTAACCAAGACATCTCAGCACAGGAAAGTCATTAAAAAAGGACGAGAATTGAGAGACTGGTTTGTCATCGATGTCGTCAAGCATTAATGATAGGGCCATTCTGAAAGTCGTCCCCAGTATTGGCTGCCATACTCCGTGGACATTACTTCTCCATGATCGTTCAGTCCTGGTTGGCCACGTAGTCTTTGCAGATAGGTATTGTTATGGAACAGACACAGCTGCTGGGGATACATGGGGATGGATAATGCAAATGGGGATTTTANCTTTGCAGATAGGTATTGTTATGGAACAGACACAGCTGCTGGGGATACATGGGGATGGATAATGCAAATGGGGATTTTAAATTAATAGCTCAAAGTATATTTGAACACTGGTTTGGATGACACTTGCAGGCCAATGTTTAAGGAAAATAAAGACTCGGAAGAAAGAGGAGATTAGAAATGATGTAGGAACAGCTCTAGTAATCATAACAAACAAATATAATATGTATTGCTATGTACCTCTTCACTGAAGTCATGTTGGGACTTTGCATTGTGAAAGTGGAGGGCCCTGCTAACATAATTGACTTGTAATTTTTACCTATTGGTTTCAGGTAGTTTGATACTGTGCCATTTTGTAGGAATCAAAAAATGTGGTGATTTTGAATCATGTAGCAATTTGTGTGGGTACATACCTAAATTAGCTGATGATGTAGTTCGTGAGGTAGAGGTTGCACACCCGTTTGGAATCAGCAGTCATTATTCTTGCAGTCTTGCTTTTCCCAACTCATAAGTGAGTGAGTAGCCCTTTGCTAATGAGAGCATTTGAGTGTGCTTGAGGATTCTGATGTGNCTTTTCCCAACTCATAAGTGAGTGAGTAGCCCTTTGCTAATGAGAGCATTTGAGTGTGCTTGAGGATTCTGATGTGAAGCAATCACCTGTTACACAACCTGAGTGGCAAGGGCCATACCATCTTCTAGTAATAGTGCAGAACTGCTATGCTGGGAACTTGCCCACCAATATATCACCAAATCCAGACAGACACCTGGCTTAAACATAATATAACCTCACCGCCACATTTCAGATTTCTCGCCTCACCCTAGTTGGTCTCCTGGCCGCTAGGTTCACTGTTTGCCAACCACCGCTCAGCAGACTGCAGTGTGCCACCATTCGCTCTTTGATGAAGCTGGCCTAGCCAGCAAAACGTCGTGACTGCGCATCTGCGTGGAAAATGTGTTTGTCCGACTTTTTTGTGTGTGTGTGTGCACATGCGTGTGTGGACGAGTGTGTGCGCGTACATGCACAAGTACCGGCCTGTGAGTACTTGTGCATTCTGTCTACTCTTTATAATGCAATCGGTAGCCTAGCTGCCTATTCCCATGTTGTAAAGTGTGTGGTGCTGTCACAAGTCACTTAATCTTCTCCTCTTGGTGGACGAGGTGCAATGAAGAAGTGTTAGACCCAAGTAATGCTTATTACATCCTAATGTGTCCCAGCTGTGGCACATTAGAGCGCCATATGTCAGTCCTCTCAACTCTGTGACTTAGATGTGATGATGAGTAATTGTTGACTAGAAATGATTACTTCATGACTGGCCTTGACCTTGGATCTGCTTTCAGCATGTGCAAACAAAGCTGAAACATGTCTAGAAAAGTACACCAAAAGAACGCTACACTGCATTTGTGCGCACTCAGTGTAATAATATTTTGCATGAGAACTATTTCTTATTAGGCATTACCAACATATGTACCTTTTTTCTCCCTGTTTTTGTTCATGTTAATTATAAAAGAAATGATACAATTTATATGTAAAATATACGTGAATGTTCAATTTAACCTAAAATAAAATATTTTTATGTTAACATAACTATAAAATTCTCATGATATGACTAATTTAGGAAATATAAGGATATGTCATACAAAGAGTGATTTTTCAAAGGTTTGGTTCAAAAAGTGTGAAGATACTGTGTGTTTGCTATAGTTATATGGTCAGTAGTGTGCTACTGGTAAAACACGTGAAATTTACAAATTAACTGGAAGGTTTGGATGTCTGAATTCAGAAGTTAGTTTTTATATTAATAAGTGCACTGTTCATTTATAAGGTTAAGTGTAATTACACTTATGTGTTATAAAGACAAATTCATGCGGTGCCATCAGAAAGGGGACAGGTTATGTCACATCTCTTTCCAATATCTGCCATTTGCAGTTACTGAAACTATTTATTTTCTCAAAGATATTTTGACCGACTGACTATCACTGGTTTTGTTTTACTTTTAAGTTGACATTGGTCGTGAGTGAACTGCTATTTTTTTGACACACAAGCGCGGTCGATGCAGAACTAATAAACAAAATTAATTAATCAACCAGTTAACTTGAACCTTGCTTCAGCCAGGTGATAACGTGAAAGAGTTATGAACATACATGCGTTACAATCATGGCAAATANTAACTTGAACCTTGCTTCAGCCAGGTGATAACGTGAAAGAGTTATGAACATACATGCGTTACAATCATGGCAAATAATATTATTATTTGCCTACAACAAAAAGAAACTGAATTACTGGTGACAAAAATTTTTTAAGTTACTACTAGTATGATGTTGAAACATAGAACTACTTCTTCTAGTTAGCTGCCAACTTAACTGTAAGCAATTCATTGATTACTTATGTTAAAATATGGGCAGTGATGTTTCTAATAAGCTAATTTCACGTGTGCTTAATTTATCATGAATCACGTATACCTCTTGTGTAAAGGCAAATTTGAGAACAGAATTTTGACATGAAATTTCTTTTTCTATGTAAATTTTAGTTTTTTATAAACATTTGTTATTGAAATATATTATTATTTTGAGTAGTAAAACTTTTTATTTAGATAAAATAAAACACCTGTGTAAGTTGCCATGTTGGTAATCTTCACCAAATAAAAATATCCACTTATAAAAAAAAATTATTTTGTAGCCATATTTGGATATTACAATTTACCCAGTTTTATAAATGTACAATTTGTGCAATGGTTTGCACAACCATGCATTTACACAGTTTTGTGTGTGTGTGTGCGTGCGNTTTTATAAATGTACAATTTGTGCAATGGTTTGCACAACCATGCATTTACACAGTTTTGTGTGTGTGTGTGCGTGCGAGTGTGTGCATGCATGTGCACAGGTGTCCACAGGTGTGCACACACACATATACCTGCCTTCATGCACCTGCAGTTGTCGGTGCTGTCTCATTGGAACTATGTGGCTAATAAATTTAGATGGTCACCGCATAGACAACTGAGAATAACTGTACAGAAAACCTTGCAGAAACTGTAAAGAAAACAGTTTTAAATAATATTTTGTAACTAGCTTGAGCTTAGTTGATAGTATTTGTCAAAATGTTGTAAACATCTAATTTTATACACTCCTTTGCAAAAAAAATGATTGCCCTAAAGGAGTCATTGCATCAGCAAGTAAGTGGGTACAGGCAGAAGTTGTGGTAGCATGTATACAGAAAACATCAAAATATTGTACACCACCAAGCATGTATTGCAGGGGACCAACACTTGCAGGGTGCACTTAATATGGTGTTTTACCACCCGTAGCACAAAGACAGATGCAGTATGGTTGGGCGTGGAGGCATGAAAATGTCTGATGTTCTCCTGAGGAAGATCCCNCTTTTCCCAACTCATAAGTGAGTGAGTAGCCCTTTGCTAATGAGAGCATTTGAGTGTGCTTGAGGATTCTGATGTGTAGCAATCACCTGTTACACAACCTGAGTGGCAAGGGCCATACCATCTTCTAGTAATAGTGCAGAACTGCTATGCTGGGAACTGNGCTAATGAGAGCATTTGAGTGTGCTTGAGGATTCTGATGTGTAGCAATCACCTGTTACACAACCTGAGTGGCAAGGGCCATACCATCTTCTAGTAATAGTGCAGAACTGCTATGCTGGGAACTGGCCCACCAATATATCACCAAATCCAGACAGACACCTGGCTTAAACATAATATAACCTCACCGCCACATTTCAGATTTCTCGCCTCACCCTAGTTGGTCTCCTGGCCGCTAGGTTCACTGTTTGCCAACCACCGCTCAGCAGACTGCAGTGTGCCACCATTCGCTCTTTGATGAAGCTGGCCTAGCCAGCAAAACGTCGTGACTGCGCATCTGCGTGGAAAATGTGTTTGTCCGACTTTTTTGTGTGTGTGTGTGCACATGCGTGTGTGGACGAGTGTGTGCGCGTACATGCACAAGTACCGGCCTGTGAGTACTTGTGCATTCTGCCTACTCTTTATAATGCAATCGGTAGCCTAGCTGCCTATTCCCATGTTGTAAAGTGTGTGGTGCTGTCACAAGTCACTTAATCTTCTCCTCTTGGTGGACGAGGTGCAATGAAGAAGTGTTAGACCCAAGTAATGCTTATTACATCCTAATGTGTCCCAGCTTTGGGACATTAGAGCGCCATATGTCAGTCCTCTCAACTCTGTGACTTAGATGTGATGATGAGTAATTGTTGACTAGAAATGATAACTTCATGACTGGCCTTGACCTTGGATCTGCTGTCGGCATGTGCAAACAAAGCTGAAACATGTCTAGAAAAGTACACCAAAAGAACACTACACTGCATTTGTGCGCACCCAGTGTAATAACATTTTGCATGGGAACTATTTCTTATTAGGCATTACCAACATATGTACCTTTTTTCTCCCTGTTTTTGTTCATGTTAATTATAAAAGAAATGATACAATTTATGTGTAAAATATACGTGAATGTTCAATTTAACCTAAAATAAAATATTTTTATGTTAACATAACTATAAAATTCTCATGATATGACTAATTTAGGAAATATAAGGATATGTCATACAAAGGGTGATTTTTCAAAGGTTTGGTTCAAAAAGTGTGACGATACTGTGTGTTTGCTATAGTTGTATGGTCAGTAGTGTGCTACTGGTAAAACACGTGAAATTTACAAATTAACTGGAAGGTTTGGATGTCTGAATTCAGAAGTTAGTTTTTATATTAATATGTACACTGTTCATTTATAAGGTTAAATGTAATTACACTTATGTGTTATAAAGACAAATTCATGCGGGGCCATCAGAAAGGTGACAGGTTATGTCAGATCTCTTTCCAATATCTGCCATTTGCAGTTACTGAAACTATTTATTTTCTCAAAGATATTTTGACCGACTGAATATCACTGGTTTTGTTTTACTTTAAGTTGACATTGGTCGTGAGTGAACCGCTATTTTTTTTGACACACAAGCGTGGTGCAGAACAAAAAAACAAAATTAATTAATGAACCAGCTAACTTGAACCTTGCTTCAGCCAGGTGATAACGTGAAAGAGTTATGAACATACATGCGTTACAATCATGGCAAATAATATTATTATTTGCCTACAACAAAAAGAAACTGAATTACTGGTGACAAAAATTTTTTAAGTTACTACTAGTATGATGTTGAAACATAGAACTACTTCTTCTAGTTAGCTGCCAACTTAACTGTAAGCAATTCATTGATTACTTATGTTAAAATATGGGCAGTGATGTTTCTAATAAGCTAATTTCACGTGTGCTTAATTTATCATGAATCACGTATACCTCTTGTGTAAAGGCAAATTTGAGAACAGAATTTTGACATGAAATTTCTTTTTCTATGTAAATTTTAGTTTTTTATAAACATTTGTTATTGAAATATATTATTATTTTGAGTAGTAAAACTTTTTATTTAGATAAAATAAAACACCTGTGTAAGTTGCCATGTTGGTAATCTTCACCAAATAAAAATATCCACTTATAAAAAAAAATTATTTTGTAGCCATATTTGGATATTACAATTTACCCAGTTTTATAAATGTACAATTTGTGCAATGGTTTGCACAACCATGCATTTACACAGTTTTGTGTGTGTGTGTGCGTGCGTGTGTGTGCATGCGTGTGTGTGCATGCATGTGCACAGGTGTCCACAGGTGTGCACACACACACATACCTGCCTTCATGCACCTGCAGTTGTCTGTGCTGCCTCATTGGAATTATGTGGCTAATAAATTTAGATGGTCACCGCATAGACAACTGAGAATAACTGTACAGAAAACCTTGCAGAAACTGTAAAGAAAACAGTTTTAAATAATATTTTGTAACTAGCTTGAGCTTAGTTGATAGTATTTGTCAAAATGTTGTAAACATCTAATTTTATACACTCCTTTGCAAAAAAAATTATTGCCCTAAAGGAGTCATTGCAGCAGCAAGTAAGTGGGTACAAGCAGAAGACATGGTAGCATGTATACAGAAAACATCATAATATTGTACACCACCAGGCATGTATTGCAGGGGACCAACACTTGCAGGGTGCACTTAATATGGTGTTTTACCACCTGTAGCACAAAGACAGATGCAGTATGGTTGGGCGTGGAGGCATGAAAATGTCTGATGTTCTCCTGAGGAAGATCCCATCACAGCTGCCACAACTGACCCCCCAAATCTGCCGTAGAAAGGGGAGCGTACATGGTCATAGAATTTCCTAAACATATCGGCATGCCGTCAGGGTGCCTTCAATCACCACCAGTGGGGTACAGCAAATGGCACCCCATAACATGACACCCCATAACATGACACCTCTTGTTGGGGTGGTGTTCAGCTCTATAATGAAATGTGTATCACGGTGCTGGACAGGACATCTCCAGACTTGAATTCGGTGGTTGTCTGCATTCAGACAGAACCGTGGAGTGAAGATTATTGGGTGGCTCTTAACATAGCTTACAGACAGAACCGTTATTCGTCGCTGAACATTACTTTTAACCAATTTGCAAGCTGCAATGCTGCCCATCCTCGCCAGAAGGTCGCACGTTCTCTGCAATACTCGGATCGTAATGGTAGACATTGTAAGGGATGCCACTGTGACATTTGCTGCTCTGCTAGCCGTCTAGATATGGTACTGGTGGACACAGACATATTTCCAACTGCCATGACATGTCCCTGGATGGTGCGCAGCAACAGCCATGGAGTGCTTACAGCCTGTTGCATGTTGAATTGATCTTCCCTGCTGATGGTTCACCGCGGTTCGATGGATGTGTACCTTCCTGTTCCCACTGCATCCAACATTGATTGACCATGTAGACAGAATGGTTCAAGTAGCGAGCAATGCGCCAAAATCTCTAACCTGCCTTTCAGAGGTCGACGGTGCTGCCTTTCTCAAACTCATTCAGCATGGCAAAGGTTTGTCGAATGTGCCATCTGTGCATGCATAGTGTTCATTGAACTTGGCTCTGTGGCTCACACTGCTACTAGGGTCTTATTATGTGTCAGTTATGAATGATGAAGGGACATGTATGCTCCCTAGTGGCAAATAAACCTCTTTAAATGCAAATGGGATACATATTGGGCTTTGATGATACTGTGTGGCAACCTTCGTTGTACTACATGCTGTTTGCTCACAGTGAGTAATGTTTTTGTAAATGAGTATATTAACTCTTGGAATGCACTAGAGCATATAAAGGTATGTATTACAAATTTTTATTGTTTAACTTACGATCATATATGTGCTCTTGCAGGTATGCTTACATGCACGTGGCATAATTGTCCTTTCTCATTCACCTGAAAGTAATTTCAGTTTTGACTAGTGTTGTAAAATGAGCTTAACCAATATTTGGCAATGTAAGCCTCAGGAGTTGACCATGAAATCATATTTTCAGCATGTTAACACAATTAAATGTTGTGATGTTGGTTACATATGTCTCACAAGACATTCCTACACCAAGCTGGTCAGGTAAAAATCCACTCCATTAGGTGAGAATCTATTTAGTTGAGAGAGAACCCAATATGATGCCCAATAGGAAATAGATCAGTGTATAGTTTAACTGCGCTTGCAGTGCACCAACATTGTGGAACACAGCAGGAATGGCAAGTACATCCTGCAGCTCATTCCCTTTTCCCAACCTCATCTTATATGGCGAGGTGTTATTGAGGGAAAGAGTGCAGGAACCAGTTCACTTCAGAATAGGCACACAGTAACCTGGGCTCCAAGTGGGAGTTACTTCAAAGTAATTCACGAGAATATGACCTACCTTGTATGCGGTAACCACCACCCATGTGGTCAGCAACCACATCTTCATAGAAGACAAAGAAATTGCTGTGACCACTGTCGTAGAGGTATCACACCTCCAGCACCTGTGTTTCCACATGGTGCACCCAGGCGAAATGGGCTTCCTTCCAGTGCAATTTAGCCAGTACCCCTTCACAGCCTCAGGAATGCCAGAACTGGTGGAACTTACCAAGACGAACAACTCATCCAGCATAAGGTGCAAGCCAGATTCCCTTGTTACCTTTGCCAAATGTTGGGAATGACACTGTGGGATGTGCAGAGTTTAGGACATCATCATTTGAGCTTGGCCTACTCTATTTTCCTGATGATTCTTTCTGGTATAACATTGCCAATATGGCTTTTTTGAGCAATTGTGGTTAAATGCACCAATTGCATGTCAATATACACTGAAGAGCCAAAAAAACTGGTACACCTGCCTAATATCGTGTAGAGCCCCCGCGAGCACGCAGAAGTGCCGCAAGACGACGTGGCATGGACTCGACTAATGTCTGAAGGTGTGCAGGAGGCAATTCACACCATGAATCCTGCAGGGTAGTCCACAAATCCATAGGAGTGTGAGGCGGTGGAGATCTCTTCTGAACAGCACGTTGCGTCGTTGCAAGGCATCCCAGATATGCTCAATAATGTTAATGTCTGGTGATTTAGGTGGCCAATGGAAGTGTATAAAGTCAGAAGAGTGTTTCTGGAGCCACTCGGTAGCAACTCTCGACGTGTGGGGTATCGCATTGTCCTGCTGGAATTGTCCACGTCCGTCGGAACGCACAATGGACATGAATGGTTGCAGGTGATTGGACAGGATGCTTACGTATCTGTCACCTGTCAGAGTTGTATCTAGACGTATCAGCGGTCCCATTTCACGCCAACTGCACACACCCCATACCATGACAGAACCTCCACCAGCTTGAACAGTTCCCTTTTGACATGTAGGGTCCATGGATTCATGAGGATGTCTCCATACCCGTACACGTCCATCCGCCCGATACAATTGGAAACGAGACTCGTCATACCAGACAACGTGTTTCTAGTCATCAACAGTCCAATGGCGGTGTTGGTGGGCCCAGGCAAGGCGTGAAGCTTTGTGTCCTGCAGTCAACAACAATACATGAGTGGGCCTTCGGCTCCGAAAGCCCATATCAATGATGGTCCGTTGAATAGTTTGCATGCTGGCACTTGTTGATGCCGCAGTATTGAAATCTGCACCAATTTGAGAAAGGCTTGCACATCTGTCACGTTTAATGATACCCGTCAGTCATTGTTTGTCCCGTTCGTTCACGATCTTTTTCCAGCCGCAGCGATGTCGAAGATGTGATGTTTTACCGGATTCCCGATATTTACGGCACACTCGTGAAATGGTCGTACACGAAAATCCAAATTGTATAGCTACCTCGGAGATATGTCCCATCTCTCGTGCGCCGACTATAACACCACGTTCAAACTCACTTAAATCTTGATAACCTGCCATTTTAGCAGCAGTAACCAATCTAGCAACTTTGCCAGACGCTTGTTGTGTTATATAGGCGCTGCTGACCGCATTGCGTTACTCTGATTGGTTCCATACCTCTGTTATTTGCTTACGCACGCCTATACCAGTTTTTTTGGCTCTCCAGTGTACAAACCATCCTGCTTCATTTCATTGTACCTGTTGCAGCGCTATGCACCATCTGCCTTTGATTGTTTTCAAGTGCTGTAGTGTAGCCCACATATTCAGATTGTACAAACGGCTGGGGAAGGAATGGTTTTAATGCCCTTTAAAATGGTGTGGTTGGTCTTTGCATTGCATTTTACTGTTCTCTTGAGTGTTGTTATCAAAATGCATTTCTGTTCTGTGTTATTAGTTGTTAATACATAAATGATAGGTAATATGTTTGTAATATGATTCTGATAAATTCAATACCAGTTACATGTAATATCCCAACTAAAGTACTATACAGTATATTGTGTTAACTATTCATGTGTGTTGTGAAGGTTGTATGTACTATGCCTTCCATTTTATTTTGTTAACAACCAGTCACCTCGAGATTATCCAACATTTTAATAGCAATTTTTGTCAGGATTGCCAAGCATTACTACTGAAATTTAAAAGTTTATAGTTCTGTGTAAAGAATACTTTCTAAAAATGAATTATTGTAGCAAAATTCCTTTTTTTTATAAATAATGGTAATGGGAAATATAATTTCTATTTCACCATCTGGTGATTTGGGGAATCTATACACACCTTTCCTGTAAGTATATATACCCCACAGGCATGATTTAAGGGGGAAACAGAGGAAGATAAACTTATTTCTTTCCCCAAAAAGTTTCCCTTTTGCATCTTTCATTTATCCTCTCCCCTATTTTCACCCTTACCATCCTTTTTCCCCCTCTCCCTTTTTTCTCCCTTTCCCTCCTTTCTCCTCTTCCCTCTTCCTTTCTTCTTACTTTTCTTGTGAGGCCACGGTGGTGTAGTTGTCTGACCTCCCACCTAGGCAAACCAGGTTCGATTTCTGGTGGGGTCGCTCCTGGGTTTTCACACATGGTAATCATGCCATACAGTGCCACTGGTCGGCTAGTTTTCACGGGGATTTCCCATTTCCCC
Organism: Clitarchus hookeri; assembly: GCA_002778355.1. Lineage (NCBI taxonomy): Eukaryota > Metazoa > Arthropoda > Insecta > Phasmatodea > Phasmatidae > Clitarchus > Clitarchus hookeri. The sequence continues at coordinate 55,602 of NQII01001884.1, read as the reverse complement.
TGCCCTTGCATTCCAGGGCTGCTCCTTACTCACCTTGCTTCATCCTCATCGGCTGTTAAGACCTCTATGTTGAGAGGTGCGTACATCTCTGCACTCCTCTTTTTCTCCCTTCCCCTTTACCCCATCCTCCTACTTTCTCCCCTCTTCTACTTTCTCTACCATGCTTTTCTCTCCCCTATTTTCCCCTCTACTTTCCCCTTTGCCACTTTCTCTCCTCTACTTTCACCTTCGCTATTTCCTCTCTTCCCCCTCCTTTTTCGCCTCCTCATTTTTCACCCGGACAAGATTTCAATGATTCTACTAAGTTATGCAGGCTTGAGTGTTTGTTTCATGGTGGCCCACACTGTGGCATANCGCTTGTTGTGTTATATAGGCGCTGCTGACCGCATTGCGTTACTCTGATTGGTTCCATACCTCTGTTATTTGCTTAAGCACGCCTATACCAGTTTTTTTGGCTCTCCAGTGTACAAACCATCCTGCTTCATTTCATTGTACCTGTTGCAGCGCTATGCACCATCTGCCTTTGATTGTTTTCAAGTGCTGTAGTGTAGCCCACATATTCACAGATTGTACAAACGGCTGGGGAAGGAATGGTTTTAATGCCCTTTAAAATGGTGTGGTTGGTCTTTGCATTGCATTTTACTGTTCTCTTGAGTGTTGTTATTAAAATGCATTTCTGTTCTGTGTGATTAGTTGTTAATACAAAAATGATAGCTGATATGTTCGTAATATGATTCTGATAAATTCAATACCAGTTACATGTAATATCCCAACTAAAGTACTATACAGTATATTGTGTTAACTATTCATGTGTNGATAAATTCAATACCAGTTACATGTAATATCCCAACTAAAGTACTATACAGTATATTGTGTTAACTATTCATGTGTGTTGTGAAGGTTGTATGTACTATGCCTTCCATTTTATTTTGTTAACAACCAGTCGCCTCGAGATTATCCAACATTTTAATAGCAATTTTTGTCAGGATTGCCAAGCATTACTACTGAAATTTAAAAATTTATAGTTCTGTGTAAAGAATACTTTCTAAAAATGAATTATTGTAGCAAAATTCCTTTTTTTTATAAATAATGGTAATGGGAAATATAATTTCTATTTCACCATCTGGTGATTTGGGGAATCTATACACACCTTTCCTGTAAGTATATATACCCCACAGGCATGATTTAAGGGGGAAACAGAGGAAGATAAACTTATTTCTTTCCCCAAAAAGTTTCCCTTTTGCATCTTTCATTTATCCTCTCCCCTATTTTCACCCTTACCATCCTTTTTCCCCCTCTCCCTTTTTTCTCCCTTTCCCTCCTTTCTCCTCTTCCCTCTTCCTTTCTTCTTACTTTTCTTGTGAGGCCACGGTGGTGTAGTTGTCTGACCTCCCACCTAGGCAAACCAGGTTCGATTTCTGGTGGGGTCGCTCCTGGGTTTTCACACATGGTAATCATGNTCTGACCTCCCACCTAGGCAAACCAGGTTCGATTTCTGGTGGGGTCGCTCCTGGGTTTTCACACATGGTAATCATGACATACAGTGCCACTGGTCGGCTAGTTTTCACTGGGATTTCCCATTTCCCCTGCCCTTGCATTCCAGGGCTGCTCCTTACTCACCTTGCTTCATCCTCATCGGCTGTTAAGACCTCTATGTTGAGAGGTGCGTACATCTCTGCACTCCTCTTTTTCTCCCTTCCCCTTTACCCCTTCCTCCTACTTTCTCCCCTCTCCTACTTTCTCTACCATGCTTTTCTCTCCCCTATTTTCCCCTCTACTTTCCCCTTTGCCACTTTCTCTCCTCTACTTTCACCTTCGCTATTTCCTCTCTTCCCCCTCCTTTTTCGCCTCCTCATTTTTCACCTGGACAAGATTTCAATGATTCTACTAAGTTATGCAGGCTTGAGTGTTTGTTTCATGGTGGCCCACACTGTGGCATAGCTGGTTGTCTGTGGGATGGACGGTGTAGAAGAAAAGTTGAGCTGAAGGGTGGCTGAGGACAGGTTAGGTTGGCGGGGTGCAAGGAAGCAAGACTTAGGGGGAATTTGTGGGAGCAGGAAAACAACACAACAGATGCTGAAACAGCAGAGACTTAATAGGTGCCTTTCTGAAGTCTCAGGAGTTGTGTTTTGTGGTCAAGAAGTAGTGTTAGGTATGGAAACCTCCCATTGTCTGGCTGCCTCTTCCCTCAACTCTTTGTACACTCTCATGCTGCCAGGACCCTGTTCCACAGCATGCCTCGCTTGGGCCAGTACAATCTTGGCTGCCTTTTGCTGTTCAGTCTAATAGGGTGGCATTAGTGGGATGAATTTGAGAAAGATGGAATTCACAGCAGTGGGGGTTCAGTTAGGCTGTGGCATGGTCTCGTCACTGGCAAACACTCGGTGCCTAAGGTGAAGATAGTAACTGAGGCAGGCTTTTTGGAGAACTGGAACCTCTCCAGAACCATTGTGTGTGGGGAAACAATCTGTGTCTCCTTCCAAGGATGTCCAAGGAGGATGGCATTAGCACCAACAACCAGACTGCTTGTGAAAAGTACTTGAAGTCTAATCTCCTACCAGGGGTGTGCAAGAAGGATGACACTGTCACAAACAAACTGACCCTTGTGGAAGGTTTACAGGGGTCTGCCCCCTATGGAAAAACTTACCGCAGAGGGGACCAGTGGCGTGATATATTGTAATGACGCAGTATTCTTAATTTTCGGGACCGGGACACGTGTTTCATTTTTGTTAGTTTTTCCAAGCTTCGTAATATTTTTATCGGGTTTCAAAATAAAAGCTGTGGTGGTTCGTTTTACCGTGATAATTTGTTTATCGGGCGGACGTTTGCAGTTTTGTTTCGAATGTTGGAGTTTTTGTTAAGCGTCAACATTAGATTAGCTTTTTTCAGACTGCGTTGACAGTTTTAGTTTGTACTGCGCGGTTTCAATAATGCGCAGGGAGAGGGGGGTGATAGGCAGCACAAATACATGTGTGCCTGTCGCCCTTCAAGTCAGTTGGAAGTCAGTCGCCACTCAGTTCAGTTGATACCGAGCAGTTGTCTGCTCGCCTAGGCCGCGTCGGGCGTGACGCTAACCCCCACATCGGCAAACTTGAACTTACGAGATTATTTCTACGCCGGTGTGGGAGGTCGCTGCATTTCTTATTTCTTCAGGCCAGTTTTTAAGAAACGTAATAATTCGTAAACGACTGTGGCGCTGTTATGCACTTGTATGTTTATCTGTGAACGTTTCGTACTCTGCATATATGAACTTCGTATGTGAACTGTGTCACAAAAAAAGTAAATAAAAGTATGGAACAAAATACACCGGAACTTGACTTTATTTCATGTTCAATTGGTGTCCATTTTACAGAGTCTTGTGTTACTCCGTCTTGAGCTAGTAGAGTGGAAAGTTATCGCCGAGTGGCAACGTAAAACTGGCTGTAACTGTAGAGACCAACGTTACATAATGCTTTATCACTGTGGTGCCCAGAGAGNGCACTTGTATGTTTATCTGTGAACGTTTCGTACTCTGCATATATGAACTTCGTATGTGAACTGTGTCACAAAAAAAATAAATAAAAGTATGGAACAAAATACACCGGAACTTGACTTTATTTCATATTCAATTGGTGTCCATTTTACAGAGTCTTGTGTTACTCCGTCTTGAGCTACTAGAGTGGAAAGTTATCGCCAAGTGGCAACGTAAAACTGGCTGTAACTGTAGAGACCAACGTTACATAATGCTTTATCACTGTGGTGCCCAGAGAGNGAGTGGCAACGTAAAACTGGCTGTAACTGTAGAGACCAACGTTACATAATGCTTTATCACTGTGGTGCCCAGAGAGGCACCACAGGGACTGCCAGTCACCAGATGCTCAGTATAGGATGATTCAAAAGTTACTATACTATTTGCTCTGAAACAGGTTGTAGTACACAATAAATATAGCTGAAACGCACACCACTATAGGAAACAAATTTAGTGCATTTCAACGTGCCTATCATATCCAGGTAGTGCAGAAACTGGAAGCTGAGGAATATGCGGCCAGACAGGCTATGTGCAACAACCTGCTGGAAGCTGTCGACAATGACAATTTGATGGACAACACGTTCAGTGATGAAGTCACATTCCACACCTGTGGCCATGTGAACAGACCCAGGATAACCGTGTGGTTGGGGATGATGCAGACGAACGTCTACGGACCCTTTATATTTGCAGAAGACACTGTTACAGGTAACTCATACCTGGATATGTTGCAACGATTTCTGGAGCCACAGTTGGTGGATTATGGAATTATGGACACAGTTTTTTTTCAACAGGATGGTGCACCATCATATTTTTCCCTCATTGTCCGCGACTACCTGAATCACGTCTTCCAGGGAGATGGATCGATCGTGGCTCGTAAAGGTTTTCGGCACCCTGCTCCCCAGATTTGACCCCTCTGGTCTTTTGTGCTTGGAGTTCATTAAGTCCAAAGTCTACCAGGTGAAGATGCACAGTATTGAAGAATTGAAACACCAGATTCATGCCACAGCANATTGAAGAATTGAAACACCAGATTCATGCCACAGCAACTGCGATTACACCAGCTATGTTGGAAAGTTTTTCTGTCTGTGGTGGAGTGTTGGGGGCTGTGCCAAGATGTGGGGGTTGTCACATTGAAATGCACTGAATTTGTTTCCTATAGTAGTGTGTCTTTCAGCCATAATGTTTGTTTNATGTGGGGGTTGTCACATTGAAATGCACTGAATTTGTTTCCTATAGTAGTGTGTCTTTCAGCCATAATGTTTGTTTGCTACATCCTGTTTCATGGCAAAATGTATAGTGACTTTTCAATTACATTGACTGAAACAAATTCTAAAGGGCTGATGGATGTCCATTCCAGGACATGGTAGAGTAAAGCAGGATACACCGGTTGAAATTGGGAGCTGCAGGATAAAGTTGTGAAAGTAAAGTGTGCTGAAGCAGTAAAACACAAACTCAAGTGTAAATGTTTATTGGAATANTGTGCTGAAGCAGTAAAACACAAACTCAAGTGTAAATGTTTATTGGAATAATGTCCAACACACACACACCACACTCACTCTCGCTCTCTCTCTCTCTCTCTCTCTTTCTCTCTCATACTTCTCTCTCTCTTTCTCTCTTATACTTCTCTTTCTTTCTCGCTTCATTTCTTTTTCTCTCTCTCTTTCTCTCTTTTTCTCTATATTTCTCTCCTTTCTCTTTCTATCTCTCTCTTTATCTTAGGTTGTACCCAAAATATGCCTGAAGTGCAGTCAGATCTACATTGCCACTGGTCTCTGTCCTAATGAAAGGGTGAGGGAAATCCCTGAGGTAGCACACAATCAGGCCAGCGCTTGGCGAATGAAGTTCTGAGAGCGAACATGAGGAGTCTGAAGTGCAGGAAAACTGCAGTGACTCATAAGCGTAAGATGTGTTAAACTGGCACGTAGAGGGTATGTTACTGTATATAATCACTTCTGCTTAGTAAGCTTGTGGACAGTAGGAGATGACCCTGAATAATGCTAAGATAGGACCGTGCACAGCAGTTTCATACCTACCTGTGTGCGAGAGTGAGCGAGGGCGGGATAATGGTGGAGAGTTGAGATTAGACTACAGGAGGCACATGAAGTGCCAGCTGGCATAGAGTACCCGGGGGAGGGGGTTGCGGCAGCCACCCACCCAACTCAAGACATGCCGCAGTTGTGCTTGCTCCCTGCAGTTTTAAGACCATAAAATGCATTTTAAAATACTACCATACAATATATATGTAACACAACTTGAATTATTTAGTATTGTGCAATAAACCCAAGGTGTCCTGAATGTTGGCATATGTGTGTGTACCTTTGTCATATTGTGTGGGGTGGAATGTGCATTAATCTTCAGTTCTGCTAGTTGTTTGATGCACTTTACTGCAAACTATGTGCTTTGTAGTGTGGAAATTAGTNTGCATTAATCTTCAGTTCTGCTAGTTGTTTGATGCACTTTACTGCAAACTATGTGCTTTGTAGTGTGGAAATTAGTGTAAAAGTTCCGCTTTTGATTTGGATAGTGTATGTATGCAAAATTCAAAAAATCTATTATTTATTAATTTATTTTATGGTGTTTTCTTTTCATTAAAATTAAAATTTTGAGCCAAAATTACTTGTTGAATAAATGTGAAGTAAAGATCAATAAAGTTACTTTGAATTTTTTAATTTAAAAGCAGCTTTATTGAGACAGGTGGTTATAATTAATAGAGCAGCATTATTCAGTCAAGCTTATTCCCAAAATGCCTTGAGTTTTCGTGCAAACCAAAATATTATAACAGACTAACTGTTAATTTTGAATTTATAAGTAGTGGACACATTCTTGCTCTTTGGAAATTTCATAGATAGGCTCAAGAGGACTACTACCTGACAATTTTTTGCTACCAAGTTATTGTTTACTTAGGGTCACAAAAATTTTCATTTTCTTTTAGTGTTTGTAGAATGTTAATTTACTGAGAAAATTCACTACAGCGGCATATTAAATATATGTGTTTTTATTAAAAGTTCTTATTTTCAGATATTTTAATACAGTAGATCAGATGTTCTCTTCCTGTGACATACTCTCTGGAAATGTGTAACTAGCATACATCACCTTGTGCAGATAGACAAGACAATGTTTAAGGTGTAAAAAAAGGTTCTATTATATTTTTTTATTAATAAATTACATANCTTGTGCAGATAGACAAGACAATGTTTAAGGTGTAAAAAAAGGTTCTATTATATTTTTTTATTAATAAATTACATAGTGTACATAGTACACTAATATACAGGATATTCTGGGACGAAACCGACAAACTTCACCAGCGTGTTATAAATGTCATTAGCAGCGAAAAAGTTATATAGACATGTAGGCTATGAAGCTACGTTTCAGAGTTATTGTGACGGAAATGCAACAGATACAAATTTCCAAGAACTGTTTCAGTGAATGTGTGGTGCGGATTACTTTGCAATCATCTCATTGGACCATATTTCATACAGGGCAATCTCAATGCTCATTACTATAGACAATTTCTGGAAACCAACTTACCATTCTTATTGGAAGATGTGCCATTAGTAGAATAACTCAACATATGGTTGTAACGGGATAGGACACCTCCACTCTTCAGCAGGGCTATGATGGATTCTTTAATGCAGAGTATCGGCCCAGTTCCACGACCATCGCAGTCTCCCGATTTCTCCCCATTTAAAATTTTCTTCTGGGAATACCTGAAGAGTAAGGTGTACAGTGGACGGAAACAAGCCACACGGGACCAGTTGATAAAGGCGATCACGGATGCCACCACTCNGGGACCAGTTGATAAAGGCGATCACGGATGCCACCACTCGACTCTGAAGTGAACTTGCAGACATGCAGTGGCAGAACACCATAGTGCAATGTGTCACAGCCTGCTTATATTCAGGTGGGTCCCATTTTGAACAGTTTGTATGAAACCTCTGACATGTAGTCAGTGTCAATAAAGATATTCAGTAATTTCACATGTTGTGTTTATNATTTCTCCCCATTTAAAATTTTCTTCTGGGAATACCTGAAGAGTAAGGTGTACAGTGGACGGAAACAAGCCACACGAGACCAGTTGATAAAGGCGATCACGGATGCCACCACTCGACTCTGAAGTGAACTTGCAGACATGCAGTGGCAGAACACCATAGTGCAATGTGTCACAGCCTGCTTATATTCAGGTGGGGCCCATTTTTAACAGTTTGTATGAAACCTCTGACATGTAGTCAGTGTCAATAAAGATATTCAGTAATTTCACATGTTGTGTTTATNTAACAGTTTGTATGAAACCTCTGACATGTAGTCAGTGTCAATAAAGATATTCAGTAATTTCACATGTTGTGTTTATTGCATTTCCGTCACTGTAACTCTGAAACAGGGTTTCATAGCCTACATGTGTACGTTTTTTTGTTGCCGATGACCGGTAGAACACGCAGGCGAAAATTGCCGGTTTCGTCACAGACACTGTATATAGCATAATGAAAAACAAATATCAAATTGTTTGATTATAATAAGTGTCATAATCATTGGCAGGGTTGCCTACTTGCAACTTTTTTTTGGTTCGCTTACTGCACATTGAAAAATCACTGTAGTCAATCACAGGTGTTCACTAAAATTGGAATTACAGTTACCAGATTCAGCATCAAATGCTTTGCATTGCGTGGTTCAGTCTCATACAGGAGCTGCAAATGTACTCTTGGGTTAGCATTTTTGATGCTGGGATATCTCTCTCTCTTCTACATGCCAAATATTGCCTGCCTCCTTGCAACCTGGCAGCCCTGATATCCTCTTTGCGATGTCGTCATTCTCTATGTACATATGTGTGTGTATTCTTAGCTGTCGGAAGCATTGGCTGAGCTAGAGGAGAGGGAATCACAATTGAAACACATAGGTGTGTAATAATTTTGTTTAACTGCATGTTTACCACATGGGTTGGTCGAGTTTTGTGCACTTTTCATGTATGCAAGTATCAAATTATTAAAATTTCCTCACTGATATTCTTGCATGCTTTGCACAAAAAAATTTTTTTATTGTTAACACAAGGAATTATTAATGGTGTTTGAAAAATGTTGTTTTATTTATTATAACTGTTTTGCATGAAACACACACCTTTATTATTTATATTTGCACTTAGACTTGTAGTTAATGTATTTTCAAGGTATTTTAAAGATATTTTTAATGGATTTTTTGTACAGTTGGTTGGTAAATTAAATTAGGAAGTCAGCAATAAATTAATAAAATTATGGTAGTGTTTTTTTAAAATTAATATCAATGCTTAAAAAATTAAAAACCGATCATGTTGGTGCATTAGGGAAAGGGGCATAAATTGTGGTGTTTGTATAATCAGACTTGTAGCAAAGTTGGATGTTATGTGTATCTAGTACAGTATCATAAATGCAAATTGAGTATATAATCTTGTGTGTAGTCTTTGATATAAAAACATTTCTTACCATTTCATATTGTAGTTACTTTGTTATAAAATTTATAACATGTTTTAGTGATCTAATTAGAGCTTGTCATTATTATGTAGGTTACTGGTATGTGGTTAAGTGAAATTTTGTAAGTTTTGCATTTGTGAATTCTGCTCTGGCCATTAGTTGATGTTTTAACCTTAATCTTTCTACTTCATTGGTAATTAAAAAAAGTATTTTATATCAATTTTAAGTGAATTTTAAATGTAAGTTAAATCTTAAAAATTAAAACATTCTGTTGAGATTTTTTACGTGAACAAATTAGCATGAATATACATTTGTAGACACTATTTTCAATCATATTTTCATTTTCTGCTATATTGTGGAATGGCAATGTTTTGCATAAAAAATTATGCCCATTTTGCATTAGATGTGCATGTTGATATTTTGATTAAAGTTATTTGGTATTACTAAGGGAAGTAATTATAATACATGCATAAACACAAGCAAATGTATAATTGCTAATGGTTATTCTGTAAAATAAAACTCAAGTGAAAAATTGAACAATTTTGGATGTTGATCTATCAAACATAGTTATTGGGATTTATGTAATCTGTTATCACAAAGAATGCAGCATAATACATATTAAAAGTATGAAAATGATGTAAGAGTAGAATACAGTTTTAAATTATTACATAAGAAAATTTTATTGCATCAAATAAATTATTGAATATAAGTTTGCACATTCGAACTCGTTTATAACATCCTCTTCCACACAATTTTCCTGGTTAATAATCTTTTTCCTCTTGGTCCACAAACATGTTTTTTGGTAGAAATATACCCTGTTGTGAGGCTTTTTGTTATGTAAGTAGATTTTTCTTGTGTCCATTCTGAAATGTTAAAACAGTGTTTCCACTGTACTAAAAAAAAATTGTGAAAAAACATTTAGGGCTTTATCCATTGTCTTACATGTTACCTTGTACCTCTATCCATGTTCTTATTTATTGTCTGTCATATTTACCCTTTCCATTATTTTAAGGTAAACTAATAGTGATCCCAAAATTTTTATTCCTTACCTCATTAGGTGCAAGCAAAACTTTTAAACAGAAATATAGTTTTAATTTTGTTAGGCAAGTCACTTTTGTGTTTGAGATGAATTTTATTATTCCTGTCGTCAGTACCATAGTCTGAACCACAATGTTTTACAGTTGACAGACCTGTGAAGACAGTCTAAAAAAAAAATCAACACATGGCGATTTGTATGTGGTTATCTTTGTAGCGAACAGTGGAGATACAAGCTTCAGTCTCCTGTGGCCAGGATTCAGGGCTGGTGATTCTCCACGGCTGACTTGCCGGCGCAATCTTTCCCTCCAACGAGGAGACTCTCCACGGAACAGTTTCCGCCAGTCCAGTCTCACTTCCACCAAGAATTCAAGGTATGTGTGTGTGTGGTAGCTGTTTTGAGCATCTGAGACCTGCTAGTCCTTACTAATTTTTTAAAATGAGTAGATGGGCACTTCTGTTAATTTCATAGCTGGTTGTGTTTGGTGAAATTGTGTAGCTTTCCAGTTCTCATAAGCAAACGCCAGTGGTTAGTTACATGACTGCAGTTTTTGGATGTGACTTAAAGTTTACATCTTAGTCCATTAGATACACATTTTTCAGTAGATGGTTTGCTAGAANGCAGTTTTTGGATGTGACTTAAAGTTTACATCTTAGTCCATTAGATACACATTTTTCAGTAGATGGTTTGCTAGAACGTTTTATAATTAGACCTTTATAGTTTCTTTTGCTATCCAAGTCTTCACATCAATGTACTTTACAATGTTTATAGGGTTTAATCTAAAGATACAAAGTTTGTGTGTGTTGAATTAATGTATGCACGGGCATGCTTTGTACAAATTAATTTCCATTCTGTGTGTGTGTGTGTAAGAGTGTGAACTTCATGCAATTTCGGTCGGTTACAGCGAAGTGACAAAAGTGGGCAGTATAGACAGTGGCCAGGGACAGGAGACTAGCACTCAGACGGATCCCAATGACCATGAAAAAGAAGTAGAAGTTCACAAATCCCTCTCTTTGGATCAACGCTCACACAGCTATGGGTGAGTGCATTTTGTGAGACTGAGTGCGCTTATCTGCCAGTTATACAACCTGAAGTGAAGAGCAATTTTTATTTTGTAGCATTGAACAATTTTGAGTGTTTATTTCATACATCAAAGAAAGTTCATGTGTGGACTTTCATCTAAATGTAATATTTTTAAAATTTGGAATCTTGACGTTAGGAGTAGTAAAGGTGGAAACCCAAGTGATAAGACTTAATGCTTTCTTCCTCATCATCCTTGCCCTTATCCTGGTCCTCCATCTCCTTCTGGCTACATGCTCCAGGCAAACATGCTTCTGGCATGCTGCTAAAAATACAGTATGCTTGATGTGTACAGTATACACAAAAATGCTAAATGTACTTCAGGTGTATTACACATGCTCATAGATAAAAAGTGTATTATTTTGGTTGCAAATTTCTTTTTATAATAGAGAAAAATGGTTTTTTTTTTTTTTTTTCTTTTTTTTTTTTTTTTTTTTTTNTAGGACTAGCTATAGTCAATTCATGGTTTCTTCACACTTATTGAAGCAAACCTTTGAAAAATCATGCCTTATATAATTTGTTTGGCTGTTCTGTTTTCTAATTATGACACGTATCTGCAAGCTTTTTATACTCGTACTAACATAAAAGTACCTTATCTTTGGTTAAATTGAACATTTACGTATATTTCATCTATATTAATTTATGATAAAATTAATAAAAACGGAGAAAATAGATGTGTTGGTAATGCCTAGTAAGAAATAGTTCTTAAGCAAGATGATATCACACTGAGTGCACATGAATGCGGTGTGTTGTCCCTTTGGTGTAATTTTATAGACTCGGTTAAGCTTATGAGGCAGAGTAAATCCTGGAAGTATAACTTTAGCAGGGCCTCAGAAAAGTTGGAAGTAACCATGAAAGGACTCTATATATTATGAACATAAGCATGTTTGAATGTATTTAAATTAATTTTTTTAAATTTTCTTATTACTGTAATTTTTTGTGGTGGTTAGGATTTATCACAGAAATTTGACTTGAAATTTTATTTTACACATGCACAAGTGCACGTGTGCATTTGCACGCACGCATGCACACAAA
>NQII01001884.1:26816-41713 GCA_002778355.1 Clitarchus hookeri | reverse complement strand
TTTCTGTAAAAGATTCAGCAGTTTGACCGAGCAATGCATTCAGGCTGAAGTCAACATTCCCTGTCACAGTGTTTAACATGCTACATATGATGAGGCATGATGTTGCACTCAGTTTGCAGTTCTAGGTGATGAGCATAGACGAAACAAAATTTCTGGTGCCCGAAACTCATCTTTTGTAACATTGTGGTCAAGTTGGGGGTTTGATGCACTATAGGCGGTGCATCAGGCAAAAATGTTTGAATCACTGCCATGTGGCAATAGTGAGCATTAGTCTCTCGTCAAAGGCACAACAGTAGTGTTATCTCAAGTGCCTTTTGATCCTCGGGTTACCAACTTCTGAGGGAGTGTTAAGGCAATAGTCTACCTGAAGATATTTTCAAGTTTGAGGCTTATAAACACAGCAGCAATAAGGGCCACACTGCCATGTGCATTAAGTGCGCCATCACCTCTGCATGCAAGGTTCTGAACTAGCACGCAGTGATTTTGTCGTTTGTGTGTACCTCTGTCACTTTCAATGGTGATCCTATCATTACATTAGTGGATAGTCTGTAGCAAGGTTCAATACAGGCTCCTGTAGTATTTTTGCTCATGTCTGGATAGTATATTTTAAAACAGTAGTCTGAAAACCCATTTTTAACAGGGTTCGAGGTCCCCAAATTAATATTTATAGCATGCGTAATGTCTGTACCATTCAGTCCTCGTCTGGTGTGTGTTTAATTTTCGTAGGTAAACATACTGGAGACATGTTTAATACTTCCATCAGAAGTATGTTTTTCAAACAAGCATCACGCAGTTCGTCAGGTAGGCGCCTGCCTTAACACCTAAAAAGGCCACCGGTGATAAATGAGGAGCTGAATTGGTGTGAAGGAGGGAGTCAGTACTATGCCAGGCCAAGATTAGCAATATATGTTGTAATTTTGTTATAATTTTGACCAACTGCTAGGTTTTTCTAAATTTATATGGTATTAAATTTAATTTAATTTACAAATGTAAACGTTTGAACCTCCTTTATTTTATGTAATTTGTCATTAAGTGGTTATATTAATTGAATTAACAAGGAAGCTGTATTACTTTTTTTAGGCTTGTGACTTTCTGAATTTTGATTCTGCTTTGCGTTAAGTGTTAGTGAGATGATTTGTTTTTTGTGGCAGTGCTGATTCAACGCCTCCCAGCTTATTACTTAGTGAGTTCAGCTGTGGCTCTCCAAAGAAGTTGGCAAGTCTTCTCGATTCACAGATAGCTGCATCTCGTTCTGAGCTAGTCAGGTTGGAAGAGGTTAAGAAATTGCAGGTGAGTTCTTTACTAATGTTATCATCGTTGTAGACTTTATTGAAGAGTGATTTTTTACTTATTATTTTATAATTTTTTTAATGTTCTACATTGTGCAATAATTTTATTGTGTATTCAAAAGGTACATGTAATGTGTTAGATTAATTGCCACACAAATACCTGCATTGCCAAATAAAAACAAAGGCAATTGTAACCTTTATACTAATGATAGCTGTACACCTGCTTTTTGTCATGTTCTATCTAGCATAGTAATTATGAAGCAATATTTACAATAAATACTATAAACTTGCAAGCATTCTGAATTTTTAATAGAGTTAAGCTTTTGCTGAAATCACAAAGTCAATCTTTTTCTCTCCATGTTCAAAATACTTTTGTATAGATCAAATTTTTTTTTTAAAAGTGGTTAATGTTATATACATTAGTTGATGTTCCATTCTGTGAACTCCCTCTTCCCCAGTGCATACCAAATTCCCCCGTTGAAAATTGAATATACTTGTCCANGATGTTCCATTCTGTGAACTCCCTCTTCCCCAGTGCATACCAAATTCCCCCGTTGAAAATTGAATATACTTGTCCACGCACCAAATTTACACATACTGTATTTCAAACAAGTGTTATACAGTCTTCAGTGTCAAACCCAGGTTATTTCAACTATAAAGGCCCTGCTTGTAAAGCTGATGAGCACAGCATGTGATGGAAGTCTGAGAAGGATCTCGATGAGCGAAAGAGAGTTGCTGGGGTTTGTCTTGCTGGGTGCCCATCTCTTCACCCTCAGTCCCCTGGCCTTTACATAAGGAGAAGGCTAGTGCTGGTTGCATGTGTCATTAGGCGCAGTGAGCCCCACAAAGTTGTTGCGAGTTCTACTCTTCAGTAAGCTGTGATAGATGGTTGGATCCATGCTGGATCTTACAATATGAAGTGAGCTTTGCCTTCAAGATAGGTGTCTTAGATGGGTTGCTTATTGCCCTTCAGTTACTATATTTAGATGTATTGTAGTTACCAAAAATGCCGTTATTGGAACAGTAGACTGCCTCAGATTTCTCTTGATGGAGATTTAGTCTAGATTTTTTTTATTCAAACTTGGCTATTCACTTAAAAACAGAATGGCTTTTGGTTCGCCGGTGGATCTTACACAGTCACATTTTACAGACCAGCTTATTTCCTGCTGGGATTGAAGTATTTTTTTAATTTGACTGCTTCCTCTTAAGACTGGTGGCACAACTGAAATAATTTATCTGATAGTCAGTGTGAATAACAGTTCATGGAGCTATCTGTTCTAAGGGGGAGACTTTCCTTGGTCCTCAGGCTTCCCTTCCTTCTGGGCCTGATCATATGGCTCATCGATCAACTGGGCCATCATGCAGGGATCTGAAAACTATGTGATCAATTTCTCTGTCATTTAATTCCAGCTGGTTATGAATTTTCTGTCTCTTTCATCTCTTCTTGACTTCTCCCTGAAATAGGCAACGTGCAAATTTCGCAAATATAGTTGAAAATGATACGAACACATCTGGATATGCGTATGAAAATAAAAATGTGCCATTTGTTGAAAAAAAATCTGTTTTGACCAAGTTATTTTAGTATTAAAACAGTAACTTTTGTGGCCGCTGTCACGTGAATGCGGAACTCTCTCTCATTGGTTTGACGTCACTAGTCTTACACCGGCGGGAGGCCTCGGCACGTTGCAAACACGCAGCACTAAAATGGAAGGTAACTTTGTGAAAGCGCAGTCAAACAATCTGCCATGAGTAGATACAGATATGGTACTTGATTACTTAAATTCCCATTGTTTTGTGGAACCTGAAACAAGAGGTGTAAAATTACAAAGGTATGAACGTGTCTCATATCGCACAGNTTTGTGGAACCTGAAACAAGAGGTGTAAAATTACAAAGGTATGAACGTGTCTCATATCGCACAGTCGTGTTCTTCAAAGCAACAGTAGGCCTACATCACATGTTAAAATTGATTTGTTTGTACGTTTTTATTGGGGAACGTATTATTATTATCATCTGTGTTTATGTTTACGATTGCTAAGATTCAAAGTTGGAAATTAAAATATGGAGTAGGAATTATATTCACAAGAATAACAAAACTGTAATGATGGCGACTGCAGCGAGCGTACTGTGTTGTCGCGCGCCATGCTCGATGTCTGTAATAAATTAACTACATTATTTAGAAATAAAATGTAATGTTGTGTTGAGAAAGAAGGTTACAAATATTTCCGGATTCTAAACCACGTATCAGTATTCGTGAAACACTTTGTTCGCTTTATAAATGTCGGATAACTAGCAGTATGTTCACAGTAGGCCTAAAGCTAACACGCTAGTCGCTGCCTGACACCGCTCGACTTCTCGAGCAGCTGGCGGGCAGAACGTCGCACTGCTGGCCAGCAAACCTGTATTTCTGCGTTCCACCTCGTTTCTAAACACTATATTGAGGCCTCAAATATAGTGTTTAAAAACTAAAAAATTATTTTAAAAATAACTTTTTTATCTTATTGTTTCTTATGTTTTGTGCTCTTAACATACCTTTTATTATTCTGACCTCACAATAGCTGTGTGTACACTTTCTTTTTAAAATGTAAGAACTGTACACATAAGCAGAAAATATAGATATGGTAGTTTGAGAAACACTTAATATGTGGGGTGAGATTAAATACAACAAAGAAAATCTGTAATAAAAGCTTAAGAATTTGTTTTATTCTCAAAAGCTGTTTTATTTTTGTTTATTTAACGAAAAAGGTTTCTAAAAGTAACATAGCTTACTTGTGTAAAATGCGTAGGCTATTTAGTGTCGATTTTGTGAACCTAAACTTGTAATTTTTTGTAATGTCACCATAGTAACTTAGAAAAGAGGGGAAGGGCAAATATGAAAGTAAAATCATTCTTGATAAACGTTTCTAAAAACATGAATTTTAGTGTATTGATAGTAAAAATTAAGTAGCTTTTTAACTTAAATTGTTAGACTCATGAAAACTAACTAGAGACAAATCAAAACAACTTAAACTTATTAGAAATTGCTATGTTTGAAAAATACCGTATATAGTATAAACCAAACTTTTTGCAAGATGGACTCGGAGCTCTACCCAAACAATTTAATGTTCAATTTGCGTGGCTTAACATTGTGACATGTTATTATTTAGGCATACAATGTGAGTATAGCCTAAATATGATAGCTGTGCTCTTAAAACGAATGCTAAGTTATATTAAATTAATAAAAATGATCTTTACCAAATTCTGTCCATAAGGCCTAAGTTGGAATGTGTAAACTTACAAAATGTAAAATTTACATTGTGTGGCTAAATGTTTTGTAAACATATTTTTTTATGCTCACGTCTCCATCACATAAGAATTTCTAAACACGTTGTGGTGCATACTAAACAATACCATAGTACTGTAATGAAGGTTAGGTCAGATGTAAATATTAAGTTCAGTGTTAGAACTACCTACATAGGGGAAACATAAACACCTTAAATATAAATTGGCCTACCAAAGTTACAAATGGTGAAATGTACAAGGGCACTCTATGCCCGCCATTCAGTAACTCTCAAGGCTCCAATTGGGATGGTCTCACCTATGGTGTTTCTCATGACATGGCAGACGGGGAAATTCCAAGCCTTCTGCATGTCTATCTGGCCAACATAGGCAGGTATAATGGAAATCGCTCCCCAGTCGGCATGTGTAATGTGATACCACCTGGTGGCGGGGCACTCTTGTGCCTTGTGTAGTGTTTATTTCATGAGGCAGTACTAATGCTTCCTACAGGAAATTTCATACCAACTGTCACCAGAAACAAACTAGCAGCTTCAGTACTGTAAACTTATTAATTTATGGTACGTGTTGTTGACCATAAATGTTAAGAATGTCCTCCAGCATTATCTGGGCGGTGGTCACAACAGCAGACCTTAGACGCATGTAGGGAGTATTGCCTATGTGTTAGGCCCTGATTCGTTGCAGCCTTATGAAGTTTGTTGGTTGAATCTCGCCCCATCCTGTATAGTTAGTATTTTCATATGCCCATTAATAGTAATGCATCATCATTCAATATCTGCAACGATGTAATTGTATTTTTGTGTGGTTTTGTTCAGAGGGCTTGTAAAAAAAATAATCTCCAACTTATTGAGTTACTATTGCCTTTACAGTGTGAGAGTGAGAGCTTGAAGATCCAGCTGTCTGCTGTCACGGAAAAGTACAATGCACTCGCGATGCGGCACATCCAGTACAAGGCGAAGCGCAGGGCCCAGGTGGATGAACTGAGGTGAGTATTAAGTGGAATGGATATCATATTGGAAATGTTATAAAAATACAGTTACTTTGGCGCAATTGTGGTGGTAATTTTGCCAGTTCGTCATTCACAAGTGTTCTCAGCCTGGGGTAAACCGATGTTATATTTAAACAATTAGTATATTCAGAACTAAGGTCATCTTTCACTCTGGTAACATGTGCTAAATATTAATGATATTCATGATATATTTACAATGAGTGTTATACAAGAAGTGTATATATAACAGGAATGTTCTTGTTGTTACGGTATTGTTACTGAAATTATTTACTTGAATGCAATAGAATAAAAGGTGAATGAAACACAGTTTTAGATATTTTTAATGGGGGGAAAAAGGATATCAATTCTTTGTGATGAGCTCCGATTCTTCCCTCCAGGACAAGAGATTTTCTTTTACATTGCCTGCACATTCCTGTAACCTAACTGCAGTGTGTACCTCTGTTAATCGTTGTGTGTCCTCTTCATTAACAGAGTTGTGTGGAAGTGGAAGTTTGTATATACGGCCCAGCAACTTTTGGGCTTCCAATTTAATACATTTTTCTATCTATGACATTGGTCATGGAAGTAGCCCTTTTAGTTGTTTTATAAATGGTAGAAGACCCATTTCAGAGCTGAGTGTAAAGCATATGTTACAAACCATGTAAAATTCTGTTAAAGACTAGTTTCTTTGCTGGCCACAATAATTTAATAATTTGGCCATGCAACTGCTTTTTGTAATTACTGGCATGGAATAATATATATTTTTTACTTTATTGTACTAAGGATGAACCAGAGTACAATTAACATCACAATTTTATTTTTATAATGACATTTGAAGAATACAAAAAATTCAGTGGGATCATACACAGGATGTAACTGAATTCTACTAACAAACTTTTGTAGGTGATTCCTCACCAAAATATGAAAAAAATTGTANCATACACAGGATGTAACTGAATTCTACTAACAAACTTTTGTAGGTGATTCCTCACCAAAATATGAAAAAAATTGTATAACCTCAAGTCTTCATCTATTCAGGAAGGATGTAGCGAACCTTGAAAATGCAGCTGATCCAGATGTTTAGTGCTATAGGTTGTTCACAGTTAATTGGGCACTTTCAAAATTGTTTGAAAAATGTCATTGCCTCTATTTGCCTGTGTTTTAACAGGCACACAGACTGTCATGCACCCAGTTAAGTTTGCAATGACAGAGGAGAGAGAAGGATGATGATTACCCTCTACGTTAAGTTCCATTTCTTAACATTAAATTAAAAGTGTTTGTTAAATGTTTGCAAATACTAAAATTATTATTTTTTTTTTTTAATGCATGCAAGTTTAAAAAAGTGTAAGTCAGCTTCACTTGACTGAAGCATGAATAACGTGATAATGCAAATGGTAATGTTAATTTTACATATGGTAAATGGAGTTGAGTGATTTTGACAGCTCTTAACACCAAGGTCTTGAGAGCCGATTAGTATGAAGTAGAGCAATGCCGGAATGCAAGGGAGGGGGAAACAAAGAGATCCCCGAGAAAACCCGCCAACCAGCGGCATTGTCTGGCATGATTCTCATATACAAAAATCTCAATCTTGCTGGGAATCCAACCTGGTTCGCCTGGGTGGGATGCGAGTAGTCTGACCACTACACCACCACTGCCCCTTTGGTTAATTAGTACACAATGTTAATGCAAGTAAATCTCAAGCATGGCTTTCAAAAGTACTCAGTTTACTGTGAACATCTTATAGGTAACACAGCTAGAATGAAAGATAAATCTCAAGAGTTTGTGAATAATAGATTATTGAATGTCAACGATATATTTGGTGCTTATATGAATCCCCTTCCATAAAGGAAGAGTTAGAACTTCATTTGTGCATTAAAAAATGTAACTTCGGAAATTTTGAGTTTTCTACAGATTAGTAATTAATTCACTGTACATAATAAATTTAATGGATTTCTTATATTTTTATTCTACACACCACCTTTGAGAAATTAATGCATAATTTTAACTGAATCACAATATGTTCAGTGTTGGAACGTGTGCAACCATGCACAAAATTAATTTTCAGTACTCTACTGAACACCATATGCTTGTACTTGCAAATCACTAACAAAAAACTGATCTTTTGTGTCTTTGTTTATTAATGTGTTGATATTAAAGTGTAAAAATGTGTAACGTGTATGGTGCCCAGGAGCCGGCTGGATGCAGAGGTAAGCTCATTGCAGTGCCAAGTGGATAGCCTCCAGTCGCAGCTGACTGTTCAGAGGAAGGTGCTGATGGCAGAGGAGAGCTTCCGGGAGAGAGTGGAGACTGACTATCGCCAACTGCAGGAAGAGAAGCGCTTCCTCATGGTCAGGTGTGCAATCAAATTGAACATATTATGATAACTTAATATAGGGCACTCTTAAATCAGACAAAAGTTTTCATTGAAGGAAAAATCAATAAAACTAAGAATATGTCTAGGATATTCTGTTTTCAGTGTAATCCATGTAGTTATCAACACGGTATTTAACAAGTTTTCAGCTTGTTCTGCAACTTGAATTATGAAACTTATGTAATAAATTTGCCATATTTCCCAAGGAATTATAAAAATGTAAATATTAATTATTAATAAATTAAAGAGAACTACTGTGCTTTGCTTTGCATCTACCAAAGTGGCTCACATGTAGTGGGAGATTTTATAACCTGCAGAATAGTTATAAATCACTCAGCTTTGCCTTCAAGGTATGCAGTTGTGGAAGATATTTTTACCAGAAAATATATTTGAAGTGGTATTGTTTCGTTTCCCAGTATAAAACTCTCACCTAAATATCGTAGTATTTAATTTAGACATATCCATAAATCTCAGAAAAGAGTGGTGTCAGGAAGCGGAAAGTGGTGAAATATTGTCATGAACATTGCCACTTCCAAAACGAAACTTATTGTACTTGCACACAGCTAATAAGACAGTCACATGTATTTTGTATTTGATGTGCTATCTGGGTGTTATGGATGCCAAGCCTCTCTCGTCCTTTGTGTATGTGCCTGTCGACAGATTGTGAGTACATGAATTCCTGTCCTTTTATTTACTAACCTTAACATAAATCTAACTCTATTTAACTTTAACCTAACTTAAGACTACACAATGCAGTACTTATGTGCCAGTGGCTGACGCTGGTCGCCGCCCAGCAGCCCTGGGGAGCTTGCCTATCATTCAACTGCGGCCAACACTCGTAGCGCACACGCCTGATGTCAACTCTCGACTCTTCTCCTAGGAGAAGTCGCATGACCAGGGAGAACCCACCGTCCTGCCCATAACTCTAGCTCGAGGGGCAGGCCGACGTCCTGCCCTGAGCATCACCGCACCTAACACGAATGGACAACTATGTTAACAATTTCAAACGCACATCTTTTCTGTACCAAAGCTGTCTATGATCTCTACTATTTAAAAATTGTCCTAAAGCTGTGCAAAGGGGCCCGCCTTGGGCACGTGCTCACTGCACGAATGTCCCTACTGCTTCACTGCCAATTATGAACTCTCCTGAAACGTACTAACACCAGAACATTGCATGCGCTCGCACAACATCTGACACAGTGAGATTTCAGTCATTCAACCATAGGTGTGCCTTGCTTTTCGTCTACCTGTTTCACATCAGCGGCCTCCTTTAACCAACCGAAAATTGTCCAATTCACAAACTAAGTGCATCGAACCCCAGGACAAAGATACACTTCCATGAACAGTTCAGTACAAGTCGACGACGTCCACCTCCTATTGCAAAACACCTGTGTCTTGCGGCTTTACAGTCGTGCCAGAGAAAAATTTTAAATATTGAACCGGCGCAACTACAGAAGTTAAATTTTAGCTATGTCACAATATATGTTATATTCCAGTGACACTCACCTTTCTTTTACTGGACATGGTCTCCAATGATTCTCCTGCTCATGTATGCATTGGTACTGTTTGCTAATTTTTCACCTTTCGTGGACATTCCTCTATTTTCCCATGTACCCTTCATATATATATATATATATATATATATTGTCAACTCCCATTTAAACAGGGGCGGTTTAATCAGGTTGCGGCTTAACCGTGAAGCCACCAGTTCAAAGTCAAATATTGAACATCATGTCGCTAGTCACGTACCACTTCTATTAATAACCCATGTTTGCACTGTTAACGCTTGTTCGAAGTTAACTTCAGTTTCCAGGCAGCAGTGGAGTAATACAGTACTGGTTTTTTTTCTTTTTCTTAAAATTGCTTGGGTACTGTGTTTACACACGTTTTTAAAAGTGAATATATATGAAACTTGGAATTATTAGGAATCTGAGGAAATGGTCAGACAGCGCATTTTTATTCATAATAATAAAGTATTTCACAATTAAAAGCGGTGCCTGCTCATCAAAAAGGTGAGATCAGGTAGTTTATAGTATTTTATACATGCAAAGAGGCTATTTATAAATTAACAGCGGTACAGAGTGTGAATGGATGACAAATATATCACAGTACGTAATACAAATACAGGACGAGTATAAAAGAATACCCCAACTTTGAAGGTCTATAATATCAAAACCAAACAACCTACAACCTTGATTGACCAATCAAATGAACCGTGGAACCGTGAAGTTTGTTTACCATACATTCATAAATGTTGAATGTGACCAGCATGAGCGGGGCGAACGACATCCACGCGATAATCAAACTCGTTCTTCGCTCTTGTCAGCATGTCTGGTATTACGGTTTGGATGGCGTTCGTAACTCTCGGTTTGAGGTAATGAGGGGGTAGCGAGCTTGCATTCGACACATCAATGATAAGGGGACGGTCTGATGTTTCCTTTATGGTGCGCCATCACATTGGCACCTAGCTGTTCGCGGATACCTGAACGAGACGTTGCCGCAACGCTTGATTGGTCGAGGAGCAGTTGGTGACCAGGCTCTTCATCACTGGCCCCCAAGAAGCCCGGATCTTACCCCGTGCGATTTTTTTCTATGGGGGGTTACATAAAGTATCAAGTGTTTCATCCACCATTGCCCGGCTAACATTGACTACCTCGAAACGAGAATTACGGACGCTATCCAAACCATAACACCGGACAGGCTGACAAGAGTGTGGAACGAGTTTGATTATCGCATAGATGTTGTTTGGGGCGCTCATGGTGATCACATTGAACATTTATGAATGTATGGTAAACAAACTTCATGGTTCCACGCTTCATTTGATTGGTCAATCAAGGTTGTAGGTTGTTTGGTTTTGATATTATAGACCTTCAAAGTTGGGGTAAGGGTATTCTTTTATACTCATCCTGTATCATTTGCCGCAAAAATGATTTCATCACAAAACAACATGTGGTTTTAGTAAATAAATAAATAAACAAATATATAACATTTATTTCCGCTTTGTTGTTGAAGTGGGAGGGGGGAGAGAAAAAACAAAATGGCGAGCCGGCCTCAGAAAGGCTTGGGGATTGCAGGCCGAATCAAAATTATTAGCGAGCAGAATTGCTTCACATGGAAATATGCTATTTTAATATGTTTATAGAGCTTACTGAAAATGTAAATCTCTGGGAATTTTTTCATATATATGTGTTTTACACACAAAAAACTAGTAATTTCATGGGGGCATGACTTCCTAAGAGAGCAGTGAGCACTGGGCAACAGATGGCAGCACAGTCACCTATTTTGCTGCTGTCACAAAAGTATATCTTTCACATCATTTTAAAAGTAAACTTTCCATCTCTTATGGGCTCAAAACAACTCGGTTTTGAAATATATTGCATCAAATTAATGTAGAAATATTTCAAAGATACTCTGCTAAAGATGTGTGGCCTCTTCAATTAATATGAAGCATGCATGTGGCGACATTAGCTGGCACTATCTACAGCCTATGAAGAAGAGACAAACGTAGCTAAACTATTACATGCGGTTTAAGTTGCATTTTGTTTAAACACCTACACAGTATTTTAGAACAAAGATTAATTTGTTACACAGCTGTTTTGTAACGATATAAAATACAATACAAATATTTTTTCTACAAACTTTTTGCCCGCATATTTCTCCGATGTCTGTTGTGCAAATGTAGGCTGTCAGAATGGCCAACATAAATTTCTCTTGCAATCGTTTACGCATCAGCTGATGCAGGATTTTGTGTATGGGATGTTGTTAATTTCATTTATGACATGTTGCCACACACTGGCTGTAAAAAAAATTGAATTCTTATATGACTATATTATTTGTTTACGTAACCTACATGTACAGTATGTAAACATATTTTTTTTTCCCCATTGCTGTAACCATGAATATAGCCAGTTCCCAGTACACCGTAGCGCTGAGCGCAATCACTTGTTTCGCCTGTGTGCCATTCCATTTTACAAGCAGAGTGAAGTCCTTGCCGCCTGAGAGGCCGGAAATCTGCACGATGCTGTGCGCCAGTCCAGTGGATGGACAAACCCCCTCCCTCGCTTGTCTTGCCTTGGCCGGCAGACACAAAACGTGCACGTCTGCCACGCATCAGGAGAGGTTTCCCCCTCCATGCAGCCTGCTCAAGCCACCCCTCGCTCGCAGCATCTCTCTCGGGTATTTATTTCCTTGCATGCCCTCCAAACGAGGCAGTTCACGGGCACTTTGCATCAGCTTACCAGCTGCAACTCTCACTATCTCCCCATTCTACCGTAAACGCTTGCCTTCAGCAGTTTTGCTCTAACGCAGTAATTTTGCTGCTATAACCGCCAACTTGTATTTCTCAAAGCATTAGTAAGAAGTTCTTGTCAAGGATTCTTCTACGAAGCCACGAGTGCTAGCCTACATGCCTCTTCCATGCCTGGCACAGTGTCAGGGTTGCTACAGGTATATTAAACCGGGAAAAGTCAGGGAATTAAAATTGGTTAGGAATTTTTTGGGAAAAGTTAAGGATAAAAGAAAAAAATTTCTGGAAAATTTTAATTCCTTCCTCGTTTTCTTTACGTCTTGCCGAAGACACATTTTCAGAGACTTATAAAATTAAGAAAAAGCTACCTACGTTGGTTAATATGTAGAACCTACCACACTTTATCCACAAAACGGAGCAGTGTCCCAATTTTTTGCAATAAGCCTTCAAGCATTGGACTTTGTTCACGCAGGTGCTGAGACTTACGGCAAAAAATTGGAGACAAGTCCCCAAGACCTTTTAGTATTATTTTACACTAATATGTCTTGCAAATAAAGTGTGGTAGGTCCTATTATTAGTTACAGCAACATGTTTGCCAGAAAGCAGCATGCATGTAACGTACAGGCAGTTACATAACTAAATATTTTCTTATAGGTACCTTTCATGTTTAATTTTTTTAAATATGTAAAGGTNGCGTACAGGCAGTTACATAACTAAATATTTTCTTATAGGTACCTTTCATGTTTAATTTTTTTAAATATGTAAAGGTTTTACATTAATCATATTTTTATACTTATCTCTATTAACAACAAAATTCTACTTGAAAAGCAGAGGGAGACTGATGCAATCAATGAAGAGATTCGGAAGATCAGTGGATTTCATTTTTTAGTGTCAATGTTAGCATGCTTATTAGATGGGAAAGTCACGAAAATTTGTTTTGAAGTTCTGGAAAACAGGGAAAAATCGTGAAATTTTTTTAGTTAACACCTGTAGCAACCTTGAGTGTGTACCGTGGTCTCTCTCGCACCAAAATTCGGTTCAAATCTCATTGCCACCCTGCTGTAAACAGCTTGGCAAACTTGGTTCCTCATCCATCAGATGTTAGCGGGCACAGGTTGGAAGTTTATGTTTTGTAAAATCTTTCAGATGGAATAAAACATATATCTACCGGTTACTTCCTTGTGGTCAGGTCATTCTCTTTTGCTTTACGCCTTGCTTACTCGCTTGGCCTTCTATGTGCAAATCCTCCTATATAATTTCAGGTGCACGCACAATCTCCGCAATAGAGAATCGAACCAAGTCCCCACTGAAGGGTGCTGCCACCTCTTGTCAATGTTAGGTGTTTAGTGCTGGCTGGTCACGCCGCTCTCTAGCACCACTGAGGCAAGGGAAAGAGAACCTTTCTCTGGGGCTCCTGAGGCTTTACGAGAACAAGCACCTTACGTCACTACGACTCTCAGGCCACAAGCTGATCACACTGCTGACTGAGAGCCATAAGGGCCTCCTTGCATGGGGAACACTGTAAACCCAGAGGGGAAGTTGTGGTTTGTAGCTGGTCACACCGCTCACTCAAATTCTCCCAAGGAAGATCAGGGGGCCCTCTCCCCAAGTCGCTATAGTCCCGAGCACCGTCAATCGTGAAGTGCACATTGTGGGACCGATTGAATCAATAAGATTCCGTCAGGGGTCAACCCCAAGGCACCGGCCCCAGGAAGATTAAGTTCCCTCCTGGACGGACCACGCCAGAACCTGTCCTCCCCCGTGCTGCTACGTCAGACGTACTATATCCATNGACGGACCACGCCAGAACCTGTCCTCCCCCGTGCTGCTACGTCAGACGTACTATATCCATGGACATGCCTGCGCCTACAGGACACTCACTAAATCCTCTAAATATAATTTTTTTACTCTTCTGTTTATTTTTATTTTTTAAAATTAACGTAACATATCAGACTGTGCATAGCTGTGTATTCACAGCTATTCGTAAATGCCCAATCACCAGGCGGGCCAGGAAAGGGATAACATAACCCTCAGTGCCAAGCTACATGCTCTGGTGAGCCAGGGCAAGATGCCCCCCAGGGTTCAAATGCATCGGCTCAAATGTATCCTCGTTAATGAGATTGCTTCCCTAGTCTCTAGAGGGATACTGAGCCAGTGCACCATCACCATGTTGGCCCAACTGGTGTCACAAACATTATCCAGAATAATCGAAAGTTTACTATGCGAGTGTCATATATATAAATTGGTGGCTGGCGAGATTGTTTTCACAGTCGAGAATTGTATTTGCGAGTCAATTTGTAGGCTTCCATAAGGTTGATATCTCCAAAAAAAATTAGCATAATAAGTTGTCAACACTAACAGTAATCAAAACCCNGTAGGCTTCCATAAGGTTGATATCTCCAAAAAAAATTAGCATAATAAGTTGTCAACACTAACAGTAATCAAAACCCTAGAAAAACCTAGGCGTAATAGCACAAGGAAAGTGAGAAGGTAAGGGAGCAAGTGCACGTCTGAACAAACACTGAGGGTGGCATCACGTACAAAAACATGTGGCTACCTGTGAGGTGAAGGGTGGGTGGAGTTAATCGGTATTGGTTAGTGCTGGCGGTGGTGGTATCTATTTTTCAATGTGTTGGTCTGGCCCGTTCAGCTCTCACCATGAGAAATTCAACATGTAACAACTAAGAAAATTGCAACAAATTAGTTTTTTTTTTTTTTTTTTTTTTTTT
>NQII01001884.1:4162-26809 GCA_002778355.1 Clitarchus hookeri | reverse complement strand
CTTTTTTCACCCAAATATTTTATGGTTCCTCAAAAAATGAGTTGTTACTGAAAGATGAAATAGGGTCACTTTAAATGGCGTCAGTACAGAGAGGTTCTGCTGTAATTTAAATTCACAGGAGACTAAAACAGACTTCAGAGTTCAGTATTTGTAGTCCATTGAATTCTAGTTCACATGGGTACAGGTGTCAGTGTGAATAATTTGTGATTTTGGGTGATATTCAGACCTGTTGTACAGTTTTAAAAAATGTCATAATTTTTTTTTGTTAGAAATTTGTATTGTGCATGGATACCCAGTATTGTTAGATCGTAAATGTGTCCTTTGGAGTTCAATATTTTGTATACCACCCTATAATCATTTGCTGCAGTTAACGTAATGTATAAAAGGTTCTAGCTACTCTTCCTAAATGCCTGAAACAGCTAAAGAACTCTTACAACAGGCAGTTACATCCACATTGTCGTGTCCCTCAACACCTCCACCCCACATGGTGGTACAGGAGTATCAGAGCATGCGTAGCTGTTCATTTAATCTTTATATTCTGGTACGCCTGCCCCTGGCAGCATGATGCAGTTGGAGAACTCGCTACGGGAGAAGGAACGCGAGTTGATGGTGCTGACCCGCAANATACCACCCTATAATCATGTGCTGCAGTTAACGTAATGTATAAAAGGTTCTAGCTACTCTTCCTAAATGCCTGAAACAGCTAAAGAACTCTTACAACAGGCAGTTACATCCACATTGTCGTGTCCCTCAACACCTCCACCCCACATGGTGGTACAGGAGTATCAGAGCATGCGTAGCTGTTCATTTAATCTTTATATTCTGGTACGCCTGCCCCTGGCAGCATGATGCAGTTGGAGAACTCGCTACGGGAGAAGGAACGCGAGTTGATGGTGCTGACCCGCAAGATAGCTCTTTTGGAAACTGCCAATTCGGACTTGTTGGCCAAGGTGCTCCAGCTCAAGTACGCAGCCGGACGACATCCAAAGTCAGCTGTAGTTCCCAAAAGCAACAGCGTGGAGGGGATACTCACGGACCTAGGGACAGTGTGACATTCCCGCTCTGGTAAGTGCATTGCCACACATTGTTAAGAGTTCCGGTTGGCCACCATGAGGGTGGGATGAACTTTCTCTAAACATATTCTAGGGAAGTCTTGGTGCACCACATTTGTGGTGAATCTTCTTTTGCAATGTTCATTGTTAATTGAACATTGTAGCAAACTCTTTTCAGTTTATTCTTCCCACCTATTGTGTATTCAGCTATCAAATGTGAAAATTTATATTACCGTATTTACTCCATTCCAAGCCACAAACATTTTCCGAAATTATTTTAAAAAAAAACTGTTTAAGAATAAGTACCATACATTTTTTGGCCTAAATATTTTTTTGTAAATAAGTTATTTTTTTAACAATAATTTTTAATTACTATGGTTTGTTCATTGTACATATATATACAGTATATATATATATATATATATAGAAATTAATTTTTTTTAAATAAGGTAGATAAATGTTGTTGTCTATCTGGTCGCCAGCTGGCAGGCAGTATCAGCAGATAACTGGGCAAAATGTTGCAATCGGGGGGTGGATGATGTCAATATTAGTACGTAAGATATGTTGGTGGGTGCCACGCAGTGATATCCCAGCTGAGGTGGGCGAGACTGTGAAACTCATCTCAAGGCATTTCGAGTTCATAGATGTCCCATTTTGCAACTACAGCATATGCGACGTTTATGGCTGTGATGGTTGAGTATGGCTTCGGAGGACCTCTCTCTCTCTTTCTCTCTGTCTCTCCCTCCTCTCTCTCCCTCCTCTTTCTCTCCCTCCTCTTTCTCTCCCTCATCTTTTTCTCCCTCCTCTTTTTCTCCCTCCTCTTTTTCTCCCTCTTTTTCTCCCTCCTCTTTCTCTGCTCTCTCTTTCTCTACTTTCTCTTTCTCTCTCCTTTTCTCTTTCTCTCTCCTTTTCTCTTTCTCTCTTTCTCTCTTCTCTTTCTTCTTTTTCTCTCCTCTTTCTCTCCTCTTACNTCTTTCTCTCTCCTTTTCTCTTTCTCTCTTTCTCTCTTCTCTTTCTTCTTTTTCTCTCCTCTTTCTCTCCTCTTACCCTCTTCTCTTTTTCTCCTCTTTCTCTTCTGGAGTTATCACCATTACTGTTGTAGATGTAAATTTCCAATCCTCATCGAATTTTCAATATATTTGTCATTGTTCTTAGAATGCCTTTTTTTTTGTATAGTTTGAGAATATATTTAATTTATTCAGTGTAGTTTTAAAAATATACCAGTATTGTATATGTTTATATAATTTTTTAATGTTATGTTGTCATTGTACCTTATTGTGATACTTGCTAGTTCCAAGTATCATTTGAGTATTTTATTCAGTTTGTNAATGTTATGTTGTCATTGTACCTTATTGTGATACTTGCTAGTTCCAAGTATCATTTGAGTATTTTATTCAGTTTGTGATCAAGGGAGGTGGCACAGTGGTTAACCTTTGGACTTGCATTCGGGAGGATATGGGTTTAATTCCCCAGGAATGCCTACCTCTCCTTGACAGTATGACGCAAGGAACCTTCTTCTCCCCCTCAAAACTATTCCCCTCGTTTTTGCTGGTTTTTCGTGCACACTCTGTGTGCGCGCGCCCACTGCACAAACCAGAGACACATTTCATTCTACAATGATTTGCCCTGTTTGATCGTGTATGATAATGTTTATTCACAACAGTATTTTTATATTATAGTGTGTGCAAATTTTCCGAAGACAGTAAAATGTCTTTAGTTTTATCGGCTGAGTCCACTTGATTATCTTTGTCATGGAACAAGCACACAGCTTAAAGGTTTAATTTCTTACTCTTAGATATGTTAATTTAAACACATCCATGACAGTGGTTCACATTATGATAGTAAACCATGCTTGACTGCCATACATATTATGCAATAAAAACACAAGAAAAAATAGAAACTAAACCCTAACCCTATGCAAAATATTAAAATTAACCACAAAGTTCTTGAAAATCTGGAATGAAGTATATAAGTGAACTATAACAAGCAAAATCATAGCACTGTATACATATATGCAAATCATGTCAATGAAATTTTGTAAGTTAAAACGTATACAATAATTTGCATTAAAAATTCTGACTGTTAACTATTTTCACCCAAATTTTGCGATTAAAAAACGTAAGTAAAAGCTTAATCGTGGGCCAAAAAGATGAAAATCAACAAGGTTTTTTACACACAAATGAATTTTGTAATTAAAATAAATTCCTATAAAATAAGCTGCATTTAAAAATTTTATTTTTATGTTAAACATTTAAATGTATAAACTGTTGGTAAGTTTATCAAAACCACTATATAAAATAATTTCAGCATCCATAAACAGCATACAACCATAATGTATAGAACTTGCAGAAACACCGTAGAGTATACTTACAAATATCTCGAGTTTTAAATAAGCTGCACAGTATAAGTAACCCGCATGTAGTGTCTATATTCGTGTCAAAAGTCTTTTACTTACAGGCGAATTTTATATATGCATTACCCAATGACTCTGAAACTGCGAGCTTCTATTTACGATTTTAAAAATAATGCTGCACTAATTACATCATAATTACATGCTTGATGTTATGAATTTATGAGTGTACTTCAAGGTAATGTGTGTTGCCTGAAAGCTATAATTGCATTTTTAAATAGGTTTCCTAAACAACCAAAATAAACAAAGGAACCAGTCATTCTAACATGGCTTGTGAGGCCCCCACCTTAATGGTC
The DNA here is from genome assembly GCA_002778355.1 of Clitarchus hookeri. Lineage (NCBI taxonomy): Eukaryota > Metazoa > Arthropoda > Insecta > Phasmatodea > Phasmatidae > Clitarchus > Clitarchus hookeri. The sequence continues at coordinate 23,051 of NQII01001884.1, read as the reverse complement.
TGGGCACTACGAAGTTCAGTGGCGCATTAATTGAGAAATGTGACAGTACATTATAATTACGAGCGATAAAACATCCATACAACACAGAACTTACATTCATTGCAGATAAAATAAATGTATCAACCTCTTGCATTAAAAGGGATGAAGTAGTGTCCCGTCAATTGAGGTTTTTAAAAGTTTTGGGGGGTGGGGGGGGCATGAAGTGACACACATTCTGGCCTTGAGATGGCGTCTGGGAAGAACAAAGATGACATCAACCAGCTACTATATAACCAACTACTATTGTCATGATGGTGACCAACAGTAAATTTAAAAGAGCATCCCATGCACTTGCAAAAATCCCAAACACATTTTCAGACAGAGCGGTTTAACGGAGGCGCAACTTTGTAACTGCTAAGCTGTTTTTAGATATTTTGTTACGTATACGTGCAAGACTGCAAATTATTCTAGGGTTGCAACAATAAAGACAAAAATAAACATTTTTTTTATATTGGGTAGAACATTTAAGCAACGTCTGAGAGGGGTTCAGGCGACTCTTGACATCAACATCTAGAGAGCAGATGACGATGAAATGAGTTGGATATGGAGAAACCGCAGAATCCAGAATGCAAGGTTGGGAAAAAAACTTGATATCCGAGAAAACCTGCCAGCCCAGCACGATTCCCACATGTGAAAATCTGGGAGTGATCCTGCCGGTGATCGAACCCAGATTGCCTTCACTCTAACCACTACACCAACATGGCCCCTCAGCAACATCTGAGAAAGATTAGTCATTTATGCAGCCAAGTACTCCCACCAAATCAGTCCTGGCTCTTTTCCCCACACAGAAGAATCCCTTTAAACACATGATTTTTTATAACCATTCTTNACCGGTCACTGACATTTCTAATTTCTATAACTCAGTTTGTCATGGACCTTCCCTTGTATGCACCTGAATTCTCAGTTCAGCCATCGTGATATTGGTATGCCATGGTTTCCTGAAATCACTCCAGGTGAATGTTGGGATTGTTCCTTACTACAGGCGATAGCTAATTCTTTCCTCTACGAGTCTCTGAGCAACTTGCTCCGTCTCTAATGTACTTGCTGTCAAAACGTTAAGCCCTACCTACAGTACCTATGTTCTGTTTGTGAATATTTTATATTATTTAGTTGCAGATAGTAGTTTGTGTTTGTAAACATTATTTTTCAGGCTTCCAGCATGCTGTTGAAGTATGAGAGATCTACTTTCCTTCAAGAACAGTATGCTGTGTTGCTGATGGGCAAATGCGTTCTTCTGAACACTCATGTTAAATCCATCCAACTATAAATTTACTATTTTCAGTTGACATATTTCATTGTACTTATCCCCTAAGCAATCTTGGTTGTTTTTTTTTTTTTTTGCCTTCATAGTAGGGATTGAGATAATTTTGTTAGTACCATACATTTTGAGAAAATAGATTGCATCGGATTAGGAGAGCTTGGACTAAATTTCTGGTTTTCAGTGTATGCGTTATTGACTAAGTGAGTTAAATTATGTGCAGAGGGCACAAAAGTGTTAAGACATTACAAATGCTGTAAAGTAGTTTTTGTGTTCAAAGGGGAAATGAAAGTAGGATAATTAAGCACAGCTGTAACTTTATTGTATATTGCGATATCAATTGTTATAACAGGGCTGTGCATTGTTGGAGTGTGTTGAAAATGGCATTGGCTGTTACAAGATCGTACTGTTTCCAATGTAAGTATCGCAGGTTAGGATTCACTGCAGCATTATCATTGTACTCTTTCCATGTATCAGTTTGAGTCAAAGTTTTTAATTTACATTGGCTATATTTTTTAATAACTTAATTTTTTGGCCCTTGATTTACATGTTTAGGTTCTTAGAGTAACACTCGTGACTGATTTTGCTTTACATAGAAGTAAGTAATTGGCTGTGCTTTGTTTACTTTTCCCCTCTCCCCTCCTCCAGATGTATTACCTCTACGGATACTGGTCATTTTAGAAGTTTGAGAATACTTTGATATACCCCTGAAAAGGTAAACTTCAGAAGTAGTTAAAAATTGTGTAATGGGGTATTTAATGGAAAGGTTCATTACAGCACAAATATTGGTGTGAGGACAAGAGGAATTGTGAGATTGAAACTCTTGATTCCAACTTAAGGTTTTACAGAGCATTTAGAGCAGCTTAGCATTGCAAAGTTTTGGCATTAATATTACAGTAGAGACCTGAATTTACGAATAGTGGGCGGTTTAACAAATCAGCGATTTTGCGAGGCCATTCTCAGGAACTGTCAAAAAATCATAAAAATTGTTTGGGTTGTAGTGTTGCTACTCTTAATTTGTATGCCGCAGGATGAAACAAAAACTGGAAAATTTGTTAAAAACTGGGCAGTTGTGATTTGCACACCGCGACATGCAAAGGAATGAAGGTAGTAAATGTTTGTCTGTCACTGCGTGCTTGAGTGTCAGGCCATGCCAGCCTTCTCTCTCCCACACCCCTCCATTCCCAACACAGCTGGCAGTTACTATGCACTTCCCTTCCCCCTGATTAGGACCATTATTCCCGTCACAGCAGGATATCTCTGTCCTAGGAGGCGAGAGAACCCTCCCCCCTCCATCTCAATCATTGTAAATAATTGAGAATGGCATATCCTACAAAAAATGGAAGAGGGCAGCTTGTAAACTATCTGCTGGGAAACAACCCTGTTCGGTCTCACTTTCTCTAATGCTGGACATACTCTGCTAAATGTAAAATAAAAAAGAAAACTGTAGTATCTCACCAAAATTATTTGTTTGACAGGAAATTGTGTAGCCCTCTTGCTTTCTTTTTTTCCAGAAACTAAGTAAAGTTTGTGCTATAAATAAAGAGAGTGATAAATGAGGCAGAAAAAAGCAAGACAGACAGTGGGAGGTCTTTATCTGCAATCTTGGGGGGGTTGCAGTCACTTGCTTTTCCATTACNTATTATTTAGTTGCAGATAGTAGTTTGTGTTTGTAAACATTATTTTTCAGGCTTCCAGCATGCTGTTGAAGTATGAGAGATCTACTTTCCTTCAAGAACAGTATGCTGTGTTGCTGATGGGCAAATGCGTTCTTCTGAACACTCATGTTAAATCCATCCAACTATAAATTTACTATTTTCAGTTGACATATTTCATTGTACTTATCCCCTAAGCAATCTTGGTTGTTTTTTTTTTTTTTTGCCTTCATAGTAGGGATTGAGATAATTTTGTTAGTACCATACATTTTGAGAAAATAGATTGCATCGGATTAGGAGAGCTTGGACTAAATTTCTGGTTTTCAGTGTATGCGTTATTGACTAAGTGAGTTAAATTATGTGCAGAGGGCACAAAAGTGTTAAGACATTACAAATGCTGTAAAGTAGTTTTTGTGTTCAAAGGGGAAATGAAAGTAGGATAATTAAGCACAGCTGTAACTTTATTGTATATTGCGATATCAATTGTTATAACAGGGCTGTGCATTGTTGGAGTGTGTTGAAAATGGCATTGGCTGTTACAAGATCGTACTGTNTATCAATTGTTATAACAGGGCTGTGCATTGTTGGAGTGTGTTGAAAATGGCATTGGCTGTTACAAGATCGTACTGTCTCCAATGTAAGTATCGCAGGTTAGGATTCGCTGCAGCATTATCATTGTACTCTTTCCATGTATCGGTTTAATTGAGTCAAAGTTTTTAATTTACATTGGCTATATTTTTTAATAACTAAATTTTTTGGCCCTTGATTTACATGTTTAGGTTCTTAGAGTAACACTCGTGACTGATTTTGCTTTACATAGAAGTNCCCTTGATTTACATGTTTAGGTTCTTAGAGTAACACTCGTGACTGATTTTGCTTTACATAGAAGTAAGTAATTGGCAGTGCTTTGTTTACTTTTCCCCTCTCCCCTCCAGATGTATTACCTCTACGGATACTGGTCATTTTAGAAGTTTGAGAATACTTTGATATACCCCTGAAAAGGTAAACTTCAGAAGTAGTTAAAAATTGTGTAATGGGGTATTTAATGAAAAGTTTCATCACAGCATAAATATTGGTGTGAGGACAAGAGGAATTGTGAGATTGAAACTCTTGATTCTAAACTTAAGGTTTTAGAGAGCGTTTAGAGCAGCTTAGCATTGCAAAGTTTTGGCATTAATATTACAGTAGAGACCCGAATTTACGAATACTGGGTGGTTTAACAAATCAGCGATTTTGCAAGGCCATTCTCAGGAACTGTCAAAAAATCATAAAAATTGTTGAGCAAATATAGAAATTCCAGCAAATATGCAAAAAATCGCCATAAAAACTGATTTTAAATATGTTTGTGAGTCCACAGCAATAAAATACATGGATTGTAGTGTTGCTACTCTTAATTTGTATGCTGCAGGATGAAAAAAAACTGGAAAATTTGTTAAAAACTGGGCAGTTGTGATTTGCACGCCGCGACATGTAAAGAAGTGAAGGTAGTAAATGTTNTGCCACCTTGGCAAACTACGACTGCTCCAGTATGCAGTCTCCGTGCATAGGCTAGTTATCTCACTTGGCCATCGCCCACATAGCAACAAAGAAAGCAATAATCTGGCCAATAACATGATGAGGGTGTGGGAGTGACTGTTCCGTTCCGCTTGGGGTGAAAGGGAAGAGGAAGATGTGCCCAGGAATGTGAGGGGGAGAAAGGGGTGTGAGGGAGCACTTTGTGTTTGCCTGTCACCTCGTGCTTGAGTGTCAGGCCATGCCAGCCTTCTCTCTCCCACACCCCTCCATTCCCAACACAGCTGGCACTTCCCTTCCCCCTGATTAGGACCATTATTCCTGTCACAGCGGGATATCTCTGTCCTAGGAGGCGAGAGAACCCTCCCCCCTCCATCTCAATCATTGTAAATAATTGAGAATGGCATCTCCTACAAAAAATGGAAGAGGTCAGCTTGTAAACTATCTGCTGGGAAACTACCCTGTTCGGTCTCACTTTCTCTAATGCTAAATGCTAAAGGCTAAATGTAAAATAATAAAGAAAACTGCAGTATCACACCAAAATTATTTGTTTGACAGGAAATTGTGTAGCCCTCTTTCTTTCTTTTCTTCCAGAAACTAAGTAAAGTTTGTGCTATAAATAAAGAGAGTGATAAATGAGGCAGAAAAAAAGCAAGACAGACAGTGGGAGGTCTTTATCTGCAATCTTGGGGGGGTTGCAGTCACTTGCTTTTCCATTACGCCCGCCCGCGGCCAGCTACTGATGTGGGGGGGGGGGGGCAAGACAGCCCCGTGCCATAGAATGTTTCGCTGCCTGATGAACGTACATAAAGTGGGTGGCCATTTGAGATGCTCCTTTCGTTACACAAGAATTTAATTACTTGACCATATATAAATCATTTGAATTTTATATTCACTTTAGGGAAACTTTACTTTGAATTACATATTATGCAGAATTTCGAATTTCCCAAAAAGAAAAAAATAAACCAATCTTTGCACGAATCTTATATCATATCAACAGAATCTTTGAATCCCTAAGATTCGGTGGATTCTGCAAATCGTAGATTCGTTCGCCCTATCCCAATTAACAAAACATTGTCTCATGAGAAATACCTATTTCAAGAATATTTCAGCAACTTGCTTTGTAAAATTATTATTGTGAGTAAAATAAACATTTGTTTATTCCAATAATATCGCCTATATGTGCATTTAAACGTTTCAAACAGGCAAAACTATTATGGTGGTGGTTTAGCAATTTGTATTTTGTAATTTTTCATCTTCGAAACGGACAAAATGCGAAACGCAGTAATAAAAATATGTCATAGAGTTTGTAGACAAAATGGGTTATGTGATNTGTAGACAAAATGGGTCATGTGACCATTTTGTTAACAAAAAGTGCCAAATAGAACAGGGCCTCAATCTCCCCTTTTCTTTACGACTGCCGTAACCTGGATCTACTCGGCCAGCCTCGTTCCTGCCACCATAGCACTCCTTGTGTTTAGTTTCTGCCCTTCTCTTTCTCACTTCCTCCCAAACCTTGGGAGGGGAGGGAGCACCTCCACCATCCCTTGTGACAAACATGCAGCGAAAAACTCAGCCCTTGGTAGAAAAAGTTCATCCTTTGCCTGGAACATACGGTATTTGAGTAGTTCTTGCTTTAATGCGCCCTTTGCCACTCTGAGATATGCCGTCACTCCTGGAAGAGAGCGGAAAGCTATAACGTGGGTCCGAGTTGTTGTCCAACAGCCGCATTATATCGAGCTTGTACTGTATAATTTTGTTTTAAAGACGTCTGCCTATTGAATTAAAATAATATTTAACTAATACATTGTCTGATTTTCCCTCGAGAAGCTACTGGAAACGCACTTCGCACATGTTAATGTGACTCTCTGCCTGAAGTTAACATTTTTTTTGGGACGAGAGGTGTTTGTATACACCCTCTGGGGTATACACGATTCAGAAGATGTCTGTCTATTAAAATAAATTAATATTTTCTTTTAAAAACATGCTATTTTTGTGATTAAAAATTATTAAAGCTGACTTAATACAAGAAAATGCTATTTTAATGCAATTTTTGGGGTTTTGGAGTATTAAAATCAGTTGGAAACAATTTTAAGAGTTCAATCTTAGGTGCCGTGAGGCCTCACAAATTCAGGTCTCTACTGTAATTCATATTTACTTCATAATTTGAACAAAATAAATTCAAAGTCACAGGATTATCTAAAGACGAAACAAAATATTGCAAAACCTCTCTTAGTCTGTACTCTAAAAGAAAGCGCCATTTAAATAATTGCACACTGCAGTCTGTGAAACATTTCAAGACAACAGTTTTCATCCTCTTTTGTTTAGGGTTTTGGTAAATTTAATTTGCGAAGTACCTGCTTGTCAACTGTGAGTACAGGCTTAGTGTATGATGCTACATTGTCAGGCTTTTGTTATAGAAACTTGTATTTAAACATTACGACATTTCCTCTTGCACAGATAAAACTCTCGAGGGGAAAATAATCGTAAATATTTTTATACTAGGTTATGATTATAACTCTGTAAAATTGCTGAGTATTGTTCTGTATTTTTATTAGTGGTTAAAAATATTTTTGACCACGCAGTTGTAATTTTTGTAAAAAAATTGCTTTAAATCTAAATGCTAACAAAGGGTACTGTGGTGCTATAGTGTAAAAAATTGGTTTCAGCAGTTTTTAACTGATGTGAGGCTGCAGTGTCTATCGGAAACAAAATGTTTGCTATGCTTAGTGTAACATGGGCAGTGTAATAGTAAACTAGGTGTAGTAAATTACAACAATTTCCTTTCTTTGCTATAAAATAATATATAAAGTACATTAAGTACATTATAAGATATTTGTTAAAGTACCAATGCATTTCAACCATTAGCAAAACCTGGAAGGGGAATTGAATCCAAATGTCCATATTGAGGGAGAGTTGGGGTAAATTTTGTTTAAAAGTTGCATATTCTGTTTTTTTTTTATTACTGAATTTTATTGCTGTCCTGAATGATTCTAGTTTTGCATGTGAAAAAATTGGTTTTTTTAGTATCAATAATTTTGTCTTCCATTGAATTTTGGGATTGCATTTCCTCTTCATCAGGCCAACCTCAGTTTTCATCCTGGCCACATATCACCATGACATTTAACTTCAGGGTGTTAGCACACCTCTGGTCATGACAGTGATAATAGAAAACACACACAAGGAATTATGTAAAGGTAGTGTAGGGTATGCAGGATAATGGCTTCCACTCTGGAGCATATGATTTTCGGATTCAAGGGGTATATTTGCCCTCTTTGGCTGTGTACATTGGCCAGTGTGCCGAGGTAGGTGTGTACATCACTCTACTACTGTATTTGAATCAATATTCCTAAGCTCTAAAACTTCCTACAGACAAGACTGTGGGTAATGGGTACACTCAGTGAAGGCAGGCAGTCGGATTCAGATTACCGGCTTCAGTTGGTGTCCACTCTCAGCGCAGACAGGGTTCGCATGGTGAAGGCAAATTATAGGCACTGTCTGGGCACAAGGTGACAAGAGTGGACTGAATATAATGTATACATAGTTCATTACGATGATGTCAAAATTATTGTGCCATATTGCCCACAACTAACTCCTTATTGTTCATTTGTCTGGTTAGTCAATATGGCGGACAAGATGATGTACACAAAAGACATGGTGGGAAGAACAGATTTTAAAGTTTGTCTAGAATGCACACCACACAGTTTACACATGTCTAAACATCCCGCCTATCTTGAAGTGAGCAAACTTCAAACTAATTCACTAGTAGTGGACACAACTTGACTGCAGGATGAGTCAGGACTCTGGGTGAGGANATGAGCAAACTTCAAACTAATTCACTAGTAGTGGACACAACTTGACTGCAGGATGAGTCAGGACTCTGGGTGAGGATCTGGGGAACACACACAATGCCATGTGACCCAGGCAGTATCTTGGTGATATGCCCCAGTTGCCAATAGAGGGGTGGAAGGTTGTTATCCCTGATGAGAACCAATTGACCAATTTTCAGAGTCATTGCTCTTGATCCATTTCTCCCTGGTTTGAAGCTGTTTTAGGTACGTAATAAGTTTGCCAGCGTTTCCAAAAAGACTGTTGGATTAGTGACCACCTGTTCAATCTGTTAGGTTTCTTGGTGAAGTCCTGTTCTGGTAACACATGAGGAGGACCAAGAGACAGATAAGTCATTTGGGTCACTGGAAAGGGCACAAAGTGGTGTAGGGTTAAGTGTAGCTACAATCTGAGTCAGCACCATGTACATTTCCTCATATGATAGTAGTTTAGTTCCCATCACTTTGCTCAACAGAGACTTGACAGATTTGATGCCTATCTCTCAGAGCCCTCCAAAGTGTGGGACTGATTACAGGTAGAAATGCCGAGCTATGTTGTCTTCAGCTTGCTTGTCAATAAAAAAATGTGGCTAAGCATACAAAAAGACAAATGTATGCCTGCAATATGTGAGGTTTTCTTGTTCGCTTTTTAGTAATTGGGATTGGCTCACCATAAACAATGAGTTGTGGAAGNCCTGCAATATGTGAGGTTTTCTTGTTCGCTTTTTAGTAATTGGGATTGGCTCACCATAAACAATGAGTTGTGGAAGGGCTTAGTTTGACATACACTAGTGGCTGGAAGGCTTGCCATTGCAGGATTGCAACTTATCGGACTAGCACGAAAGCAGCGAAGATGCTTATGAAGATGGCTTTTAATCGCATTTGTGCACCCGGTAACCAAAATTCATGTTGCACTAATGACCAAATTGTACTGGGTTTAAGTTGAAAGAAATCTTTNTTTGTGCACCCGGTAACCAAAATTCATGTTGCACTAATGACCAAATTGTACTGGGTTTAAGTTGAAAGAAATCTTTGTGAAGATGATCAATTATAAGTTCAAGGCAGCTGCTCTTTGGGAGGAAAATCAGATTTTTCTCATCGTACACCATGTCTGAATGGTGAAGTCTGCTAGCCTCTACATTTATAGCAACTTGATGTTTTCACAACTTCACTTCATGGACATGTGTCTGGTCACAACAATTATAGAATCTACTTCCAAGTGAGTTGCTGATTTCATATATCGTGATCACTTTTTTATTGTGGCATTATGGGTGTATGTAATAACTAGATATAGGATTATATGCACTAACAAAATGCCAAATTATGCATGCAAATATGCTTGAAAAAGGCCCAAATATACACAAAATATGCACAATAAAAATATTTTGTTTAATCAGCAACAATTAAATAATAACAAGCAATAAATCAATCATATAATTTAACAAATTATGTTAAGTACCTGTCATGTAGCAAATTAAACTCGATGTCACCCATAATTCTTGTGACAATACACTATCGTGAACTTTTCCAAATTTTATAGAGCAAATTTGTGACGTTTGTTGCCTAGTATTAATTTGTAAGCCGAAAATGACCTCTCCACATCAGCCGACGTCACTGGACAGAATTTGAAATTTGGCTCCATTTCTTCAGATATCTCTTTTGGCAGGGTGTGATCTGTGCCATTGATATAAGCATTAATCTCCTTGATTGCTTTAAGACCAGGATTTTTATGCAGAACAGCGTTTAATTTTCATTAGAAACAAAGGCACAGATTTTTTCGTCCATAGAAGAATCAGGAAACTTAGATTTTATGGAATAAATTATGAACCGGGCAATAGTTGAATGGTTCGTTTTTTCTAGGGCATTACAGTCAACCAAGTGGGGAGTAGAGGGTTTCTTTGTTAATTTTCCAACCATCAAATTTGCTATATATCGTCCGCATGAATCTGTTGTTTCATCAGCTGAAATCCAGAGCAAATTGTTCGAAAGATTGGTGCGAATTTCACTTAACACGTCTTCGTACATACCTGACTGGGAGTTTTTCCTAATCATACATTCTTTAGGAACTATCTGATTTGTGCAATATCTCTTTGAGAATTTGCTGGCATACTGGGTTATTCAGTTGATGAAATGGAATATTGCAACCAATAAACAACTCTCATAAATCTGTATTAAATTCTGTTTTCTTTGTAGAATCTGAAGTAGAAGGCTTAATTTGAGTTAGCAGTTGTTGACTTGCTGCTACGGGGGAAGTAGTATTTACGTGTTGATCAATGTGATATTTTTTCAAAGAAGGTATACACTTGTCNGACTTGCTGCTACGGGGGAAGTAGTATTTACGTGTTGATCAATGTGATATTTTTTCAAAGAAGGTATACACTTGTCACAAACCTTGCAGAAAATCACATCGCCATCAGTTTTAAATTGGCCTTGGTAGCGTTTAATCCAAGATTCCATTAAATTCTGGGTGTTCTTTTCAACTGGCGGCATTGTAGTTATTACGGTCAAATCAAAGCAAAAACCAATCGTGCGTAAGCAAACACTGCGGGTAACTGAATTTGCAAGTGCGTGGGGCGGTCAGTGGAGAGTGCCGCCTCCGCATGCCGCAACGCGCACCCCTCTCGCCTAATGCTATTCTCCTCGCTATCAAAATAAGCAAGATAGGGAAGAAACTATTCAAATATGCAATAACGCTGTAAATATCACATTTTATGCATTTGCATATGCGATTATGCAAATGCATATAATCCGATGTCTAGTAATAACTAAGTAATAATTTCCATATATTTAGGCCATTTAGAGTTATTGAAATGAAGTTCCTGAAAGCATCTACATTAAGAAGTGATTTGTAAGTTTCAGTATTTCACATACTTGCTTAAGTAAGCTGCAGTATTTTGATATGCTTAAGTATATATTATTATTATTTTATGTGTTAAACTTGTTATACCCACTTAGTAAGAGTGATTCATTCTCTTTCATATCAGCATTTTTCTCTGAAATTGGAATTTTACGTACTGGCATTTGTGAAATGTGGTTTTTATTTGTGGGAATATCTGGTTTTGCTTTAGAAACATCAGGTTTTGCTCCTTGGTAGATTTGCTGGGCATTTCATATGGCTGCTGTATCCTGTCGAAGAAATTTTAATAGCTAAAAAATATTATGATTTACTTTTTCAATTGTACCTGTTATCAATTTGACCTAGTCTGTCAGTAAATTTACAATATTTTATTAAAGACAAGAAAATCAAAAAAAATCAAAAATGTAAAAGTTTTTCACAAGTGAATTTTGTTAAAAGTGGTTTCAAAGTTGTTATCAGTGAGAGAAGCATGGTATTTTTCTAGTCAGTATTTGAGGTTGCACAGGTGTNAAAAGTGGTTTCAAAGTTGTTATCAGTGAGAGAAGCATGGTATTTTTCTAGTCAGTATTTGAGGTTGCACAGGTGTGTTTCTAGTATTGTATTTTGCATTGAAAATGTAATAAGTCGTTGAAAGTCCAGTACTGTTCTGTGTTCCAGTGACTTACTAGTAGCTGCGTTAAATCAGTGTAAATAAGAAGAATATATAGTGTAGATTTTTTCTGTGTAAATTTGAATATTTTCCTTCATGTTTCGTGCATGATTCACAAGTTACGGTCTCAGTGTTAGGTATGTACTGTAATGTAAAATTTTACTTTTTTTTATATTTAATCATATTTGTGTACTATAAATTTAATGAGTTCTGCACATAGCTTTTAAGGAACTGAAACTTTGTATTGTATGTATGTTAATGTTTAAAACAGATTTCTTTTTAAGTACAAAAAATTGTAGGCTCTTTTTGAATATGTAAATTTCTAATGCAACTAATATGCTGCTTAGTCGTAATTACNTGTTTAAAACAGATTTCTTTTTAAGTACAAAAAATTGTAGGCTCTTTTTGAATATGTAAATTTCTAATGCAACTAATATGCTGCTTAGTCGTAATTACTGTTGTAAATATATTTTTTAAGAAAAAGTTCCTATGTCTTATATGTTCATTATTATCATTCTTAATGTAATATATGCTTTATTTTCATATGGCTTAGATTCAGGTAATATTTGTACAGCAAAATTATGTAAATATTTTAAAATTGTGTATAAATTATGTGAATCTGTAAGTGTATAAATTATGTTAATCTTTAAGATTAAATATACAGTTTTGTAGGTTTTTGAAAAACTGAATGCATTCCATCTTACTCAGTGCAATTTTTGCAGCAACAACAATTCATAGCGGTAAAAAATTTTAATAACAAACATCATTAATTGTATGTGATATCAAGTACGTACAGAGCAGTATCTTGTATTGACAGTATTGATTATACTGAAGTGGTATAAATATCAAATGTATAAGTGTTAACTTATATGGCATAATAAAAATGGAAAAGACTCCTTACATTTGTTCCCTTTAAATGTTTTGCAAAGAAAATGTGTTATTGGTTGTGTGTTTATTTTCTCAGGTTTTGTGAATATTCTGTATACCAAACAAAAACTAAAACTGACTACTTTAGTTTTTGTTTTGGTGAAAAATTTTGTTCCCGAAAGTTGTAATGAAATGAAAAAATACTCAATTTTGATGAATATTCAGGAGTGTAATGAATGTTCATTTAGTGCACCAGCAAAGGAAATTTTTATCTGTAATTCATCTTGCTTGTTTTCATTATAACTAAAATAAATACAGTAAAACCTCGTTAATCCGGCTCTTGTTAATCCGGATCTCCGGATAATCCGGATATTTTTAATTTAATGTTCACATAGATAATATGTAATATGAAGTGGATTGACTCACCAGCTATAAATAGCTCTGACGTGACCTTGAATCCCTACCCATCACTTCCCCTCCCTCAATCTCCTCAGTTTTCCTACTTTTTTCAAAAGGCACTTGTCATTTTGTTTATTGTGTGTGGTTCAACCAGATATTTTTTTTGTTTTTTATCAAAGTGTTTGGGAGTGTATTGTAGTGTACGTACAATTTTAAATGCCATCAAAGCGAAAGAAGGTCATGGTTTCAATGGATAAAAAGTTAGATGCTATTAATTGAATTGATAAAGGAGAAGCATTAAAAAAAATAGTTGCTGAATTGGGAGTTGGAACTTCAACAGTGTCCGACTGGAAGAAGCAAAGAAAATAAATTGAAGATTTTTGTTGTAAAATTATATGTAAAAACAGTTTGGNAAAAAAAAAAAAAAAAAAATGAAGCACTAGACGATGCACTATTCATGTGGTACAGTGGTCAGCGGGAACGTGGTTTGCCTATATCTGGACCGATCTTGACCCAAAAAGCTTTGAGCTTAAACAAAAAGTTACCGAATCCTGACCTAGAATTCACTGGTAGTCAGGGGTGACTAGAGCGTTTTAAAAACTGACACGGTATTCGCCAACTTGCTCTGTCTGCTGAAAAATTTAAATAGGTCTTAGAACAATTTGTTTTATCTAAAGAATTGACACCCGATCAAGTTTATAATGCTGATGAAACTGGGCTTTTTTACCGGATGCTTCTGAGCAAAATGTTAGCATCAAAGCTTGAAGATTCGACTAAGGGCTACAAGAAAAGCAAAAGCTTGTAGCAATGCATCAGGGAAACATAAGTTTCCTCTTGTCATTGTAGGGAAATCCAAGAATCCCAGAGCGCTAAAAAATGTGAATCACAATACGTTGCCAGTGGTTTACTGACCACAAAAAGTGCGTGGATGGGCAGTTTTTTGTTTAAGAATTGGTTTTTTAATAACTTTGTTCCTGAAGTTCAAAAATTCCTGAAAGAAAATAGTTTACCAGAAAAAGCTATTTTACTGATCGACAATGCTCCGTCTCATCCGGGAGAACAAGAACTCGTGAGTAGAGGAATTAGTGAAATTTCTTCCACCAAACGTAACCCCACTGCTGCAGTCTATGGACCAGGGAGTCCTTGAAAACATCAAAAGAGTTTACCGAAAATAACTGCTTAGTAAAATAGTTGAGGAGGAAGGGGAAAAAAGTGTGATTGATTTGTTGAAATCAATCAATATCAAAGACGTTATTTACATGGTTGCTGATGCTTGGGATTGCATCACAAAAAGCTCTTTGAAAAAGTCATGGAAAAAACTATGGCCAGCTATTTGTGTTACAAACGAAATAGCAAGCAATGATTTGGTGCAAGTGACTGCAGACGACCTTCTGCAAATGTTAGGAACAATAAGTGGGTGCTCAGATGTTGATATGGAAGACGTTGGCGAGTGACTGAAAGACAACAATGACGGTGGCTACGGCACTATGACGGAAGAAGAAATTGTAGCAGCATGCACATCTACAGCAGACAGTGAAGAAGATGACTTGGACGAGGAGGGAGCGATCACACAGCAACAGCGGACGACACATGCAGATGCTGCGGACCAGCTGACAAACATCATGGCGTACTTACAGCGTCAGCCCGACACCAGTCCAGCTGAACTATTAATGATAAAGCGTTTGCATGACCGTGCTTCATTCAAATGCCACACGTGTTTGAAACACAAGATAGTGGACCAATTCTTTGTTAATAAATGATGTGAAAAGTTATTTTTATATTTTTTTTAATGTCTTTTAAACAATAATGATGTAACTTTGTTACAAAACATAGTTTTTTATCATAATAAACGGTAAGTCTGCTTATTGAAGGATTTGTTTTGCTTATTACCTGGATTATCTGAATTTTTGATTTTCTGTATTGCCTTTGGTCCCAGTAAGTCCGGATAAACGAGGTTTTACTGTACATAAAATGGAAGTTTAAATATTGGCTAGGAGGACCACGATGCTGCTATAATGGTGTGATTTTGCACATTGTATCTCTGGCTCTCTAATTTTGTGACGTCCGTTAAAAACTGCCTGTAATGGCCCATAAGAATGTGTACAAATACTGCATTTTATTTTGTTTGAACAGCAATTAATAAATTAATAAATAATTATGAAGTGTAGGCTAATGTGATTTTCACAGGAGTAGAGCTGAAGAGATGCTTTATGATTTAATATTACTCTCAAATGCTCATTTAAATAGGATGTTTTTATAGGTGGTGAAATATATACGGCTGGTTGTAGCAACACAGTAAAAGTAGATTCGGTAAGAACATTAAGGACTTCAGTATGTTTTTCATACGAAGCTTACATTTATTTGTAAACGCAGATTTTTTTTTAAAGTACTGTAGGGGGGGTGTTTTTACTATTTTTTTCTACTGTTTTTTGCAGTTGCAACTGCTGAATATTTTGGGAACATTGTTTTTTGTGAAATATTTGCAAAGTCTTTTTAATGGTTTCTTGTGTTGATGACTGAATCTAAGCCATGTTCATCTTAAGTGCATTTACATTTTCTATTACTCTGAGAGCGTTAAGCAGTTTTCAAGTGTTGTCTGTGTTTTTAATAGTTCAACAAGATCTCTCATATATGTATCGTTCTAGTCATTTCTAACCTTTCAAATTATACTGTGATCATATTTTATTTATGTTGTACGTTAAATGTTATTACTTAGATTACTTTAGGTCTTGATTTTTTATGTGGCTCGCATGAATCATGGAGTGTTGTTTGTAATACTTGTTGTTATTGTATTGAGGATATTGGTTAATACTTTGTAAGGTGTCTTACTTGGATAGTCAATATATTTGTATTACTTAATGTGTGATTTTATGTAGTTAATGTGTAGTTGCTGTTAGCCATTGTGTTTGGCAAATTTACGTGAGGAAGTTATGGATAGAGTATGTAACATTTTTATTTAAAAATTGTGTTAATTTTTAAATTATTTTAGTAAATTTGAAGACTGAAACATTTTCATTTTGATTTAGGAATACGAGCAGAATATTTTTGTCCAGTTAAGGAAGTACAGTGGAACCTCTAGCTATAGAATTTCAGGGTATTGACATAAACATTTTATAGATGCAGATATTCTGTAGATGGAATAGACATATTAGTCAACCAAAAAAAAAACCCAACCTTATTAAACTTTATGTTGAACGCCTTGATATGCCTTTGTTAGGTATTTGTCAAGTTTAACTTAAAGAAAACAATGCAAAGGGGAATATTAAAGAAAACATTCATAATACAGTAGGATCCTGTTATAAAGTTCTCAAGGGAACCAAGCAGCATTGACCTTTAATGTAAAAAAAAAACTATCTACTCTAATTTTTCCTGGTACTCACATTCAAACTTAAAAAAAAAGTATTAAAATGCCACTTTTGAAACCACGTGCACAGTAAAAATCTGCCGATGTAGCGGAAGTATTAGCCATAGAGCAACTAACAACAGTCTCGGTTACTAGCTAACAGTATGTTTATACTATCAGCCGAAACCTAAGTTTTGGAAACCCAACTTTCCAAACTGAGGTTTTAGTTAAGTGTTTATACAGTCGTACAAAACTGTGTTTTGGAACCTTGCGTTTCATGCCGGAAATTACTAGTATCAAAATGATGAAAAACAATTAATCCTTTTTGTTATGGTGATACGAAAAGGAAATACATTTTTCAGAAATTCATAAATATGACCAAAAAGTTATTTAAAGTTGCATACATTGCTTGATAAAACATTATTAATAAAAAAAAACAGTATTTCATAACTTTTTAAGATGCAATATATTTATTGTGTATTAGTTATTTTTATACCTACAGCAAAATTATATAATCACGTAACATTTACACACATTTTTAACCAATTGAACATCTTGTTTTACACTTCAACATATCCTAGTTGTACATTTCATAACATATTTACAAACTAAACGGAAGTTTCTTTGTTTATAGCGCACACAAAACCTAGATTCAACGCGAAACTTAATTACAAACTTCTGTTTTGAGATACGGCGAAACCTCTTTTCGGCGGCGTTTATACTGAACACAAACTGTGCTTTCCGAAACCTAGGTTATCAAAACTCTGGTTTTAGGTGTCTGTATAAACATAATGTAAGAAATTAAATTTCTTGAATATATTTGAGTTACATTTATATATATATACATTCGTAATTTTCATGGAAAAATATTCAAGTGAAAAACTTGCGAGTGTTGTTGGCAACGTCGCATCGCGAATCAATATTTCTAAAATATGGCATCGCTGTTTCTTGTGGTTGCTGGTCGTTCGTTACCAACATGGCTGCTGCCGTAAACATTGCTATTGCATGCTGAACGTATAATAAAACTTCTGCAGTACATATTTCGTCGTACACATATTTACTGTATTTCCACATTTTTAATTTTTTTTGTATTTCATGCTCTCTAAACACATGATGATGTCTTATTATATTTATAATTTTTTGTTACAAAGTACGAGTTAAGTGCGACATTGTGATGAAATCAACAGGTTATTTCGGAAGTGGTTAGTTACATAAATAGGACTATATGCAGGGCAGCAAGACTTAAGCTAAAACAACGTGTGTTGAAAATGTATTTTATTTGTGTCATGCATGTTTGCATAATTTACTGTATGCCATGGAGAGTACAGTTGATACTTAAACTTTTTTGTTAATACTTTGTTGTTAAATGATTGGAGCATATAATTTTCAACAATGCCACAGAAATATTTATTCAATCGATGGGGTGAAAATTAAATTTTTAGTGCAGCAAAAACTGACTTAATTAGCATTATTTACCGAGGAATTTTGTTGGGACCACAAAAAATTTTTGGTGGACGCACACTTTCGATATATCCGTGTTAGATGGATAGTTTCCACTGTATAAAAGAATTCTGTTTTATAAATTTTTAGATTTGTTAAAATTTAAATTTCTTTATTGTTGGCCGATTTTTATACCATTCTTAGTTTCTAGCCATTGATCAAATTTTGGAAAAACAAAACCTGTGTGTTTTGCATCCATTATCTTCATATGGCCTTGTCATTTTGTAGCACTTGTGCAACTTTTACTCCTTTCGTGTCACTTCCCAGTGTTCTTAATTCATAAATCATTTCTAGCTGAATTATTATCATTAGACTCTTTATTTTAATGATTCTTGTTCCTCTATCATGAAAATCTAGATAACTTTGGAAAGTTGGTATTTGTAAGGAAACTGGATTAACTCATTTAATTTTTAAACTGTTGGTACTATATATAAATATAGTTTTTGGTCTAATTGAACTTTATTTTAGTTAGTGTTGTATATTTTTAGAATGAATTGTTTAAAAACATTTCATGTCTTTAATATGTGCACACTGAACTTGTGAAAGTATATTTTTTTACTTATGTTTGATTGAAAGTGCATTGTGTTCTTGCTCTGTCCATTGCTTCCCGTTTTTATCATAGTTTTTTTTGTACACTTTATTAGTGCTCCAATTCTCTCTTGAGAAGTGGGATTTGTAGTGTTTTAGTGAACATAAGTATTTTCTCATGTTTTATAGGAATGGCTTACAAATTATATCGTTATGATGTGCCAGAGTATTTCATACCCAGTTTTCTTAACTGCATAGTTTACTGACAAATTATTTCCATATTCATTTTTAAACTTATCTAGTGTTCAAGTAGGTTCATTTTAACAAGTACATGTATTTGTATTTAATCTACAATGTGGTGCTGTGATGTACAGAACTCCCATTCTATACTGTGCAATGAGAGGTGAATGGGAATTTCAAGGAATCCTAGACTCGCCAGTTTAGATGTAGTAGCA